>CM067845.1:680477912-680992912 GCA_034509565.1 Triticum monococcum | reverse complement strand
ACGTCAATCGAAACCGACTCCCCAAACTTTGGTAACTCCAACTTCAACTTCAATTTTATTAATAACTACTTATGAGACCTTTTTTGGCACATACCCGTTATCTCAAGTTTTTGATCAAACGAATCCATTGACACAAACTGTTCATGGGCGAAAAGTGAGTTGTTTAGGTCCTGGAGGGTTGACGGGGAGAACCGCAAGTTTTCGGAGCCGAGATATTCATCCGAGTCACTATGGGCGTATTTGTCCAATTGACACGTCTGAAGGAATCAATGTTGGACTTACTGGATCCTTAACAATTCATGCGAGAATTGATCACTTGTGGGGATCCATAGAGAGTCCGTTTTATGAAATATCTGCTGAGAAAGCAAAAGAAAAAAAAGAGAGACAGGTGGTTTATCTATCACCAACTAGAGACGAATATTATATGATAGCAGCAGGAAATTCTTTGTCCTTGAATCAAGGTATTCAGGAAGAACAGGTTGTTCCGGCTAGATACCGTCAAGAATTCTTGACTATTGCATGGGAACAGATTCATGTTAGAAGTATTTTTCCTTTCCAATATTTTTCTATTGGGGGTTCTCTCATTCCTTTTATTGAGCACAATGATGCGAATCGGGCTTTAATGAGTTCTAATATGCAGCGCCAAGCAGTTCCGCTTTCTCGGTCCGAGAAATGCATTGTTGGAACTGGATTGGAACGCCAAACAGCTCTAGATTCGAGGGTTTGCATTATAGCCGAACGCGAGGGAAAGATCATTTCTACTGATAGTCATAAGATACTTTTATCAAGTAGTGGGAAGACTATAAGTATTCCTTTAGTTAACCACCGTCGCTCTAACAAAAATACTTGTATGCACCAAAAACCCCGGGTTCCACGGAGTAAATCCATTAAAAAAGGACAAATTTTAGCAGAAGGAGCTGCTACAATTGGGGGCGAACTTGCTTTAGGAAAAAACGTATTAGTAGCTTATATGCCATGGGAAGGTTACAATTTTGAAGACGCAGTACTAATTAGCGAACGTTTGGTATATGAAGATATTTATACCTCTTTTCACATCCGGAAATATGAAATTCAGACGGATACGACAAGCCAGGGCTCCGCTGAAAAAATCACTAAAGAAATACCACATCTAGAAGAACATTTACTCCGCAATTTGGACAGAAATGGAGTTGTTAGGTTGGGATCCTGGGTAGAAACTGGTGATATTTTAGTAGGTAAATTAACGCCTCAGATAGCGAGCGAATCATCTTATATCGCGGAAGCTGGATTATTACGGGCCATATTTGGCCTTGAGGTTTCCACTTCAAAAGAAACTTCTCTGAAATTACCTATAGGTGGAAGAGGGCGCGTTATCGATGTGAAATGGATCCAAAGGGACCCACTCGACATAATGGTTCGTGTATATATTTTACAGAAACGTGAAATCAAAGTTGGGGATAAAGTAGCCGGAAGACATGTGAATAAAGGGATCATTTCCAAAATTTTGCCTAGGCAAGATATGCCCTATTTGCAAGATGGAACACCCGTTGATATGGTCTTCAATCCCTTAGGAGTACCCTCCCGAATGAATGTGGGACAAATATTTGAAAGCTCGCTCGGATTAGCGGGGGATCTGCTAAAGAAACATTATAGAATAGCACCCTTTGATGAGAGATATGAGCAAGAGGCTTCAAGAAAACTTGTGTTTTCAGAATTATATGAAGCCAGTAAAGAAACAAAAAATCCATGGGTATTTGAACCCGAGTACCCGGGAAAAAGCAGAATATTTGATGGAAGAACAGGCGACCCCTTTGAGCAACCTGTTCTAATAGGGAAGTCCTATATCTTAAAATTAATTCATCAAGTTGATGAGAAAATTCATGGGCGTTCTATTGGGCCCTACTCACTTGTTACACAACAACCGGTTAGAGATACTTACTTATAAATCTGACCATCTTATAGCTCGCCAAGAAATACTTAATGCTACGATCTGGGGAAAAATAATACCTAATCATGAGGATCCTCCAGAATCTTTTCGAGTGCTCGTTCAAGAACTACGATCTTTGGCTCTAGAACTGAATCATTTCCTTGTATCTGAAAAGAACTTCCAGGTTAATAGGGAGGAAGTTTGATCGGAATAAATATAAATTCTTTTCTTATTTCTATTTTATGATTGACCAATATAAACATCAACAACTTCAAATTGGACTCGTTTCCCCTCAACAAATAAAGGCTTGGGCTAACAAAAACCTACCTAATGGAGAAGTCGTTGGCGAAGTCACAAGGCCCTCTACTTTTCATTATAAAACCGATAAACCAGAAAAAGATGGATTGTTTTGCGAAAGAATCTTTGGACCCATAAAAAGCGGGATTTGCGCTTGTGGCAATTCTCGAGCGAGCGGAGCTGAAAACGAAGACGAAAGATTTTGCCAAAAATGCGGGGTAGAATTTGTGGATTCTCGGATACGAAGATATCAAATGGGATACATCAAACTCGCATGTCCCGTGACTCATGTGTGGTATTTGAAAGGTCTTCCTAGTTATATCGCGAATCTTTTAGATAAACCTCTTAAGAAGTTGGAGGGCCTAGTATACGGTGATTTCTCTTTTGCTAGGCCCAGCACTAAAAAACCCACTTTTTTACGATTACGAGGTTTATTCGAAGAGGAAATTGCATCCTGTAACCACAGCATTTCTCCCTTTTTTTCTACCCCAGGCTTTGCAACATTTCAAAATCGGGAAATTGCGACAGGAGCAGGTGCTATTAGAGAACAATTAGCAGATTTGGATTTGCGAATTATTATAGAGAATTCTTTGGTCGAATGGAAGGAATTAGAAGACGAGGGGTATAGTGGAGATGAGTGGGAAGATAGAAAAAGACGAATAAGAAAAGTTTTTTTGATTAGACGCATGCAATTGGCGAAACATTTTATTCAAACAAATGTAGAACCAGAATGGATGGTTTTGTGCTTATTACCGGTTCTTCCTCCCGAATTGAGACCTATTGTTTATAGGTCTGGAGATAAAGTAGTGACTTCAGACATTAATGAACTTTATAAGAGAGTTATCCGTCGGAACAACAATCTTGCCTATCTATTAAAAAGAAGTGAATTAGCGCCAGCAGATTTAGTAATGTGCCAGGAAAAATTGGTACAAGAAGCCGTGGATACACTTCTTGATAGTGGGTCCCGCGGGCAACCGACGAGGGATGGTCACAATAAAGTATACAAATCACTTTTAGATGTAATTGAAGGTAAAGAGGGAAGGTTTCGCGAGACTCTGCTTGGGAAACGGGTCGATTACTCGGGGCGTTCTGTCATTGTTGTGGGTCCTTCGCTTTCATTACATCAATGTGGATTACCTCTAGAGATAGCAATAAAGCTTTTTCAGCTATTTGTAATTCGCGATTTAATCACGAAACGCGCCACTTCTAATGTAAGGATTGCTAAAAGGAAAATTTGGGAAAAAGAACCCATTGTATGGGAAATACTTCAAGAAGTTATGCGGGGACATCCTGTACTGTTAAATAGAGCACCTACCCTGCATAGATTAGGCATACAGGCCTTTCAACCCACTTTAGTAGAGGGGCGTACTATTTCTTTACACCCATTAGTGTGTAAGGGTTTCAATGCGGACTTTGATGGAGATCAAATGGCTGTTCATCTACCTTTATCCTTGGAAGCTCAGGCAGAAGCCCGTTTACTTATGTTTTCTCATATGAATCTCTTATGTCCCGCTATTGGGGATCCTATTTGCGTACCAACCCAAGACATGCTTATCGGGCTTTATGTATTAACGATTGGAAAGCGTCGAGGTATTTGTGCAAATAGATATAATAGTTGCAGAAACTACCCAAATCTAAAAGTAAATTACAATAATAATAATAATTCTAAATATAGGAAAGATAAAGAACCCCATTTTTCTAGTTCTTATGATGCACTGGGAGCTTATAGACAAAAACTAATCAGTTTAGATAGTCCCTTGTGGCTACGATGGAACCTGGATCAACGCGTCATTGGGTCAAGAGAAGTTCCGATTGAAGTTCAATATGAATCTTTGGGGACTTATCATGAGATTTATGCCCACTATCTAATAATGGGAAATAGAAAAAAAGAAATTCGTTCGATATACATTCGAACCACTCTTGGTCATATTTCTTTTTATAGAGAAATAGAGGAAGCCATACAAGGATTTAGTCAGGCCTATTCATACACTACCTAAACAAGAAAGTTAGATTCGGCGATGCCCCTCCCCTTTCGGGGGGCATTCCGATTTCCCTAGTATCATCATTATTTGCCACGCGAATCCAGATTGAGATTGAGGCAATTAAGTTAATTAAATTTTCGAATCACTGACTCAGGCCCATTGTCGAATCCTACTCAGCAATTGTCGAATCCTACTCAGCCGAAAAGGGGGTACCTATGTATGGCGGAACGGGCCAATCTGGTCTTTCATAATAAAGAGATAGACGGAACTGGTATGAAACGACTTATTAGCAGATTAATAGATCATTTTGGAATGGGATATACATCCCATATACTGGATCAACTAAAGACTCTGGGCTTCCATCAAGCCACTACTACATCGATTTCGTTAGGAATCGAGGATCTTTTAACAATACCCTCTAAGGGATGGTTAGTCCAAGACGCGGAACAACAGAGTTTTCTTTTGGAGAAACACTATTATTATGGGGCTGTACACGCGGTAGAAAAATTACGCCAATCTGTTGAGATATGGTATGCGACAAGTGAATATTTGAAACAAGAAATGAATTCAAATTTTCGGATAACGGATCCTTCTAATCCAGTCTATCTAATGTCTTTTTCAGGAGCCAGAGGAAATGCATCTCAAGTACACCAATTAGTAGGTATGAGAGGATTAATGTCGGACCCTCAAGGACAAATGATTGATTTACCTATTCAAAGCAATTTACGCGAGGGACTTTCTTTGACAGAATATATAATTTCCTGCTATGGAGCCCGCAAAGGGGTTGTAGATACTGCTGTGCGAACAGCAGATGCTGGATATCTTACACGTAGACTTGTTGAAGTAGTTCAACATATTATTGTGCGTAGAAGAGATTGTGGTACTATCCGAGGTATTTCTGTAAGTCCTCAAAATGGGATGACGGAAAAACTTTTTGTCCAAACACTAATTGGTCGTGTATTAGCAGACGATATATATATCGGTTCACGATGCATTGCCGCACGAAATCAAGATATTGGAATTGGATTAGCCAATCGATTCATAACTGCCTTTCAAGCACAACCATTTTGAGCACAACCAATATATATTAGAAGCCCCTTTACTTGCCGAAGCACTTCTTGGATCTGTCAATTATGCTATGGCCGGAGTCCTACTCATAGTGATCTGGTCGAATTGGGAGAAGCCGTAGGTATTATTGCAGGTCAATCAATTGGGGAGCCAGGGACTCAACTAACATTAAGAACTTTTCATACTGGCGGAGTATTCACAGGGGGTACTGCCGACCTTGTACGATCCCCTTCGAATGGAAAAATAAAATTCAATGAGAATTTGGTTCACCCCACACGTACCCGTCATGGGCAGCCTGCTTTTCTATGTTATATAGACTTGCATGTAACTATTCAGAGTCAAGATATTCTATATAGTGTGAATATTCCCTCAAAAAGCTTGATTCTAGTGCAAAATGATCAATATGTAAAATCCGAACAAGTAATTGCGGAGATTCGTGCCGGAACGTCCACTTTACATTTTAAAGAAAGGGTACAAAAGCATATTTATTCTGAAGCAGACGGCGAAATGCAGTGGAGTACTGATGTTTACCATGCGCCCGAATATCAATATGGTAATCTTCGCCGATTACCAAAAACAAGCCATTTATGGATATTGTCAGTAAGTATGTGCAGATCCAGTATAGCGTCGTTTTCACTCCACAAGGATCAAGATCAAATGAATACTTATGGTAAAAAAGATAGGGAAATTCTTGATTATTCAACGTCGGATCGAATCATGTCCAATGGCCATTGGAATTTTATCTATCCTTCTATTTTTCAAGATAATTCAGATTTGTTGGCGAAAAAGCAAAGAAATAGGTTCGTCATTCCATTACAATATCATCAAGAACAAGAGAAAGAACTAATATCCTGTTTTGGGATTTCGATTGAAATCCCCCTTATGGGTGTTTTACGTAGAAATACTATTTTTGCTTATTTTGACGATCCCCGATACAGAAAAGATAAAAAGGGTTCAGGAATTGTTAAATTTAGATATAGGACACTAGAAGAAGAATATAGGACTCGAGCGGAAGACTCAGAAGAGGAATATGAGACCCTAGAAGACGAATACAGGACCCGAGAGGACGAATATGAATATGAAACCCTAGAAGAATCTAAATATGGAATCCTAGAAGACGAATACGAATATGAAACCCTAGAAGACGAATATGGGAGCCCAGAAAACGAATATGGGAACCCAGAGAATGAATATAGGACTTTAGAGAAAGACTCAGAAGAGGAATATGGGAGCCCAGAGAGCAAATATAGGACCCAAGAGGACGAATATGGAACTCTAGAGGAAGACTCAGAAGACGAATATGGCAGCCCCGGGGAAAGCGCAGAGGAAAAATATGGTACTTTAGAGGAAGACTCAGAAGAAGATTCAGAGGACGAATACGAGAGCCCAGAGGAAGATTCCATCTTAAAAAAAGAGGGTTTGATTGAGCATCGAGGAACAAAAGAATTTAGTCTAAAATACCAAAAAGAAGTAGATCGGTTTTTTTTCATTCTTCAAGAACTTCATATCTTGCTGAGATCTTCATCCCTAAAGATACTTGACAATAGTATTATTGGAGTGAATATACAACTCACAAAAAATACAAGAAGTCGACTAGGCGGACTGGTCCGAGTGAAGAGAAAAAAAAGCCATACGGAACTCAAAATATTTTCCGGAGATATTCATTTTCCTGAAGAGGCGGATAAGATATTAGGTGGCTGTTTGATACCGCCAGAAAGACAAAAAAAAGATTCTAAGGAATCAAAAAAAAGGAAAAATTGGGTCTATGTTCAACGGAAAAAAAATTCTCAAGAGCAAGGAAAAGTATTTTGTTTCCGTTCGCCCTACAGTGGCATATGAAATGGACGAAGGAAGAAATTTAGCAACACTTTTCCCGCAGGATCTCTTGCAAGAAGAAAATAATCTCCAAATTCGACTTGTCAATTTTATTTCTCATGAAAATAGCAAGTTAACTCAAAGAATTTATCACACAAATAGTCAATTTGTTAGAACTTGCTTAGTAGTGAATTGGGAACAAGAAGAAAAAGAAAAGGCTGGTGCTTCCCTTGTTGAGGTAAGAGCAAATGATCTTATTCGCGATTTCCTAAGAATTAAGTTAGTCAAGTCCACTATTTCGTATACACGAAAAAGGTATGGTAGGACAAGTGCAGGACCGATTCCCCATAATAGGTTAGATCGCGCCAATATCAATTCTTTTTATTCCAAGGCAAAGATTGAATCACTTAGCCAACATCCAGAAGCTATTGGCACTTTGTTGAATCGAAATAAAGAATACCACTCTTTGATGATTTTGTCGGCATCCAACTGTTCTCGAATTGGTTTATTCCAGAATTCAAAACATCCCAATGCGATAAAAGAATGGGATCCTAGAATTCCTATTCGAGAAATTTTTGGGCCCTTAGGCACTATTGTAGCTAGTATATCGCATTTTTCTTCATCTTACTATTTACTAACGCATAATAAAATCCTGTTAAAAAAATATTTGTTCGTTGACAATTTAAAACAAACCTTCCAAGTACTTCAAGAACTTAAATACTCTTTAATAGATGAAAATAAAAGGATTTCTAATTTCGATAGTAACATAATGTTGGATCCATTCCTTTTGAATTGTCACTTTGTCCATCATGATTCTTGGGAAGAGACATTGGCAATAATTCACCTTGGACAATTTATTTGTGAAAATGCATGTCTATTTAAATCGCACATAAAAAAATCCGGTCAAATTTTCATTGTAAATATGAATTCCTTTGTTATAAGAGCAGCTAAACCTTATTTGGCCACTACAGGAGCAACTGTTAATGGTCATTATGGAGAAATCCTTTACAAGGGAGATAGGTTAGTTACGTTTATATATGAAAAATCGAGATCTAGTGACATAACGCAAGGTCTTCCAAAAGTGGAACAAATCTTTGAAGCGCGTTCAATTGATTCATTATCCCCGAATCTCGAAAGGAGAATTGAGGATTGGAATGATCATATACCAAGAATTCTTGGGGTCCCTTGGGGATTCTTGATTGGAGCTGAGCTAACCATAGCCCAAAGTCGTATCTCTTTGGTTAATAAAATCCAAAAGGTTTATCGATCCCAAGGGGTACAGATCCATAATATACATATAGAGATTATTATACGCCAAGTAACATCAAAAGTGCGGGTTTCCGAAGATGGAATGTCTAATGTTTTTTCGCCTGGGGAATTAATCGGACTATTGCGAGCAGAACGAGCAAGACGAGCTTTGGATGAATCGATCTATTATCGGGCAATCTTATTGGGAATAACAAGGGCTTCCCTGAATACCCAAAGTTTCATATCTGAAGCAAGTTTTCAAGAAACTGCTCGAGTTTTAGCAAAAGCTGCCCTACGAGGTCGCATTGATTGGTTGAAAGGCTTGAAAGAAAACGTAGTTCTGGGGGGGGATTATACCTGTTGGTACCGGATTCCAAAAATTTGTGCATCGTTCCCCACAAGACAAGAACCTTTATTTCGAAATAAAAAAAAATCTATTCGCGTCGGAAATGAGAGATTTTTTGTTTCTCCATACAGAATTAGTTTCTTCAGATTCTGACGTAACAAACAATTTTTATGAGACATAAGAACCCCCATAAAAAATATTTTTTACTTTACTAGACTTTTGAACTTAGAACACTAACAGGTCAAATTTTAGATTTTTAAGATTTTTATTTTAATAAGTAAAACAAGTCAGTTAATTCATTAAGGTGGTTATGTTTATACCATGTATCAATGGCCAACTCTTATCTTAGTACAAGGTTCTCTCGGAACAATTATTATTTATTTCAAGCTATTTCGGATCTTTCTTAATCTTCAAAAAGAACTAAATTCCGTAATGGAATGGTAGGATTAAAAAAAAGGAAGTGTGGAAAAAATGACAAGAAGATATTGGAACATTAATTTGAAAGAGATGATAGAAGCAGGAGTTCATTTTGGTCATGGTATTAAGAAATGGAATCCTAAAATGGCCCCTTACATTTCGACAAAGCGTAAAGGTACTCATATTATAAATCTCGCTAGAACGGCTCTTTTTTTATCAGAAGCTTGTGATTTAGTTTTTGATGCAGCAAGTCAGGGAAAAAGTTTCTTAATTGTTGGTACCAAAAAAAGAGCAACAGATTTAGTAGCATCAACTGCAATAAGGGCTCGTTGTCATTATGTTAATAAAAAGTGGTTCAGTGGTATGTTAACGAATTGGTCGATTACGAAAACTAGACTTTCTCAATTTAGAGACTTAAGAGCAGAAGAAAAAATGGGAAAATTCCACCATCTCCCAAAAAGAGATGTGGCAATCTTGAAGAGAAAATTATCTACTTTGCAAAGGTATCTCGGCGGGATCAAATATATGACGAGATTGCCAGACATTGTGATCGTCCTTGATCAGCAAAAAGAGTATATAGCTCTTCGGGAATGTGCCATTTTGGGGATTCCTACTATTTCTTTAGTCGATACAAACTGTGACCCGGATCTCGCGAATATATCGATTCCAGCCAACGATGACACTATGACTTCAATTCGATTGATTCTTAACAAATTAGTATTTTCAATTTGTGAGGGCCGTTCTCTCTATATAAGAAATCGTTGATTAAGAATATATAGTGAATTCTTGGGCAACTGCGTAAATTTATGGAATCACTTACTTTACTATATCTTTTTTTTGCATAGAATTTTTTTTTGCATAGAAAAAAGAAGGGGAATATTGATATATATTAGAGGGTATTGATATATATTATGATCTGATGTGCTTTCTTGGTATCCTAAATATAAGATTAATACTTCAAGTTGCTGAGTTGAGAAAGAGATGGTTGAATCAAAAGAATTCCTTTTTTGAAGTTCAATTTTTATCAGAGGACAATATGAATATTATACCTTGTTCCATTAAAACACTCAAGGGGTTATACGATATATCGGGTGTAGAAGTAGGCCAACACTTCTTCAGATTATTAGCCTGGAGTTCGCCACCAGCAGTATAGCCAACCCTACCCTATCACGTCAATCCCACAAGCCTCTTATCCATTCCCGTTCGCTCGTGGCGGGGGAGTAAGTCAAAATAGAAAAAACTCACATTGGGTTTAGGGCTTCAACTATATCAACTGCACTTGAACTGTTAGATAATCATAGTCGGTGATCACATCACAGTTCCCACCGCTATTTCAAAACCGTACATGAAACCTTAGCTTCATACGGCTTCTCTATGATCAGAAAAAGGAAAGGACTGTTTTGTTCCTAGCCCCGGGGGCGTAGATAGAATTAGATAAAATAAAATAGATTTGAAAGTCCTAAATTAGACCAAAGGAATTCCGTCTGCTAGAATAAGAAAAAGCGCTTCCGAATTGATCTCATCCTTTATAATATAATGAAAATTTTTCTTTGTTCAGTAATAACTTAATCTTGGAATAAAACACTTGGATTAGTACTCAATATCCAACTAGAAAAACGGGTACTATCGGATCGGGTGAATTAGAGAATAGACAGAGGTCCGTTGGCATTTCAGCCTTTCTTCTCCTTTCAGGGCCTATCCGAAAGTGAATCCAGTACCTCTTGGTCCTGAATATCAGAATAGGACGAACGAACCGGCCTCCGCGGATATCTTTGCTTCGGAACAAAACCCTGCAATCAAATAGATTGTCCCAAGGGCGCCATATTCTAGGAGCCCAAGTTATGCTATTGAAAATTCGTTTCTCTAGCAGTTCCGGTTTGAGCATTCCGTTCCCTTTTTCAAACTCCACTTCTTTTCATATAGAAATCCCTGATCAAAGAGAGAACAATATCCATTTCAAAACATTTCTAACAGATTCCTTAGTTCGGACCGACGAAGTAATGTCACTCGACTATTATCAACCTGACTGCAATCTTTTTCTGTCGGTAAGGATTGCACCAGAGCACCTTCTACTTCTAATAGGCCATGAACTATAGATAGAGAAGAATCATTCTGAGTGAGTACATAAGAAGCGATCCACTTTTTTTCATCGGTTCCAGGGGAAGACCAAAGATCTTGCGTGGCAGGTCCGCCAGAAAAACTCAAAAGAGAAAGAAGTCTCATTAATCTCTTCATGCTCGTTCCAAGTTCGAAGTACCTTTTGGCCAAAGAAAAACCCGCTTCCTGACACGATTGCCTCTTTATCTTTATATAGATAGATTCTATGGGGTTATTACTTAGTAAGTCTATTTTGTACAAGAGCCCCTCCTATCTGATAGAAAAGGGTCCCATGATCCCGAGCCGATCTTACCTTGGCTCGCAAACCCCAAGTTTGTCTATGAAGAGCTAATCTAATTGTATTTTTTTCTAGAATGGATTTCTTATGTGGAATACTAATGGATAGGGCTTCGTTGCTAAGTGCTACAAGATCTAGTGCACTGGAACTCGTGGTTATGGACCCGAATCCTTTAGTATGGAACATTGTCTT
This sequence comes from Triticum monococcum, assembly GCA_034509565.1. Classification (NCBI taxonomy): domain Eukaryota; kingdom Viridiplantae; phylum Streptophyta; class Magnoliopsida; order Poales; family Poaceae; genus Triticum; species Triticum monococcum. The sequence continues at coordinate 680,981,246 of CM067845.1, read as the reverse complement.
TTCCAAGTAAAAACCCCTAGTATATGAAAGAATGAAAAGGTGCTTTCGTTCTTGTGGAATAAGAAGCCCTCGTACCTTAATGAAAGGAAAATCGTAATTTTTCGTTAGGTATTTGACCAAATAGGATCGTCCAGTTCCTACAGAACCTATCACTAAAATACCCGATAGGGCTAAGCGGAACGAAAAGGGTTTTCCATGAGATGGTAAATGAAAACGATTAGTCCCACACGAGGTTTGGGAATAAGTGATTTTCTGATAATGAGCAAGGAATATACGTCTTTCTGCTAAAGAGGATCTATTAAACTCATAATTCATTAGATCCTTGTTATCAATGCCAACTAGGCATCATAAGTAAATGGATCCCGGTTGTTCAATCCTTTGATAACCAAGGTCATTCTTTGCTAAAGAGAAATGATCACTATGAGTCAGACTCAATAGAATTGGATCCATTCCAAATAGCGAGAATTAGGATTCTTGATCCCTCTCAATCTCTCTTTCAATTCGAGGATCCAGAGAGGTGTTTTCATAGTCATCTCCGAATATTTGCCATCTCGGAATATTTTCGATTTCATTTTTCTATGATATGTCTTTCTATATGAAAATTGGTTATTTACGATGTACGATGATCCCTGTTAAGCATCCATGGCTGAATGGTTAAAGCGCCCAACTCATAATTGGTAAATTTGCGGGTTCAATTCCTGCTGGATGCACACGAACGGGAACATTCCATAAGTCTATTGGAACTGGCTCTCTATCCATGGAATATCATCCATCATCCATACATAACGAATTGGTATGGTATATTCATACCATAACAAAAAACAATAAGAACTCGAATTCTTATCGATACTGGAACTCATAGCATAGGAGGGAAAGTCGATTTATGGATGGAATCAAATACGCAGTATTTACAGAAAAAAGTCTTCGTTTATTGGGAAAGAATCAATATACTTTTAATGTCGAATCGGGATTCACTAAGACAGAAATAAAGCATTGGGTCGAACTCTTCTTTGGTGTTAAGGTGGTAGCTGTGAATAGCCATCGACTACCTGGAAAAGGTAGAAGAATAGGACCTATTCTGGGCCATACAATGCATTACAGACGTATGATCATTACCCTTCAACCGGGTTATTCTATTCCACTTCTAGATACAGAAAAAAACTAAAGGAGAATACTTAATAATACGGCGAAACATTTATACAAAACACCTATCCCGAGCACACGCAAGGGAACCGTAGACAGGCAAGTGAAATCCAATCCACGAAATAATTTGATCCATGGACGGCACCGTTGTGGTAAAGGTCGTAATTCCAGAGGAATCATTACCGCAAGGCATAGAGGGGGAGGTCATAAGCGCCTATACCGTAAAATAGATTTTCGACGGAATCAAAAAGACATATCTGGTAGAATCGTAACCATAGAATACGACCCTAATCGAAATGCATACATTTGTCTCATACACTATGGGGATGGTGAGAAGAGATATATTTTACATCCCAGAGGGGCTATAATTTGAGATACTATTGTTTCTGGTACAAAAGTTCCTATATCAATGGGAAATGCCCTACCTTTGAGTGCGGTTTGAACTATTGATTTACGTAATTGGAAGTAACCTATTAGGTTTACGATGAAACCTAGAAATCGATCACTGATCCAATTTGATTACCTCTACGGGATAGACCTCAACAGAAAACTGTTGAGTAACGGCAGCAAGTGATTGAGTTCAGTAGTTCCTCATAGAAAATTATTGGCTCTAGAGATATGGTAATATGGAGAAGACAAAATTGTTTGAAGCACGCACAGAACCGGAAGCGCCCCTTGTTTCAAAGAGAGGAGGACGGGTTATTCACATTTAATTTGATGGTCAGAGGCAAATTGAAAGCTAAGCAGTGGTAATTAAGACCCCCGGGGGAAAATAGGGATGTCTCCTACGTTACCCATAATATGTGGAAGTATCAACGTAATTTCATAGAGTCATTCGATCTGAATGCTACATGAAGAACATAAGCCAGATGACGGAACGCAGAGACCTAGGATGTAGAAGATCATAACATGAGCGATTCGGCAGATTTGGATTCCTTTCCTATATATCCACTCATGTGGTACTTCATCATATGATTCATATAAGATCCATCTGTCTAGAGATCGTCATATACATCTAGAAAGCCGTATGCTTTAGAAGAAGCTTGTACAGTTTGGGAAGGGGTTTTTTGAGAGAAAAGAAGAATCTACTTCAACCGATATGCCCTTAGGCACGACCATGCATAACATAGAAATCACACGTGGAAGGGGTGGGCAATTAGCTAGAGCAGCAGGTGCTGTAGCGAAACTCATTGCAAAAGAGGGTAAATCGGCCACTTTAAGATTACCATCTGGGGAGGTCCGTTTAGTATCCCAAAACTGCTTAGCAACAGTCGGACAAGTGGGTAATGTTGGGGTGAACCAAAAAAGTTTGGGTAGAGCCGGATCTAAGTGTTGGCTAGGTAAACGCCCCGTAGTAAGAGGGGTAGTTATGAACCCTGTGGACCACCCCCATGGGGGCGGTGAAGGGAAAGCTCCCATTGGTAGAAAAAACCCACAACCCCTTGGGGTTATCCTGCGCTTGGAAGAAGAACTAGGAAAAGGAAAAAAATATAGCGATAGTTTTATTCTTCGTCGCCGTAAGTAAATACGTAACTAGGAATATGGAAAATTGCATTTTTGGAATTTGCAATAATGCGATGGGCGAACGACGGGAATTGAACCCGCGCATGGTGGATTCACAATCCACTACCTTGATCCACTTGGCTACATCCGCCCCTTATCCAGCTAAAGGATTTTTTTTCTTTTTTCCATTGATCATTATTCTATTTATTCTGACCTCCGTACTTCGATCGAGATATTGGACATAGAATGCCACTCTTTAAAAAGGAAAAAAGGAGTAATCAGCTGTGACACGAAAAAAAAACGAATCCTTTTGTAGCTCATCATTTATTGGCAAAGATATAAAAGGTCAATATGAAGGAGGAGAAAGAAACAATAGTAACGTGGTCCCGGGCATCTAGCATTCTACCCACAATGGTTGGCCATACAATCGCGATTCATAATGGAAAGGAACATATACCTATTTACATAACAAATCCTATGGTAGGTCGCAAATTGGGGGAATTCGTGCCTACTCGGCATTTCACGAGTTATGAAAATGCAAGAAAGGATACTAAATCTCGTCGTTAACTGAATTCTGAATAGAAAGATTAAGAAGAAAAAAAGATTCAAAATAAAGAAAGAAATACCCAATATCTTGCTAGAACAAGATATTGGGTATTTCTTTCTTCAAAAATTCTTATATGTTAGCAGAAAAACCTTATCCATTAATAGATGGAACTTCAACAGCAGCTAAGTCTAGAGGGAAGTTGTGAGCATTACGTTCGTGCATTACTTCCATACCAAGGTTAGCACGGTTGATGATATCAGCCCAAGTATTAATAACGCGACCTTGACTATCAACTACAGATTGGTTGAAATTGAAACCATTTAGGTTGAAAGCCATAGTACTAATACCTAAAGCAGTGAACCAGATTCCTACTACAGGCCAAGCAGCCAAGAAGAAGTGTAAAGAACGAGAGTTGTTGAAACTAGCATATTGGAAGATTAATCGGCCAAAATAACCATGAGCAGCCACAATATTATAAGTTTCTTCCTCTTTACCAAATTTGTAACCCTCATTAGCGGATTCATTTTCAGTAGTTTCCCTGATCAAACTAGAGGTTACCAAGGAACCATGCATAGCACTGAATAGGGAACCGCCGAATACACCAGCTACACCTAACATGTGGAATGGATGCATAAGGATGTTGTGCTCTGCCTGGAATACAATCATAAAGTTGAAAGTACCAGAGATTCCTAAAGGCATACCATCAGAAAAGCTTCCTTGCCCAATAGGGTAAATCAAGAAAACAGCAGTAGCAGCTGCAACAGGAGCTGAATATGCAACAGCAATCCAAGGACGCATACCCAGACGGAAACTAAGTTCCCACTCACGACCCATATAACAAGCTACACCAAGTAAGAAGTGTAGAACAATTAGCTCATAAGGACCACCATTGTATAACCACTCATCAACAGATGCAGCTTCCCAAATTGGGTAAAAGTGCAATCCGATCGCCGCAGAAGTAGGGATAATAGCACCAGAGATAATATTGTTTCCATAAAGTAAAGAACCAGAAACAGGCTCACGAATACCATCAATATCTACTGGAGGGGCAGCGATGAAGGCGATAATAATTACAGAAGTTGCGGTCAATAAGGTAGGGATCATCAAAACACCGAACCATCCGATGTAAAGACGATTTTCAGTGCTAGTTATCCAGTTGCAGAAGCGACCCCACAGGCTTGTACTTTCGCGTCTCTCTAAAATTGCAGTCATGGTAAGATCTTGGTTTATTCAAATTGCAAGGACTCCCAAGCACACGTATTAACTAGAATATAGATCATAGAAGGCTTGTTATTTAACAGTATAACATAGACTATATACCAATGTCAACCAAGTCAGCCCAAAGATTAGCTATCCATATAACAAAATTAACCAAACCAATAATTTTGTATTTGTAAATGAAGTGAGTCAAAGTGAAAAACTTTGATGGGTCTTTTCTATATGGGTTGCCCGGGACTCGAACCCGGAACTAGTCGGATGGAGTAGATAATTCTTCCTTGTTACAATAGAGAAAAATCCCTCCCCAAATCGTGCTTGCATTTTTCATTGCACACGACTTTCCCTATGTTGAAATAGCCAATTTCTATTCCAAAGAGGAAGTTCTACTAATTTTTTTAATTAGTAAGTTGATTCACCTACTCTTTATTATAATAAAAAGAACATTTCAGAATGAAAAATAGAAAAGTTTTTTCTTGATCATTTATCAACCCTTTCCTGTTTCTTAATTTCATCTAATGATTAATTAAGAGGGTTGACCAGGTCATTGATACGTATAATATCCAAATACCAAATACGCTCAGTGTGTGATCCACAGAAGGAAAAAAGAGTTGTTTTGGTGAACATCAAAGAAAAAACTTGCTCTTCTTCCATAAAAAAATCTTCTAAAAATGCCGAACCCAATCGTTGCATAAAAGTTCGTACCGTGCTTTTATGTTTATGAGCTAAAGTTCTAGCACATGAAAGTCGAAGTATATACTTTAGTCGATACAAAGTCCGTTTTTCCGAAGATCCACTATGATAATGAAAAAGATTTCTACATATCCGACCAAATCGATCAAGAATATCCCAATCTGATAAATCTGTCCAAATGGGTTTACTAATAGGATGCCCCGATCCAGTACAAAATTGAGCTTTTGATAAGTATCCTATGAGGAGAGTAGCGGGGACTATGGTATCGAATTTTTTCATTCGAGTATCTATTAGAAATGAATTCTCCAGCATTTGATTCCTTACTAACAAAGAACTTTTTTGTACAGTTGAAAGGTACCCCATAAAATCGAAGCAAGATTTTGCTAATTGGTTTATATGGATTCTTCGCGGCTGAGTCCAAAAACAGAAATAATATTGCCAGAAATTGATAAGGTAGCATTTCCATTTCTTCTTCAAAAAAGTGCCTTTTGATGCAAGAATTGCCTTTCCTTGATATCGAACATAATGCATAAGAGGATCCATAAAGAACCATAGGGTTTTCCGAGAAAACCCAGGGTACATTATCCCAAAATGTTCCATCTTCCTAGAAAAGTGGATTCATTCCAGAAAAGTTCTAGAAGATGCTAATGGTAAGCAAGAAGATTGTTTACGAAGAAACAACAAAAAAATTCATATTCTGATACATAAGAGTTATATAGGAATTGAAATAGTCTTTTATTTTCTTTTTGAAAAATAAAAATGGATTTCATTGAAGTAATAAAACTATTCCAATTCGAATAATAGTTGAGAAAGAATCGCAATAAATGCAAAGATGGAACATCTTGGATACGGTATTGAAGGAGTTGAACCAGGATTTCCAAATGGATAGGATAGGGTATTTCTATATGTGATAGATAATCCAAATGCAAAAATTTGTCTTCTAAAAAGGGAAATATTGAATGAATAGAGCGTAAATTCTGAAACTTTGGTATTTCTTTTTCTTTCGGACAAAAAAATTCCCGTAGCGAGAATGGGATTTCCACAACGATCGCAAACCCTTCAGATAGAATCTGAGAATAAAACTCAGAATAAAAATAATTTTTGTAATCCAATAATCGATCTTGGTTAGGATGATTAACCGAGTTATCCAAAAAATTCTGCTGATACATTCGAATAATTAAACGTTTCACAAGTAGTGAACTAAATTTCTTGTTATTACAACTAACAACTATTTCCACAGGTTCAGAACCATTTAATCCATAATGGTGGGCAAATGCATAAATATATTCCTGAAAGAGAAGTGGGTAGACAAAGTATTGTTGACGAGATTTATGTTTTTCTGAATACCCTTCGAATTTTTCCATTTGTATTTCTACTTGAATCAGAAAGTTGTGCTAAGTAATGTGCGCGGTACAAAGTTCCTGGTAGAGAACTTCTTTGAGTCATCCTATTTTTCTGTTCATATGAAGGAAATTAATATGCGATTTTCAAAATAGGGGAATCCAAATGAAACCCTTTTTTTGCTCAGTCTATCTGGAATGCTTTTGTATAATTAGGAATTAATTATAAATAGGTATTCCGTTTCATCTAGGAAAAGAACCTAAAAATATTCCTTGACTTGAATAAAATCTGGAGTTGTGTTGTATAAGTGAGCATGAATTTCTTATCATTCAATGAGCATCTTGTATTTCATAAAAATTGGGGGTTATATAATCCTTACGTAAGGGCCAGCCTATCCAACTTTCAGGCATTAGGATACGTTTAAGGCGCGGATGATTATCATAAGAGATTCCCACCATATCATAAGATTCACGTTCTTGAAAATCGGCACTTCTCCAAATCCAGAAGACAGACGGAATTCTAGGATTATCCTTTTGGGCAAAGACTTTTATGCAGACTTCTTCTGGATTATCTATACCATATTGTATTCTCGTAAGATGATACACGCTAGCTAAAGATCCACCGGGTGCTACATCATAAGCACATTGGGAGCGTAAATAATTGTAACCATATACATATAAAATGACAGCAATGGAATCCCAATCCCCTGCTTTTATTTGTAAAGTCTCTATTCCTCGGTGGTCAAAGCCCAAAGATCTATGAACCACCTCATGTTTGACTAGCCAATTAGATAACCAACCCTGCTGCATTGTCTTCATCTCTCCCTCTTTGTATAAATATTTCACATTTCGGATGCAAGTTTGAAAGATTGCCCTGCTTTTTATTTTTCTACACAAAAGAGCCCCTCTCCTAATTCACTAATTTGTAGGAAGGTACTGAACTTTTGGATTTGAAAAAGTTTCAGAAGATATATCTAATGTAGATGGTGATTGATAGAGCAATTCTTGCTCATAAGTTCCTGTATGAGTACTGCACCTAACATAAAGCTTGTGACTGGTAGTAAAACATCTATTTTTATTTTGAGATAGAGTTTGATCCTCAACTATTTCTCGCGATATCTTCTTACGAAGTTTTGTTAGGGCATCTATAACTGCCTCCGGTTTAGGTGGGCAGCCCGGCAAGTAGACATCCACAGGAATTAACTTATCAACTCCCCGAACAGTACTATAGGAATCCGTACTGAACATTCCCCCTGTAATAGTACAGGCTCCCATAGCAATGACGTATTTTGGTTCAGGCATTTGCTCGTATAATCTCACTAAAGAGGGAGCCATTTTCATTGTTACCGTACCGGCTGTTAAAATTAGGTCTGCTTTCCTAGGACTTGATCTTGGTACCAATTCATAACGATCAAAGTCGAATCGTGAGCCTATTAATGAAGCAAATTCAATGAAACAACAACTGGTACCGTATAGAAGGGGCCATAAACTGGAGAGTCTTGACCAATTCGAAAGATCATGGTGCCCTCATATATATTGTTGTCATATGATCTCTTATGCTAAAGTAACAATTCAATCACAATTTCAAGTATGAGTCATAAACTTCATTGAGAACCAACAAACTCTAATCTCAGTCGTTGAGGCAATTGCAATTTATCATAACATAGGAAATAGTCAATATAAGAGCTTTTTAGCAAGTACACATACTCAACTATCATTTAGTCTTTCACCATTGCTAACACTCACGCAATACTTATGGGTATGGAGTTTTAATCGGACACAGAGAAAGATAGGGGCTTATAGTGTTGCCTCCCAACTTTTTAGCTCAAGGGTAATGTCAACAATAATAGTTCATGCAAACCCACATCCAATTAGCCATATATATCAGGATCTTTCCAACACATTGTGCTTGCCAAAGGATAAAATGTAAAAAGGAAAGGTGAAGATCACCATGACTCTTATATAAGGTAGAATATAAAAGTAAAAGATAGGCCCTTCGCAGAGGGAAGCAGAGGTTGTCATGCGCTTTTATTGTTGGATGCACAAAATCTTAATGCAAAAGAACGTCACTTTATATTGCCACTTGTGATATGGACCTTTATTATGTAGTCTGTCGCTTTTATTTCTTCCACATCACAAGATCGTATAAAGCTTATTTTCTCCACATTAATAAGTCATACATATTTAGAAGGCAATTTTTATTGCATGCACCGATGACAACTTACTTGAAGGATCTTACTCAATACATAGGTAGGTATGGTGGACTCTCATGATAAAACTGGGTTTAAGGATATTTGGAAGCACAAGTAGTATTTCTACTTGGTGCAAAGAACTTGGCTAGCATAAGAGGGAAAGGCAAGCTTAACATGTTGGATGATCCATAACAATATAATTTATCACAGATGTAAGAAAACATAACCCATTACAGTAACATCCCAAATTTTCAATTTGGAATGTTATACATAGATCATTCATGCATATCATATTTTATTACATTTCATTTCTTGATCCTCGAAAACCTAAGCAACTCAAGGACCCTCGGAGAGAGTTGGGGATTTCTTTGTTTTCATATTTGAATTTTATCAAATATTGGAACGAGGATTTTGGTTTTAATTAATTTTCTCTCCAAAAATATTTCATATTAAAATATATGAGAGGAGATAATATGACTTCTCCAAAATAATTGAAATATTGGAGGAAAAGTATTAAAATCAAATAGTTGATTTTATCCGGAGTTTATTGCTATTTTATTTGAATTAGAAAAATTGCACATTTTTCAAAGTTGCATTTTAGGGCCAAGAAAATGTTCATCTTATTCTAAATATTTTATTTGGACGGTGAAAATTTGTTTTGGCATTTTTAGATTTTTATTTTATTTTCTAGGATTTATTTAGTTTCGGCGAAATTATATTAAAAAAAACTACCGCCGAACCGCACTGGGACGAGGCCCAGCCGGCCCAGCCGCGCGGCTCCCCCCACCGGCTCTGGAGAGGACTCCCGAGCAGCACCGCCGCCGCCAGGACGTGTCCGTCCCGGACGCACCGCCACCCCGCCCCCTTCCCCAAGCCGCCACCCCCCTCTTATAAGCCGTCCCGGACACGCCGCCACCCCGCCCCCTTCCCCAAGCCGCGCCGCCCCACGCTGCCCCCGCCTCGCCGTGCTGCCGCAGACGCCGCCGGAGGTATACGCCGCCTCGCCGTTCGTTCGGTTTTTTTAAAAAAACTGGTTCTGTTTTTTAGAAAACCCTAGTTTTTTTAGAATAGATTGGTTCTATTTTTTTTCGGTTTAGGTTATCTAGCGGACGTTCGTCCGTACGTTCGCTTTAACGAACAGTTTTCGCTCATTAGTTACAGACAACGAACGTTTGTTCGTTAGCCTGTTCGTCAGTTTTCTTTTTCTCGGATTTTCCGCGATTATTTTCAATCACGATTTATGATCCAATTTTCGTTTCAGTTTATCTTTTCGCTTGTTTGTCGGAATCAGGCGATTCAAGCGCCTAGATCTTCGTCTCGAAACTTTCTTTCTGTTTAATCAACTTGAACAAGATTTTGGTACTGTTAAATTTGACCTTAGTCCAGATTAGTAAACGGATCTTGTTTCTTTCGCAGTTTGAGTTTCGTTGCTCCGTTTGATTTGATTCTTTTCGCAAACCGGAGTTCTTAAGTTGAACTTTCTGGTTAGATCTTCTTATTTGAGATTTACCCGTGTTTCTTTGCTTGATTGCTTATGTATGCTATTGTTTGTTTGCGATAGAACACCCGGAGTGGGAAGCGTGCTACTACAAGTCCCTAGGTTTTACGGATCATCAGCAAGGCAAGTAACACTTTGATCATACCCTTTGTCACCCAGTTTTTGTGCATTAGTTCCAATCCTCAAACATTGCATGATTAGGATGTGATTAACATGTGGGTTGGGAAATAGTTGATGAGGTAGAACCTATTGCCTTGTTATATTCAAACCTTGGGAGTTACTTCTACGTATTGCTTATATTGCTATGCTATGCTTGTAGACATGGATTGGTTGAGTGAAATCCAGGACAGATGTGAGATTGTTAATTAATGGTTCAACTTAAGGTGGCAACTTGAATACACATCTGGGTGGATTGTTTGTTGGGCACTTGGGGAATCCAGTGTTGTGATTAAAGTGTGTGATTGCTACTCTGTTATAAATCCTCGAGTACTGTGTGTGTCAGCATTACCGATCCAGGGATGACACTGAAGCACAGAGACTTGACCGTTTGAGGTCGGTTCGCTACAATTACGTTGTCTTCCTTGTCCAACATCAAATCTTTAGCATATCATACTTTAATGAGTGCTCACAATTATTAAAGATGTCCAAGATAGTATATTTATACGTGAAGACCTCTCTTTATTTATTACTTCCTATTAATTGCAACGATGACCAAAACTATGTTTGTCAACTCTCAACAACTTTTATTCATCATACTCTTTATATGTGAGCTCATTACTCTCCATAAGTTCCATATGATCTCTTTATTTCTTTTTGTTTCTTCTCTTTTATTTTATTCCCTCAAGACCATAGCAAGATAATCAAGCCCTTTACTCAACACTAATCTTTATTATATATAGCTCACGGACTCGATTACATAGAAGGATCATAAAGCAAAACTCACAACTAAATCATACTAAAACTTTATTCTACTAGATAAAGATATTACCAAAAGGATCGAACTAAGAAAAACGGTAAAGATAAAAGTGGTGGTGATACGATACCGGGGCACTCCCCCAAGCTTGGCAGTTGCCAAGGGGAGTGCCCATACCCGATGCTCAGTTCTTCTTTGTTGGTGAAGAAGGTGTTGGTGATGATGGATAGTCGCACATCGAGCATAGGAGATCCTCCAATTTGCGGATAATGCCCTTGAGTGCGATGATATGCTCCTTCAACAAAATATTTTCACTTGTGAGATACTTGTTTTGAATGCGAGCTAACTCAATCATCTTGAAAGCTTCAATCTCCATTGGGGTAAAGAGATTGTGGTGAGGTTGAAGGATGTCTTCTTCTGCTACTGCCAAGACTTGATCCCTCATGGTCTTCTTGATCCCATCATCCTTGTTGATCTCTCCGGGTTCTTCTCTCTTCAGCTCTGTCTTCATTAGCCAAAAATTGTTGCCCTCATTATTGGAGGAGGAGGGAGACGACATGATGCCTGGCCTTGACAACCTTGGCAGAAAATAGCTCGAAACAAAAACAAGAGATATTTGCATGATACGGTGGTCAAAACCTTCGGGTGATTATATAACGAATTTTTACCAACCAAAAGAAGTATCGTGCAAGAAAACGGAGTCCGGAGAGCGCACGAGTTGCCCACGAGGCAGGGGGCGCGCCCAGGGGGGTAGGGCGCGCCCTCCGCCCTCGTGGAAGCCTCGTGTCCTTTCCGGTCTACTTCTTATTTTTCCTATTTTCTTAAATATTCCAAAATGGAGAAAAATTGCCATTAGAACTGTTTTGGAGTAGGTTTACTTACCGTAGCACGTACCTATTCCTTTTTGGAGTCTGAAACGTTCCAGAAAGTGTCTCTTATGTATTCCTCCGGGGTTACGGTTTCAATTATATTAGTTTCAACATTTATAGGATTACCCGTTCACCACCCTCGGATTTGTGCCTTCGAAGTTGTTGATTTTTATGGCACCTGAACGATAGACCTCCGCGATAACGTAAGGACCTACCCATTTAGAGAGAAGCTTGCATGCAAAAAATCTTAAACGAGAGTTGTATAGCAATACATAATCACCTACATTAAACTCATGCTTTTGTATCCTTTTGTCATGCCATCTTTTAACTTTTTCTTTAAATAGTTTGGCATTCTCGTAGGCCTGGGTTCTCCATTCATCAAGTGAGCTAATGTCAAAAAGCCTCTTCTCACCAGCAAGTTTGAAGTCATAGTTGAGCTATTTAATAGCCCAATATGCCTTATGCTCTAATTTGAGAGGTAAGTGACATGCTTTACCATAAACCATTTTATACGGAGACATACCCATAGGGTTTTTATATGCAGTTCTATAAGCCCATAATGCATCATCAAGTTTCTTGGACCAATTCTTTCTAGATCTATTAACAGTCTTTTGCAAAATTAACTTGAGCTCTCTGTTACTCAATTCTACTTGACCACTAGACTGCGGGTGATATGGAGATGCAATTCTATGATTAACATCATACTTAGCAAGCATTTTACGAAAATCACCATGAATAAAATGTGAACCACCATAAGTCATTAAATATCTAGGGACTCTAAACCTCGGAAAAATAACTTCTTTAAGCATCTTAATAGAGGTGCTATGATCAACACTACTAGTTGGAGTAGCTTCTACCCACTTAGTAATGTAATCAACAGCAACTAAAATATGAGTATACCCATTAGAGGAAGGGAACGGTCCCATGCAATCAAAGCCCCAAACATCAAATGGTTCAATAACAAGTGAATAATTCATTGGCATTTCCTGACGTCTACTAATATTACCAATTCTTTGACATTCATCACAAGACAAGACAAACTTATGAGCATCCTTGAAGAGAGTGGGCCAATCAAAACCGGATTGTAATACCTTATGTGCAGTTCTATCTCCAGCGTGGTGCCCTCCCACTACTAGAAAAAGGGCTATAGATGGGATTGACACTAATGGCGCACACGCCATTAGCGTTGAAACTACTAATGGCGCATCTGGCCCAGAGTGCGCCATTAGTATCAAATTTTTTTGAACTAGTGCGCCTGTCCAAACATACTAATGGCGCATCCAGACACAGTGCGCCATTACTAGTTGTAACTAGTAATGGCGCACCTGTCGTGAAGTGCGCCACTAATGTTATTTTTTTATTATATTTTTTATTCCTTTTTTTGCAAAACTACTAATGGCGCACTGTCCCACAGTGCACCATTACTAGTTTAAGCTAGTAATGGCGCACTTTGGGACAGTGCGCCATTAGTATTTTTTTTGCAAAACTACTAATGGCGCACCACCAGATGGTGCGCCATTAGTAATCCCTCCCCTGCCTCGTCTCACCCTGGCCGTGCTCGCTTCCCCCGCCGCACCCGTCCACCTCCCTCACCGTCCCCCCTCCGCCTCTACCTCAGCTCAGCCAGGCCACGCGACACCGAGCCGAGCGACGCCTCCCTCGCCGCCCCCTCCGCCCGCGCCCGCACACTCGACGTCCTCCCGCCCAAGCCCCTCCGCCCGTGCCCGCACCCCGACGTCTTCCGCCATTCCTCCATCCCCTCCCCCAGGTGATTCCTCCCTTCTCCTCTACCCCCTCCCCTGCAAACCCTAGGGCCACCTAGAGCTAGTAGCTAGATTGACGGTGATGGTTAGGAAGGATGGATCATGCCTTGATCGAGGGCAAACATTTTTTGGGGATTTGGTGTACTTGGTGCTGCCTATGGACACTTTGGTGCCCTAATGCTTTGCAAAAGTGAGTGAAATGGGCCGCTAGTGAAATGGAGCACTCCCAATCAAATTTCTACTATTAGTCTCCTATAAAATTATGAATCATGCAATATACCTTGTTACTAAGTGCATAATCAAGTGCCCTTTAGTTATTTACTATTTCAGAATGTCTTAAGCTGACATCTACTCTCAGCATATGACTCTAGCAGCTACTTGTTGTACCTATTTTGTTTCATGCAGTACTGAATTTGTATGCCTATGCTTGATAATTTTGTTTCATATAGCTTTCTAGCTCCTTAGGGGGGTTGTTCCTCTTTACAGGTGTGTTAAACAGGGTTTTGTGTGGTCATATGGAGTTTATTAGGTAGAGAAAGTACCTTGTGATTTTTCTAATTTTGGACATATATCAAGTCTCACCAAGACATCTTCATTACAACACTCAGCTTATCCAAGACATCTTCATTACATTCTAGACAGGATAGAAGCCTACTTTGTTTAGAAACAGAGTCAGAATTTGAAAAGGAAAACCCTTAAGCCAAACATACAACAAGCATTGACAATATAAGTGGAGACACTAATTTTCTCTGACTTGTGGAGGCTCTAATCCTCAGGGATCATCGCTAAAATAATTTTTCATGCCTGATTAGTGATTATCTTAATTAGTTTGTAAACTATAAAGGTGGTTAGGCTCTGGTTAAAAATAAAAACAATAACAGAAGTTTTGTATTTTCTAAGTGAGACTTGGCATTTTAAAGCTTAGGGTCTTCAACTTCAACCATGAATTGGGATGATAATGTTATTTTGCCTTCTTAACAGAATGGTGTCATAATCAGAACAAAGCTGCTGCAAATGCATACCTTTTTTTACAAGTGCATCTGCACCTTCTGATCCATTTAGAGTTATCATAAATATATTTCCAAGGTTTTTTTCATTTCACTGTAGAGTCTTTGCTTCTGGACTCAATGCACATTCATCAGTCATAAGAGATAAATACTAGTAAGTCAAGGGCACCAGAATTTGATAATGCCTCTTTTGAGAAGTATGTCTATTGATTCAAAATTGATGATCATCTTGGTCTATGTCAGTGAGCTTGTGTTATGCACTTCTGCGTTTGACAAGTAATGACTTGCAAAGATGATGATCATCTTGCTAGTTTGCTGGGTTTTGTCTCCGACCATTGTGTCGTGATGAATTTGTAGGTACCCCGAGAGGCCCTTGAGTTTGCCGGAATGTCGATTAACTTCCGTTCCGGCAAATTCGGGTACTCCATGTGTCCTATTTTCAGCAAAGGTCATGCTGAAATTTTCCATGAATTTTAGCATGACTTTGCTAAAAATAGGACATATGGGGTACTTGCGACTAATGCATGGGCCGGGGTATCTTAGTACTTAATTAAGTAGGATCAACTGCCCCTTTATTCTTGCTGCATTACCATAGGTTTTAGGGTGCCTCGGTGTCGATAAGAACCTAAATGATGAAAGCTTAGGATTTTAGGGTGCCTCGGCGTCGACAAACCCTAAATGATAAAACCTTGGCTTTTAGGGTGCCTCGGTGTCGATAAGAACCTAAATGATGAAAGCTTAGGCTTTTAGGGTGCCTCGGCGTCGACAAACCCTAAATGATAAAAGCTTAGCTTTTAGGATGCCTCAGTGTCGACAAACCCTAAATGATGTAGTTTTGAATTATGAACATAGGATATGTCGTCATCGGACGACGAAAGTCTCCCGGGGGAGTGCGACTGATGCCACGACGATCAAGGTCTGTGCGACATGCCTCACCTGGACGATGATCGGCGCTTCAGCATTAAGCTCGAGGAGACCTTCGAAGTTGAAACGGTACACAACGACGACAAGTGTTATTTTCATAATTAAGCATGACTTCAACTATTTCAATGTGTAATTTTCATCTTTTACAATTCGATTATAGCTTATCCCATGCCATGCAAGACGCTATGTCTTGGAGAGGATGGATTTTGAAGACCATGAAATTTCTGAAACAAAGAAAATTCACGTAAGGACTCATCACGATGTGGACTTTGAAGTAAATCTATATAATTCTGAGAGTGTAACCCATTTTGGTTGCAAAAATTGGGAAGCATTTTGCAAGATGTATGGTTTTGATGAGGGTATGCTTATCACCATGGATCTTGGTAATCCTGACATCAACCAAGACAATATGGACATTTGGGTCCTTGTTGATACGCCTCCAGTTCTACCGCTATGTGAGTTTCTCAAACATAGTTATTAGCTAATTTATATTGTTTATTTCAAAATAGTTGACAGCTTATTTCCATTGACAGCTTATTTTTATTGTTCAAAGAATGTGCGGGAGATGGTAGACAAAACCCACTACACCGATGGCTCCGAATTAACAACTTACAAGGAGAAAAATCATCTGGTCGGATTTTGTACTGACATTGAAAATTACATTATCCACAAACAAATTCCTCAACATTATGGTAAATACGTGCCACTAGTGCATGTGTTCAACTACGGTAACTACCATGGAGATACCCTGGTAAGATTTTTACTATTACGACATCCGTGCATCTTTTGCATACTTCTAAAACTAGTACATCATTGCTAACTATGAAGTTATTACTATGTTTTTCAACAGATAATCCCGGAGAATTGTGTGCCTCATATGATGTATCTGAAAGGTAGTGTTAATGTTTTGAACATACAGCCAGGTCATCCTACGAATCTCAACTGTCCATACCAGATTTCTAAAAGAAGTGGAGACATGAAAATCAAAGGATGGAAAAAATGTATGGACAGTCGTAAGGAGCTTCTTGGAAGCAAAAGGAAGCGAAGCGCAAGAATTGGAGACAGGATGTTCTCCATTCTCCATAATGGAGAGTCAGGGTCTATATTGTTTTATGCTATTTTAGCTTAAATAGGGTATTTAGGTCCTGCCTAATACTGATGATCATGTGCTGATGAATAATTAAGTAGGGTTGGTTCGAAGACTATCAAGATGATGATCGTATGACTTGTTATGAATAACGAGTAGAAGTTGTATGATGATGATTAGTAGGACTTGTTAGGATTAGTATTACTTCCGACAAACTCGATACTCGCGGTCTTGAGACTTGTAATGTTTTATCTTTGTTCGGTCTTTTCAATTCGGAGACTAATATGATGAATTGTATTCGGAGACTAATATGATGAATTGTATTCAGAGACTAATCTTTTATTGTATTCGATGAATCTGTTGTTGATGTGTGCTGTCTATATTTTGTTCAATTATACATTTTGTAACCTGTGCAAAAAACAAAAAATAAAAAAAACTAATATTCATACTAATGGCGCATCACATCACAGTGCGCCATTAGTATGCCGAAGTTACTAATGGCGCATCCTGTTGTCGTGCGCCATTAGTATGCCAAAGCACCTGGGTATACATGGCCCCTGGGAGGCATACTAATGGCGCACCGTGGACTATACTAATGGCGCACCGCGTGGTGCGCCATTAGTATACCAGATTGGTGCGCCATTAGTAAAATATACTAATGGCGTGCTACTAATGGCGCACCACTAATGCGCCATTAATGGCCAAATTAGGTGCGCCATTAGTAGGCCTTTTCCTAGTAGTGTCCATAAGCCTCGGAGTGACACTTGCGTAGGATTTGTTCCTATTCATGCTCAGGTACACAATGTCTAATAACACCATCTACTCCTTCTTTATAAAGATGTGGGTCATCCCAAAAGTAATGTCTCAAATCATAGAAAACCTTTTTCTTTTGCTGGTATGTGAAACTAGGTGGTATAAATTTAGCAACAATGTAATTAGCATAATCAGCATACCATGGAGTAGTTCGAGAAGCATTTATGATAGCTAATTGTTCATCAGGAAAGCTATCATCAATAGGTAGTGGGTCATCAAGAACATTCTCTAACCTAGATAAGTTGTTTGCAACGGGATTCTCAGCTCCTTTTCTATCAATAATATGCAAATCAAATTCTTGTAGTAGGAGAACCCATCTAATAAGTCTAGGTTTAGCATCTTTATTTTCCATAAGGTATTTAATAGTAGCATGATAAGTGTGAATAGTTACTTTAGAATCAACAATATAAGGTGTGAACTTATCACAAGCAAAAACAACTGTAAAAATTCTTTTTCAGTAGTAGAATAATTTCTCTGGGCATTGTCTAGAGTTTTACTATCATATTTTAATTTCTTATCAACTCTTTTCCCTATAACATCATCTACAGCATAATCACTAGCATCACACATAATTTCAAAAGGTAAATTCCAATCAGGTGGCTGAACAATAGGTACAAAAATCAAAGCTTTCTTAAGTATTTAAAATGCCTCTACACAATCATCATCAAAGACAAAAGGAATATCTTTTTGTAATGGATTAGTCAGAGGCCGAGAAATTTTTGAGAAGTCCTTAATGAACCTCCTATAGAAACCGACATGACCAAGGAAACTTCTTATACCTTTGGTGTCCTTAGGACACGTCATCTTTTCAATAGCATCAACTTTAGCTTTATCAACTTCAATGCCTCTTTCAGAAATGTTATGCCCCAAGACAATGCCTTCATTAACCATAAAGTGGCATTTCTTCCAATTCAAGACAAGATTAGCTTCTTCACATCTCTGCAAAACTCGATCAAGGTTGCTCAAGCAATCATCAAAAGAAGATCCATAAACTGAGAAATCATCCATGAAAACCTCACAAATCTTTTCACAAAAGTCAGAGAATATAGCCATCATGCATATTTGAAAGGTAGTAGGTGCATTACATAAACCAAAAGGCATACGTCTATAAGCAAAAGTACCAAAAGGGCAAGTAAAAGTGGTCTTTTCTTGATCCTCAGCTGACACAGGTATTTGAGAGAAACCAGAGTAACCATCTAGGAAGCAAAAATGTATATGTTTGGATAATCTCTCTAGCATTTGTGTCGGTGTACTAAAGTAGGGGTACCTTAGTGCCCCGAACTTGTGCACGGGCAGTCGCAGCGACCCGTAGCAAGGCTTGCCGGGCGACCGCCAAGACCCTCCGTGGCCCCTTGGGGCCATTCAAGAACAAAGTATCCAAGAGCAAAACAAGGCCCCAGCAAGAGGAGCTTGCCGGGAAGGAAACAAGGCCCAGGCAAGAGGAGCTTGCCGGGAAGGAGACAAGACCCCGGCAAGAGGAGCTTGCCGGGAAAGAGACAAGGCCCCGGCAAGAGGAGCTTGCCGGGAAGACCAACCAAAGCATCTCAAGAAGCTCGCTGCGGCGCACCACGCGTCCCGACAAGACCCGGTGAGCGACAAGCTCCCGGACGCGACAAGACCACATCCGCGGCAAGGCGCTTGCCGCGGCAAGCTACTACCCCGCAGCCCGCGCTCCAGCTCACCCACCAACGTGTCGCTCTGGGACCGCTCCAGGCATACATGGCGGGAGGCTGTGCAGCCGGGGCATGCGGTGGCAAGCAGGCGCTGACAAGGAGCCATCATGGCAAACGATGGCGTTCCTAGCGGTCCCTCTCTGTACCGTCTAGGTGACACAGACGGGCATTTAATGCCCTTGTCCCCTGCCGTCAGGGTTAGGTATGATACGACTATAGCAGGTGGTGGCGCCAACTACCACCCCTTTTACATTTTTACCCTCACCTCTGTTGCCACATGTCGGTGACCCCTTAGACATATAAAAGGAGGCCCATGCGCAACAGAGATGGGAGGACAGCCATTCTCACGCTCGGTCTCGCCAGCTGCTTGAGTGTACTGTAGCACTCATCGCTCCCGAGCAAGAACTCAATACAACCACCAAAGCAGGAGTAGGGTTTTACGCATCCGTGCGGCCCAAACCTGGGTAAACCGATCGTCTCGCTCGTGTGTTTCGCCTCGATCTGCTCTTTGTGCATCCACCGCCCCCTGCCGAACCAAAAGGGGCTCGGTCCGACGATCCCCATAGGTGTGCGAGGGATCAGCAACCCCCGACATCTTTGGCGCGCCAGGTAGGGGGTGCGTCGAGGTTGTGCGAACCTGATCCGGCGTTCGCATGAGCTGAATCTTCATCGTCTTCATCAACATGCCGCCGAAGAAGAAGATTTTGGAGGCAGCTGCTCCGTCCGCGCCGAGCCCACCGTCGCCAGACGGGGAGACCCGTGGTGCTGCCAGGTCCAAGGACCAGGTTGCGCCGCACGTCGGCGGCGCGGTCGCCTCCCACAACGACCGCGCACACTCCAAGACCTCGGTGTCCATACACACACCGCGCCCGTCCCAGGAGGCGCGGGACTAGCAGCGTCATGGTACCCACGGTACCATACGTCTGCTGGGCCAAGATCAAGCTGGCGGATCCCGGAGTGCTCAGGATCAGCATGCACGCCAACATGCTGGCGCGAGCGTGGCGCGGTCGCTTGGACGAGATGTCGCTCCTTCTGACGCGGTTAGAAGTCCGAGCATATCTCGCTCCTCGCACCGTTCGCCGCCGCCGCCTGCCTCTTCGGCAGAGGCTTTGGCCCGGAGCTGCCGGTGGTTCTTTGGTCGATCAGAATGACGCCAAATCGAGCCACCGGCCAGACACCTTTTGCTCTAGTCTATGGAGCAGAAGCAGTAATCCCCACGGAACTCGTATACGGGTCACCTCGAGTGCTCGCTTGTGATGAGCTTGAGCAAGAGCAGCCGCGGCAAGATGACGCGCTGCTCCTTGAGGAAGATCGTCTTCAGGCTGCTGTGCGAGCCGCTCGCTACCAGCAAGCTTTGCGCCGCTACCATAGCAGCAAAGTTAACGCCCGAAGTTTCGAGGAAGGCGACCTTGTTTCTTTGGCGTGATCAGTCCGCCAAGATTTCCGACAAGTTGACGCCGAAGTGGGAAGGCCCTTACCGGGCGAAGCGAGTCACTAGGCTTGGCGCTGTCCGCCTTGGGACCAAAGATGGCGTACCAGTGAGCAACTCCTGGAATATTACGCATCTTCGCAAGCTTTGCCCGGGAGGCGCGGTTGTCGGACCCTGTCCGGCAACCACCCATTTGTACAAGTCTTGCCGCTATTGCATGTAATCCTTTGTACAAAGCTGGGCGCAGACCCCGTGCATAAAGATTATGTGCTCAGCACATACCCCCGGGAAAGCAAACAACAGAGAAAGATAAGTGCCAAAGTTTGAGCAATCAAATTTCCTTTAGAGTTTTAAGTTATTTTCCTTGAACGCCCGTGCTTTGTATGTGAAACCTGGGCGCGGAGGAGCCGACTCGTAGCTAGTTGCGCCCTTCTATTGTTTCGAGTCCGCTCAACAACTTAAGTGGGCTGCAGCTAGCTCCGCGACAAGGTTTCTTCTCGGCCGCAGCACCGCCCGTAGATCGCTGACGTTCCGCACTCAGCACTCGTGGCAAGCGTGCCCGCGCTGGCAAGTTCCCTATATGCGCAGGGTAAAAACATACAAAGGAAGGAGTCAAGTAAAGGAAATAACATAGCAATTAAATTTATAGAGTTATCTTCCTTCTTGCGATCGTCCCTTGTATGGAAAACCTGTGCGCGGAGGAACCGACTCGTGGTTAGCCGCGCCCTTACTGTTGTTTCGAGCCCCGCTCAACAACTTAAGCGAGCCGCGGCTACTGCGACAAGGTTTCTTGTCGGCGCGGGCACCAACCAACTCGTACCTAAGTTGCGCCCTTATTGTTGTTTCGAGTCCGCTCAACAAATTATGCGAGGCGCGACTAGCTCTGCGACGAGGTTTCTTGCCGGCTGTGGCACTGCAAGCGAGCTGCTGACATTTCGCACTCAGCGCTCGCGGCAGAGGAGCCTGCGCTGACAAGTTCCCTAAAAGCGTAGGGAAAAAGCATACAAGGGAAAGAGTCAAGTAAAGGAAATAACATAGCAATTACTACCCAAGATAGAAGTATATTACAAAATAACTTGTCGCAGCTCTAACAGACTGTTTTTCATAACATGATTGACAGCGACAAGGGAAGAAGAAGATAAATGGCCTAGTCTACACGGTCGCCTTCGACCCTCCTGATCCCGCTCACCTTGTCCACGATAGGTGCGACAAGGGCCTTGAGCTCCTCCAGATCAACATCTGGAGGCAGGCTTCGGAGGACGTTGTTGAGGCGAAGGCCTGGGTTGCGGAAGGCCACCTTCATCAGCACCTTCTGGAGAGCTCCCGCGCAGATCTTGCGCGACTCGTCGGCAAGCTGTTTTGGGAACTGTTCTCGGAGTCACTGAAGCACCGTCGCCATGCCCTTGAAGAACAGAGTAAGCTTGGCGCTGGGTTGGAGGTTCTCGTCGGAGGAGTACGCGAGATCCACCATCCCCAACTGCGCCAGCTCCTTGTCGACATCCGCGGCGACGTCCACCAGACCCTCCATCCAGTGCTCCATATCCTCTGACAAAGTCTTCCGGGCGGTGGCGGCCTTCGCCAGCAGCACCTTGCCGGCCTTGACCTCCTCCTTCAGGGCCGTCTCCCGCTCCTTGGCGCCGTCCAGAGATTTGGTCAGGGCCGCCAGCTTCGCTTCAAGATCGGCGTTGGAGTTCTTGGCGGCGTCCAGTTCCTTGCCCTTCTCGGCGAAAAGGGCCTGCAGCTCCGAATAGCTGTTGGCGTCCCTCTCGCGCTCAAGCTTGAGCGCGGCAAGCTCGTCGCCGCTCGCCTTGAGGTCCGCCTCCAGCTGCGTCACCTTCAGCTCGAGCTCAGCCTTGGCGGCCTCGGCAGCTGCGGCGGCGTCTTCGGCCTGCTTCACGGCTCCGCCAACTACCTGCTCGCGCGCGGCAAGTTCCTCCTCATGGCTGTCGAGGTTGACCTTCCGCTGCGTCAAGTCACCTTCCTGCGAAGACAACTTCTCCGCGGCAAGCCGTTGGCGCTCTTCAGCGTCGGCCTTCTCGAGGAGGAAGGCCTGCTGCGCTTCGGCGAGTTGCTCCCGCTCCCTCGCCAAGGAGCGGAGAGCTTCCTGATTAGCGCCTCGGAGCTCTTCTGCGCGCTTCTCGATATCCGCGCCAGCCTTCGCCACGAGTGCTTCGCGGGACTCCAGCTTGGCCTGCCGGGTGCGGTAGAGCGCCACTAGCTTCTGCAGCAGGCGCTCCTCTTCAGGATCGCTGCTGCTGCTGCTTGGCGCGTCAACCAGCTTCAGCCTGGCAGAGGCAAGCACCTCTCCGTCCAGCATCCCCCCCTCGATCGGCGCCCTGGAGCTTAACGCCCAGGGAGGCTGATGAAGATGTTCTCGCTGGCCTTCAGGTAGATGCCAGGCTGGTGCTCTTCGGAGCCTGCCGCAGCGGCAGCGGCGGAGGAGTCGGTGGTCGGAGCAGCGCCTGGCGCTCCTGTGGCCTCCGGGTCGTCGGTACGACCGCCAGACTCCCTGCCAGCATCCGCGGCGGCAGCCCTGGCGGCCTCCTCGCCGGCGCCGGCTGCTTCCTCGGCGGTGGCCTCCGTCTCCATCGGCTCTACAGCGGATGGATCTGATGGCCGAAAGAGGGGAGAAGATTCAAGCAAGATTCGAGCAAAATCCAAGAGGAGGATCAAGAAGCCGAAGAAGCCAAGGGGAGTTTGGAAGCAAGGAAGTTACCTGTGCCAGGGCCTGTCGCTGTGGTCTCCGTCGCTGGGGGATCGCTGGCGCGGTCCCTTGCCGGAGATCCTTGCCGTGCCGGGGGCTCCTCCCTTGCCGGAGTCTCCTCCCTCGCCGGGGGCTCCTCCCTTGCCGGAGTCTCCTCCCTCGCCGGGCGCTCCTCCCTTGTCGGAGCCTCCCCCCTCGCCGGAGAGCTCTCCCTTGCCGGAGACCTCTCCCTCGTCGGAGGACTCTCCCTTGGCGCTTCAGGGGTGGTCTCTGGGCTCCCCTGGTGAGGCTGCTCTGCTCCTGCACAAATCAACAAACAAGTATCAGCACAGTAAGGATCTTCGTGCGCGCCTAACAGCGGGAAGTAAACAAAACACTTACGCTGGGGGCTGCTCTGAAGATCAGCCGCCGGGTCCGACAGGTTCGTCTCAGGCACGTCCCCTGTTGATGCAGTGGGTTCGTCCTCGATGACGATCACCGGCACCCTGGCCCTCTTCGCCGCCCTCTGCGCCAGAATCCTGAAAGGGAAGAGATGCAGAGGAAGGCAAGTGAGAAACAAGACAAGACAAAAACAGCGGAAATCAAAGAATTACAAGTACAATAAGAAGAACTTACTCCTCTTCCTCTTCCTCGTCGGAGCTAAACGCGGAGAAGTCAAACTCCGGACCGCGTCTGGCGCGGGAAGGAGGAGGGGTAGGCTCCCTTGGCCGCTTGGCGGGAGCAGAAGCGGCAGCCCGGGAAGATCCCGCTCCTGTCGAAGCTGCGGCATGGAGCGCTCCTGCGGCAACAGTGCTCGCCGCGGTGGAGCGCGTCGTGCGGCGCGGCGACTGCTGGCCCGCCTGCCGCCGCGCTACATCCCCGGCCTTGTGGAGACGCCTTCTTGGTGGAGACGGAGGCACAGCCGGCGGCGGGCTGTCGGAAGACGAAGTGGAGGAAGAGTCGATCTCCAGCGAGTCGCTCGCATCCCCGACAGGCTCGCTCGGCTCGGCGCCGCTCCCGGCAAGATCTTCCTTACCGGCAAGTTCCTCTTGCCGGGCGAGCTCTTTCTTGCCGAGGAACTCGTCTCGCTCGGCACGGGTTTTCTCCTCTTCTGCCGCCGCTTCCTCCAGAGTAAACCCAAATTCGCCTGCCGCTGCGGCTGCCGCTGCCTCTTCCAACCTAGAGGCTATGTACGCCAGCTCCGCCTCGGTGGTGTCGCGGATGAGGCCGTCCCTGTCATCGGCGTGGATTGGCACCTCCACCAGGTCGTCGAAGAACTGCTGCACGACCTCGGCTTCGGGCTCTTGCCAAGTTGGCTCGATTCTGTGCGAATCGCACAACGGCATCATCGCCCGGATGCGGTCGAGCGCAGAGTTGTTGCACAAAGGGACGACGCCCTGTGGCAGCCTGAAGACTTCGGGGTGATCTGAATCATATTTGAAGAGCTCCTGCAGCATGCTAGTGTGCTCGAGGACAGTGAAGTTATAGTTGAGGCCTGGGCGCAGCCTCATAATGTCCGCCACGTTCTTGAACTCCCAGGCAGGCCTTCCCCGTTCCTGCAGAGGGGCAATGCGGCGGCGAAGAAAGTCTGCGCCAATAGCGCCTACAGTGAGTCCGGCAAGCCTAAGGCGCCGGATCCTGGTGACGGCAATCGTCAGCTTGCTGTCCTCCGGGGCCAAGTCGCTCCAGTCATTGCCGCGCACTGCTGCTACTTGGCGCCGGACGGTGAATGACTGCGGGCTCTCCTCGATAATCCAGCACCAATCTGCTCTCCACTCCTCCCACTTGCCGCGGAACTCCTGCTCTAGATAAGTTTCCTTCTTGCCGGATCTTGAGACCCAGGCGATTCCGCCGGACAGAGTCTCTCCTCTCTCTACTCGAGGGATAAAGAAATGGCGGAACAGAGCTACACTAGGGTGGACTCCGACAAAGTTTTCGCAAAGATGTGCAAAAACTGCCATGGTGAGGACGGCGTTGGGGGTGAAGTCAAGGAGGTAGAAGCCATGTGTTCATAATATCACAGAAGAACTCGGAAAAGGGCGGCCAGAGCCCGCAGTAGAAGAACACAGCAAAGAAAGGGTACTCGTCTGGAGCCTTCGTGTGGGCTGCAGCCGGGAGCACCCTGGTCCGCGGGTGAGCTCGCGTCTCCGCCGACCAGAACAGGTAATACCGCTGCCGCAACGGCTTCGCACCGAGCTTGGGGGGGGGGGGGGGAATGGCTCGCTCCCTCCGCATCATCGCAAGCCGCTGCGCCTCGGTCGACTTCACCGCTTTTCCCTTGTCGCCCTTCGGAGCCATGGCGAAGGTGGTGGAGGAGGCCGACGGTGGTGGTGGTGCGGGTGGTAATGGGGGAGCAGGGCGCTACTCTCTTGTTGCTCTGAGAAGACGGGGAGCGGCGGAGGTTTTGAGATTGGAAGCAGCAACGGGCAGACGGCGCCGTACCCCTGTTTCCTCTGCTTATAAAGAGGGAGGGGCGGACGTTTCGCCGTCACGAATAAACAACTACCCACAATTCCGCCTGCCGCGCCTCCACGCCTCCCTCCGTTTACGGGGAGGGGCGCGCAAACCGCCCCCTTTTACCACGACGTGACGCATGCGCGCAGGGCGTAGCCCCGCGCACGCCGCCCATGTCATGCACGGCGCCGCGTTCGATGCATGCCGTTTGGGGAGGGCGCGGTGGGTGCGGAGTGGGTTATGGCGTGACCTAGGCCACGCGTGCCCGTGCACTGTTTTGGGCCTGGCCCAACAGCGCTCGGCACCGTGTATGGCCCAGGCCCGGGGGCTCCTATCGGTGTACTAAAGTAGGGGTACCTTAGTGCCCCGAACTTGTGCACGGGCAGTCGCAGCGACCCGCGGCAAGGCTTGCCGGGCGACCGCCAAGACCCTCCGTGGCCCCTTTGGGGCCATTCAAGAACAAAGTATCCAAGAGCAAAACAAGGCCCCGGCAAGAGGAGCTTGCCGGGAAGGAAACAAGGCCCCGGAAAGAGGAGCTTGCCGGGAAGGAGACAATGCCCCGGCAAGAGGAGCTTGCCGGGAAAGAGATAAGGCCCCGGCAAGAGGAGCTTGCTGGGAAGACCAACCAAAGCATCTCAAGAAGCTAGCTGCGGCGCACCACGCGTCCCGACAAGACCCGGTGAGCGACAAGCTCCCGGACGCGACAAGACCACATCCGCGGCAAGGCGCTTGCCGCGGCAAGCTACTACCCCGCAGCCCGCGCTCCAGCTCACCCACCAACGTGTCGCTCTGGGACCGCTCCAGGCGTACGTGGCGGGAGGCTGTGCAGCCGGGGGCATGCGGTGGCAAGCAGGTGCTGACAAGGAGCCATCGTGGCAAACAATGGCGTTCCTAGCGGTCCCTCTCTGTACCGTCTAGGTGACACAGACGGGCATTTAATGCCCTTGTCCCCTGCCGTCAGGGTTAGGTATGATACGACTGTAGCAGGTGGTGGCTCCAACTACCACCTCTTTTACATTTTTACCCTCACCTCTGTTGCCACATGTCGATGACCCCTTAGACATATAAAAGGAGGCCCATGCGCAACAGAGAGGGGAGGACAGCCATTCTCACACTCGGTCTCGCCAGCTGCTTGAGTGTACTGTAGCACTCATCGCTCCCGAGCAAGAACTCAATACAACCACCAAAGTAGGAGTAGGGTTTTACGCATCCGTGCGGCCCGAACCTGGGTAAACCGATCGTCTCGCTCGTGTGTTTCGCCTCGATCTGCTCTTTGTGCATCCACCGCCCCCTGCCGAACCAAAAGGGGCTCGGTCCGCCGATCCCCATAGGTGTGCGAGGGATCAGCAACCCCCGACAATTTGATCAATAAAAGGCAAAGGGTAATGATCTTTTTAGTAGCTTTATTTAGTTTGCGGAAATCAATTACCATCCTATAACCTATAATAATTCTTTGAGGGATCAATTCATCTTTAGCATTAGGTACGGCAGTAATACCTCCCTTCTTAGGGACACAATGGACAGGGCTTACCCACTGACTATCAGCAAGGGGATAAATTATACCTTCAAGGAGCTTTACTATTTCCTTTCCTACCACTTCTTTGATCTTAGAATTTAGCCGTCGTTGGTGATCAATATCTGGTTTGGAGTCTTTCTCCAAATTTATTTTGTGTTGACATAGAGTGGGACTAATGCCCTTAAGATCATCAAGAGTATATCCAATAGCAGCACGGTGCTTCTTCAGAGTTTTCAATAATTTCTCTTCTTCATGTTCTGAAAGGTTAGCACTAATAATAACAGGATATATATTCTTTTCAGCAAGATAAGCATATTTAAGAGTATCAGGTAATGGTTTAAGCTCAAACACGGGATCACCCTTGGGTGGAGGAGGATCCCCTAGGATTTCAGCAGGCAAGTTGTGTTTCAAAATAGGTCCCTGTTTAAAGAATACTTCATCTATTTCCCTTCTTTCATTCATAAACATATCATTTTCATGGTCTAGCAAATATTGTTCTAAAGGATCAGTAGGAGGCACGATAATAGAAGAAAGACCAATAATTTCATCTTTACTAGGCAATTCTTTATCATGGGGTTGTCTATGAAATTTAGCAAAATTAAACTCATGAGACATATCCCCTAAACCAACAGAAACAATATCCTTATTGTAGTCTACCTTAGCATTAACAGTATTCAAGAAGGGTCGACCAAATATAATGGGACAAAAGCTATCTTGTGGGGAACCAAGAATAAGAAAATCAGCAGGATATTTAACTTCCCCCCCACAAGACTTCAACATATCTAACAATCCCAATGGGTGAAATAGTATCTCTATTGGCAAGCTTAATTGTAACATCAATTTCTTCTATCTCAGCAAGTGCAATATCATGCATAATTTCTTTATATAAGGAATAAGGTATTACACTAGCACTAGCACCCATATCACATAAGCCATGATAACAATGATCTCCTATTTTAACAGAAATAACAGGCATGCCTACAACAGGTCTATGTTTATTTTTAGTATCAGGCCTAACAATTCTAGCAGCTTCGTCACAGAAGTAAATAACATGCCCATCAATATTATCAGACAAGAGATCCTTAACTATAGCAATATTAGGTTCAACTTTAATTTGTTCAGGGGGTTTGGGTGTCTTAATATTTCTCTTGTTAACCACAGTTGAAGCTTCAGCATGATCCTTTATTCTAACAGGGAAAGGTGGTTTCTCAATATAAGCAGTAGGAACAACATGATCGTTATAAGTGATATTATTTTCTTCAACTTTAATAGGTGCAACTACTTTTACTTCAATGGGAGGTTTATATTTAAACCACTTCTCCTTAGGGAGATCAACATGAGTAGGAAAGGATTCACAAAAGGAAGCTACTATCTCAGAGTCAAGTCCATGTTTAGTGCTAAATGCACGAAAAGCATCGGTATCCATAAAAGATTTAACACAATCAAACTTAGGTGTTATACCTGACTCCTTATCTTCATAGAGGTCCCAATCTTCAGAATTGTGTTTAATTATCTCCAATAAATCCCATTTGAATTCAATAGTCTTTATCATAAATGAACCAGTACAAGAAGTATCGAGCATGGAGCGATTACTGAGAGAAAGTCGAGCATAAATTTTTTGAATAATCATTTCTCTTGAGAGCTCATGATTGGGGCATGAATATAACATTGACTTAAGCCTCCCCCAAGCTTGAGCGATGCTTTCTCCTTCGCGAGGCCAAAAATTATATATATAATTACGATCACGATGAACAAGATGCATAGGATAAAACTTATGATGAAATTCCAATTTCAATCGCTTGTAGTTCCATGATCCCATATCATCACATAGCCTATACCATGTCAATGCCTCTCCCTTCAAAGATAAAGGGAAGACCTTCTTCTTGATAACATCATCGGGCATACCTGCAAGCTTAAATAATCCACAAACTTCATCCACATAGATTAAGTGTAAATCGGGATGCAATGTTCCATCTCCTGCAAAAGGATTAGCTAGCAGTTTCTCTATCATACCCAAAGGAATTTCAAAGTAAACATTTTCATTAGGTTCAGTAGGTCCAGGGGTAGCTAATTGTGGTTTCGGATGAGGTGAAGATACCCCGAACAAACCCCTCAAAGGATTATGTACCATAGTAACAAGTGACAGTAAATTTCAGCACACTATATAAGTTTTTCCTTACCAAATTCCACCTACCAAAGGCGCTTCACTCCCCGGCAATGGCGCCAGAAAAGAGTCTTGATGACCCACAAGTATAGGGGATCTATCGTAGTCCTTTCGATAAGTAAGAGTGTCGAACCCAACAAGGAGCAGAAGGAAATGATAAGCGATTTTCAGCAAGGTATTCTCTGCAAGCACTGAAATTATCGGTAACAGATAGTTTTGTGATAAGATAAATTTTAATGAGAAACAAGTAATAAAAGTAAAGAAGGTGCAGCAAGATGTCCCAATCCTTTTTGTAGCAAAGGACAGGCCTGGACAAACTCTTATATGAAGGAAAGCGCTCCCGAGGACACATGGGAATTATCGTCAAGCTAGTTTTCATCACGATCATATGATTCACGTTCGGTACTTTGATAATTTGATATGTGGGTGGACCGGTGCTTGGGTACTGTCCTTACTTGGACAAGCATCCCACTTATGATTAACCCCTATTGCAAGCATCCGCAACTACAACATAAGTATTAAGGTAAACCTAACCATAACATGAAACATATGGATCCAAATCAGCCCCTTACGAAGCAACACATAAACTAGGGTTTAAGCTTCTATCACTTTAGCAACCCATCATCTACTTATTACTTCCCAATGCCTCCCTCTAGGCCCAAACAATGGTGAAGTGTCATGTAGTCGACGTTCACGTGGCACCACTAGAGGAAAGTCAACATACATCTCATCAAAATATCGAACGAATACCAAATTCACATGACTACTTATAGCAAGACTTCTCCCATGTCCTCAGGAACAAACGTAACTACTGACAAAGCATATTCATGTTCACAATCAGAGGGGTATTAATATGCATAATGGATCTAAACATATAATATTCCACCAAATAAACCAACTAGCATCAACTACAAGGAGTAATCAACACTACTAGCAACCCACAGGTACCAATATGAGGTTTGGATACAAAGATTAGATACAAGAGATGAACTAGGGTTTGAGATGAGATGGTGCTGGTGAAGATGTTGATGGAGATTGACCCCCTCCCGATGAGAGGATCGTTGGTGATGACGATGGTGATGATTTCCCCCTCCCGGAGGGAAGTTTCCTCGGCAGAAAAGCTCTGCCATAGCCCTAGATTGGTTCTGCCAAGGTTTTGCCTTGTGGCGGCGGAGTTTCATCCCGTGAGCTTGCTTATGATTTTTCTCGGACGAAAGACTCCATATAGCCAAAGATGGGCATCGGAGGGACACCAGGAGGCCCATGATGCAGGAGGGCGCGCCCCCACCCTCGTGGCCTGTGTGTGGGCCCCCTCTGGAACTTTCTTCGCTCAGTATTTTTTATATATTCTGAAAATAACTTCCATGAAGTTTCAGGACTTTTGGAGCTGTGCAGAATAGGTCTGTAATATTTGCTCCTTTTCCAGCCCAGAATTCTAGCTGCCGGCATTCTCCCTCTTCATGTAAACCATGTAAAATAAGAGAGAATAGGCATAAGTATTGTGACATAATGTGTAATAACAGCCCATAATGCAATAAATATCGATATAAAAGCATGATGCAAAATGGACGTATCACTCAACTACATGATCAAGTTCAACACCACCACGCAAGGTATGCTATTCCATCTTAGAGAAGCTTTACCCCGAATCATGGGTCAAAGCAACTCAACAAGATGCGAATACATCAAAAGCTTAAAGATAAATGGTAACCTCATTTTGAGCTTAAACAATGAGTATGACCTACGATCAAGTGTTCTCACTTGACTCCTCAGTCAATATACTCTAACATAGATGACTTTGTCACTGTCCAATTCTAGACGAAGTTCTCTAGTGTTTCCCTGAGTTCTTGCATTTGTTCCTTACATTTGTCCCTTGCATACTTTTCTCTGTTTTGTTCTGCATTTTCTGCATCCAATTCATTGCAAATCCTTCAGTTAATTCCTTGCAAATCTTTGTGAGATCTTATTTGCCTAGTGAGCTGAGGTGACTATTGCTCTTTTTCTGTGTTGAACTCGGACAAGCCAGTTTGCTATTTTCGGTCCAACCGAATCCTTTTGGTACAACTAAAGAACACAACTCGGTGCCACCGATTTCACTGCAGCAAGTGCTCCCACTACAAAAAATACACTTCCGTGATGATACATGTTTGTCACAGTAGGTCACGTTTTCTGTCATGCATGTACATCCATGACAATTTTATGACAGAATCAAGATAGTCATACCTATGCTGTCGTAGAAGTGTTACATGACATTACCAAAATTATCATCACGGAAGTGTCCACTTCCATGATGATAAATAGCGCGTCACAGAAGTGATTTCGTCAAGGGTGACCAACACGTGGCATCCACCGTAACGTAACACCGTTAAGCTATCGGGTCCGGTTTTGGATCCGATAACCCGCTAACAGCCCCGACCAATGGGGATTTTCCACGTGTAAAATCATCATTGGTTGGAGGAAACATGTGTCGGCTCACCGTTGGGACAGATGCCATCCACTCATTGGACCGAAGGCGCCTATGATACGTCGACACGTGGCATGGCCGAACAGAAGCCCATTCTTGTGAAAAGGCCGGCCTGTTTGGCTTGGTCAAAAGGTGGCGGAACGGCCCACGGAAAGCCTGTTAACGGCCTGTTCGCATATAGCCCATTTACAACCCGCTAACCTAGGGCTCGTTATGACCTATCCGAATTAGGCCTAGTAGCATCATCTGGGTCGTCCAATATGATTCCAGCCCATTTGTAAGTTCCGGCCCATGTATGGACCATGACGTCTTTTGGCCCATATGAGGCCCTTTGTAACTCTTGGCCCATTAACGGCCCGTGGTGAAACGGGCCCGTACTGAAGAGTGTATCACTTTATACCCATTAATCCATTGGGCCGTTTGCAGCCCATGTTATCTTTTGGCCTTCTCAGGGCCCATTTATTCTTGGGCTCATTTCCAACATTTGGTTACTTACGGCCTGTTACTACCATTTTCTGCTTGGGCCAAATTCAGCCCGTGGTTACAGTCGGCCCGTTTGTGGCCCGTTAATACGTTGGGCCATTTTCATAGCGTCATCAAATACGACCTATTAACGATGACCCATTATGGTCGACCCATGAACGGATGACTCCAACTCTAGCCCGTTTATGGCCATAATGCGGTATGTTTTTGGCCCATGTTTGGCTAATCAATCATACGACCCGTCTAAGGCCCATTGATGGTATGGCCCGTAGAAGGCCCATTGTTTCTACGGCCCGTAGAAGGCCCATTGTTTCTATGGACCGTAGAAGGCCCATTTGTTTCTACGGCCCGTAGGAAGCCCAGTGTCACTACAATAAATATGTAGCCCAGGGCCTGTTAAAGGCGGGAAACTACTATAGGTTTAGACCTGCTAATGGCCAGAGATGATTATAGGCCCACGTTTTGGCCCATATGAGTAATGGGTCATCCTGAAGACCGACAACACTGAGATCCACTGAACCTTCCAGCCTAAATTATAGCATACCGACCAAAGAATAAACCTAGACTATACAACTAAGAATTTACAGCATATTACATCCACTAGGAATCAAAGTTCGCTACCGGTGATAATGAAGCGCAACATGACCGCGGATTACATACACTGGGCATCAAAGGTCGCCACCAGTGCATATAAACGCGCCGACAAAAGAATATACAAAACTGAGAGCACTTCAGAAGGCACTAGACCTAGCAAGCTCGGGCCCCACAAGCAGCCGAACAAGCTGATGAGACCTCAGTTGTGTCAACGATAGATGCTTCATCCCTAGCTGTATGGCACCATAGTGCACAAGGCAGTCCCCTGACATCTTCATTACATCTTTAACTTCAAGTCGGAGCTGAGATGAAGCAAGCCTTTCCTCTTCAAGTTGAGACTGAAGAAGTCGAACTGATTGAGGCAGCGGCTGCATAGAGGTTGTCTCACACCTGCTGGTGAGTAGCTTCAACTCACTGTCTTCATCAAGACAGGACCTTGGGGGTCATCTCGCTGTCCTCAAGATGGTTTGGCTCACTATCTTTTCTAAAGTTCTGCCTGGCATAAGAGATACGACTCTGAAAGAGAAACAAGGAGACACATAACAGGTTTCACAATTATATAAGCAAATAAATGGATCTGTTCTGCACAAGGAACATGTTTTTACAACTACAATTTAAAACTGGTAGTTGTTGCAGACATCCAATCAGATATAAACAGCAGTGGAGGAAATGATGCCTATCCAAATCTATACTAGAACAAAGTTTGAAGGCTTGAGAAGGATGAACTTACATTACATGTTAACACGGGCTGGACAAAGCCTTTCTCCATGTTGATGGAAAGATAATTCAATAAATTCCCCAAAGAAAATTCTTTATAAGCGTTGCCATTATTCTACATTTTGCAAAGAGTAAATATAGATCAAATGATATTGGAAGAAATAGAGGATAATGAAGCTCAGGTGTAGACTGATGATACATAATCAAATAGCAATTAATTAAGTACATCGTTACAAGGCAAAAGGTACTGACAAGAGGAATGCAGACATCAACATGTGCAGTGGCATTGGCTTTATTTAACATTTTGGTAAGAGTAAATGTAGATATGATAATTTGGAGAAAGTGGAGGGCGGGGCAGATAAGATGCAGAGTAATGCTAGACAATCAACTATCTCGCGATGCATGTACAGTAATACCACCACCGTCTGTTATTAGTTGTCGCTTAAATGGATGTATCTAGCACTATTAAGTTCTAAATACATCCAATTGATCAACAATTAATTCAATGCAGAGGGAGTACATGACAACAGGTACTTACATGAGCAATTCAAAACTTCATAACCATTGTGTTAATTCTACATTTATCTAAGAGTAAGTATAGATCTTATAATTTCAAGCAAAGGGAGGATAAAGAAGCGAACATTTACAGTGATGCTACATAATCAAACAACAACGAGTGTAAGTATGCTGACTGTGGGGACCCCGACTCATAAGTCGTGATCACCGAATGCACGCGTACAGTGATCCCAGAGATCAATGCTCACTGAACACACAGATGCTGAATAACAAGAGTCTTACATCCATACATATCGTCTTATACAGATTATGAACATTATGGTCAAGTCTTACATAGATAAAGTCTTAAGGGCTGAACATCAAATGAAACACAAGCAGCGGAAATCTTCGTCGATAAGTATAACCCATGCCATCTGCCTTAATCCTACAGGCATTCTGACTGGGAAACGTCCTAGTTCGCATGTTCGTCTTCAAAGAACTCTTCTTCGAACTCCTGATCTTCCATGCCTGGCCAATTAAATAACCAGTGGCAAGCCAATGAGTACTTTGAATGTACTCGCAAGCAACCCATGTTTTGGTTCAAGGTACAAAAACGCATGATATAGGTAAATTTTTGCGGAAAGCTAGTTTTGAGTGCAATGACATGTTCAACAACTTGTAAAACATGCATTAGGAGAATTCAATTAACCATGAGGATAGGTTACAGATATCAACATAAATAGAGTGGGCATCAACCCAACTCAATCATGTCAAGTCCTTTGACTTGACCCAAGTAGTTCTTCCCACACACACTGGTTCATAAACAAGTGGATGTAGCCCAAGAGCGGTTACCCAACTGTCCTTGACCATGGGCACGGCTATTCGAATAGTTTTACACTCTGCAGAGGTTGCACACTTTACCCACAAGATTCGAGGAACTTTCGTGTCATCCATGACCCGCGGTACCTCAAGTACCCGGGGTAAGCACCCGATCACTACCTTTCCCTAGACAACACTAACATGGAGTCCACTCGATTGGTAGTAACCCCCGTGCCCAACATTTCATAACTTAAAATTATGGAGCCTCGCTCCCATATTCATCACATATCACTGCCATGGGGTACCAACGGTGTGTCCGGTGCCCCATAAAAATGTTCTTGGCCGCCCTACCTGGCACGACCCCGTCCCGAGAGGGAGCACCAACTCTCCCCCGTCACTAGTAATGTGGGCTCCAAGCTAGTATCGGCCTAGGTAATCAATAATGCCCTTTCCCATATAAGGGTAGAGTGGTTGCGCATGTAAGGTTGGAATAACGGTCGCAACTTAAACCAATCCGTTTTTGAAAGCAACACACACACTTGCCTCGGTACACCACTTCGTCATCAAGCGGTTACCCATCTCATTATCTCCCTCGGGCATAAGTGGCACCCGACGGGTTTTTTGAAAACTCCTTGAAAATACTTTGTCTCCATCACCATGCATATTCCCGACCCTTTTTGCGTAGCAACTACTTTAGCGTCCTATCTACTCCCACCGGCATAACCCTCATAAGAAAGTAGGGTCATGCACAATGCAAGTATCAACGAGGAAGTAACAGAGGCAACCCATCAAAGTGGTTACCACCTCATCATGATTCCGTTGCAACAACAATATGGTGCTATATGACATGCATAAAAAGGGTTTCATAGACATGGTCAAAGGACTGCTTGCCTGGTTCAATAAAGTCTTCTGGGTCTTCAAAGTCTTCTGGTCCAACTCCTTCATCCGCAACGCAATCTATCGTCACAAAATAATAACGAGAAAAATAAGGCAATAATAAAACAGAAAAACCAAAGTGCTCAGAAAAAAGTCAACTCATTTTTGTTAAATACTAGGTTGAAAACTAAGAAGGGGAAAATTCCTAGTTTTGGTTTTGGAGTAGCAGAATAGGAGAAATGGATTTACAAAGGCATATTTAAATGCTTAAAATCACATTTAAATATTTACAGTGAAGAAAAGGTTGTTGTATTTGAATGAAAGTTGCCCCATTAAATAGGTTGCAATATTTTGGGAATTTAGGAATTGGAATTAATTTATTTGGACATATATTTTATCCTGTGGAATTTTTGGAAAAGTGACAGAAAAAGAAAAAGGAAAAGCAGCACTGTGCAACTGGGCCAGAAGGACCACAGTGCAGCAGGCCCAGATGGGTTTCACGGCCGTCGTCTTCAACCTCGGCCCAAAGAGGGTGGCGAGCTCACCGGAGACGATGCAGGGCACGGCGAGGTCGGGCGAGGGCACGGCTGGACTCAGTGTCGAGTCGCCGTTCGGGTGGAGGTGGAGTTGGTCGTCGGGGTGGCCTGGTTCGCCGGCGACGAGGTCACGCGGCGGAGGTGCTTCGGGCGTCGGTGGTTCCGGCCGTTTCCGGCAGCTACAGAGAGGGGAAACAAGGGGGAAAGGATCAGAGAGCTGCAGGGGTTCCAGATCGAGAGGAAAGGGGGCCGGGGATGGCCTGTACCTCGCGAACTCCGGCGAGCCGAAGCGGCAGAGCTCGAGCTCGATCTCGAGCTCGGGCGGCTCTGGGGACAATTGGGTGGTGCAGAAGGTGGATTAGGAGTGTGGGGGAGCGACAGGGAGTGATAGAGAGGCTCGGGGTCGCCTCTTATAGGCTGGCCGAGGTCCACCGTAGGCGCTGCCTACGGGTGCCCGCGGGATCGGCTCGGGTGGCCGTTAGAAAGGGAATGGAGGGCTCGGGGGTGTTCGTGGGAATGGTCTAGGGTGCCAGGGAGAGAGAGGAGGAGCGGGGCGAGCTGCTGGCGGGCCAGAGGAGCGGCGCGAGCATTGGCCGAACAGGGCGGCGTTCTAGCGCGAGCTGCAGGAGAGAGAGGAGGGCGCGGGAGCAAGTGGGCGGCCTGCTGGCGTGGTGCGGACATCGAGGGGCATCGACTGGCGCGCGGGGGAGGCTCGAGGTGGTTAGGAGGCGCGGCGTCAACGGTCGGGTGCCCTGCCAGACGCTCGAGAGCGCGACTTTGGCCGGCACCCGCGGCTTTCCCGCGTCCGCGCGCGTCCACTTGCGTCTGGCAGCTGAAGGGGGCATGGGCAAAAGCTGGGGAGTGCCTTGGATGCTCTGGAAAGCTGAGGGGAGAGAGGGAGGCTGAGAGAGAGAGGAATCCACTATCCAGAGAAGAAAAATGGGGTTCTCCCCCTCCATCATTGCTTCCTCGGGCAGCAAAGCACGCATGTGCTAGAGGGGGACTAGGTGGGGTCGTGGTAGAAAGTTGAGCCCATGGAGATTAGTGGAAGAGGCCAAAAATGGGGTTTTTGTAAAGTGGCAGAAGGTGTTTGATGCTGGTTTGGGCAAGTTGATGGTTTACATTTGCCATAAGACTCCACAGGGTGGAATGACACATATAATTAGGGCCTTCCACCAATTTGGAGCTTATTTGGGCAAAGTTGCCAATGCAACTTTTGTAAACCCTAGAAATGAGCAGAAATGGACTTGTGTAGATCTAGTTGAGCAAATCACTTCTCCTTGATGCACCACTTGGTGTAGTGGCCTCATTTGGTCATGTGAACATGCTCACAAAAGTTGGGGTCAAGGAGAGAAAGTTGGTAGTACAAACTTGTTCAAATTTGATTCTGAACAGAAAGGGTTATGGGGCATTTTGGTGGACCAAAATGACCTTGATTTACGTGAGGCTTTGCAAGATCATCACAATATGCATTTGTGACTTGCTGGATTTTTCTTGGATTTTTATGGAAATATTTCCTGTAGAAATATTTCAAATCCTTGAAATGAGCAGAATGGTTTTGGCAGGTTTTGTCCAATATTTTGAACATGACCATGTGTTGAAACTCTTATATATGGGAAATATATGTCCACTGAGTTTCCCTGATTTTTGTCAAATATTTTTAAAATATTAAATTTTTTCCTATTAAAGACCATTTCTGGCCTTAAGAAAAAGCTTTTAAATAAAATAGGAAAATAACTTTTAAAATTGTATTTTTTTGGTTTATGGGAGCCTTATACCTAATAAGAGTCAAACATACTTTTGGAAAGATTTCAACTGCCCTGAATTAAGTACTTGCAGTACAAATCTTAATTCAGGGGTTTTTGGAAAACTAATTTTTGAAAATACTTTTTGGCCAAATTATTTTTGTAAGAAAATACTATATTGTACTATACACATGGCATGATCATTGGGCAGAAGTTTGGGGCAAGGAGATGGAGTACAAAAGGTGGAGTAGTTGACTTTAAAGAGCACTTGAAAATCACAGAGAGAAAACCAACTGCAAAATAAAAGCCAAATAATGCAAAAGTTTTTGTTGGTCCAAATTTTCATGCTTTATTAATGCAAATGAAGAGTTACAAAATGCAGGGTGTGACAGACCTACCCCCCTTACAAGAATCTCGTCCCCGAGATTCCTAAACTAGGCTTTAAAGAGATACGGAAACTCGGATCTAAGGTAGTCTTCACGCTCCCAGGTTGCTTCCGCTTCAGTGTGGTTGCTCCACTGGACCTTGAAGTACTTGATAGTGCGGCTTCGAGTGCGTCGCTCAGCCTCATCCAAAATGCAAATGGGCCCCTCACGGTAAGTCAAATCAGGCTGGAGGTCAATGGCTTGGTGATCGACGTCCTTGTAAAGATTAGGCTTGCCTGGGACTTGGAGACACTTCCGGAGTTGTGACACGTGGAATACGTTGTGCACATTGGATAGTTCAGGTGGCAGTTCCAACTAGTAAGCCACTTCTCCTCATCGGTCAGTGATCTTGAAGGGGCCGATGTATCTTGGGGTGAGCTTTCCTTTGACATGGAAACGCTGGGTTCCCTTGAGAGGTGTGACCCGGAGATAGACATGGTCTCCAACTCGGAAGGTCATGTCTCTCCGACGAGAGTCAGCGTAGCTCTTCTACCTTGACTTGGCAGTCTTCAAATGCTCTTTGACAAGCTGCACTTGCTCTTCTGCTTCACGGATGATATCGGGCCCAAAGACTAGTCCTTCTCCGGTTTCTGACCAATTGAGGGGTGTGCGGCACTTGCGCCCATACAATACCTCAAATGGTGCCATCTGGAGGCTTGACTGATAACTGTTGTTGTAGGAGAACTCGGCGAAAGGGAGGCAATCTTCCCACCTAGCTCCGTATGCTAAGACACAGGCTTAGAGCATGTCTTCGAGTATATGATTCACTCGTTCTGTCTGACCTCCGGTCTGTGGGTGGAAAGCAGTGCTGAAGGACAACTTGGTCCCCATGGCCTCTTGGAACTTCTTCCAGAACCTTGAGGTAAACTGGGTTCCTCGGTCTGACACAATCTCCTTGGGAACACCATGAAGGCTTACGATTCTGTTGATGTAGAGGCTGGCTAGCTGGTTTCCCTTGTACGTCGTTTTGACAGGAATGAAATGGGCTACTTTGGTCAAATGGTCGACTATGACCCAGGTGGAGTCATGTCCCTTATTTGACCTGGGTAATCCAGTGATGAAGTCCATTCCGACTTTATCCCATTTCCATTCAGGCACCTTGAGAGGCTGTAACAATCCAGCGGGTCGCTGATGTTCAGCTTTGACCCTTTGGCATATGTCACACTTAGCAACGAAAGTGGCTATCTCTCTCTTCATGCCATGCCACCAGAATCTTTCCTTTAGGTCTTGATACATCTTGGTTCCTCCGGGGTGGATGGAATACGGGGTGTCATGAGCTTCTTGCAAGATCAAATTCTTGAGCTCAATCTTGTTGGGTACGCAAATGCGATTCCCAAACCACACAATTCCTTTCTCATCCTCTGAGAATCCTGGGGCCTTGCGTTCCTTGATCTTCCTCTTGATGCCTTCAATACTTTCGTGTCCCTTCTGAGCTTCCTTAATATCATCCATCAGGGTAGGCTTGACTTCAAGGTTGGCTAAGAATCCTGGTGCAACCAGTTCCAACCCGAAGCTTTCAAGTTCTTCATACAAGGCGGGTAGCCTTTCCTTAAGCATAGCATTCAAGGAACAAGCCTTCCTGCTTAATGCATCTGCTACCACATTAGCCTTTCCAGGGTGGTATTGAACACTGAGGTCATAATCCTTGATCAACTCTAGCCACCTTCTCTGCCTCATGTTCAATTCCTTCTGAGTGAAAATATACTTCAGACTTTTGTGATCCGTGTATATCTCACACCGCTTCCCTAGGAGGTAATGTCGCCATGTTTTCAGGGCATGAACTACAGCTGCCAACTCAAGGTCATGAGTAGCATATTTCTCTTCATGAGGCCGTAGTTGCCTTGAAAGGTAAGCTACGACTCTGCCTTCTTGCATCAGAACACCTCCCAGTCCGGTTCTTGACGCATCGCAATATATCACAAACTCCTTGTGTATATCTGGTGTGGCCAGAACTGGGGCGGTGGTCAATCTCTTCTTCAGCTCCTGGAAGCTTTCTTCACACTTCGGCGTCCATTCAAACTTCTTGTCCTTCTTCAAGAGCTGAGTCATGGGTCGTGCAATGCTTGAGAATCCTTCAACGAACTTGCAGTAATATCCCGTGAGTCCAAGGAAGCTTCTGACTTTCTTCACATTGCTTGGAGATTGCCATTCAGTCACGGCTTCAATCTTAGTGGGATCGACCGACAATCCTTCTTCAGTCAAAACATGACCCAAGAATCCAACTTCGCGCAGCCAAAATTCGCACTTGCTGAACTTGGCATACCGTTGGTGCTCTCGAAGCTTGTCTAGGACCATCCTCAAGTGTTGCTCATGCTCTTCTTCCGTCTTCGAGAAGACAAGAATGTCATCAATGAAGACAACGACAAACTTGTCCAAATATTCCATGAAGACCTTATTCATGAGATACATGAAGTAAGCTGGGGCATTGGTCAATCCAAAGGACATGACCGTGCACTCATACAGGCCATATCTGGTTACAAATGCCATCTTCGGAATATCTTGGGGTCTGATTTTCAGCTGGTAGTACCCAGATCTGAGGTCAATCTTGGAGAACACCTTGGCCCCATTGAGTTGATCAAACAGATCTTCAATCTTGGGAAGTGGATACTTGTTCTTGATTGTAACTTCATTGAGGGAGCGGTAGTCAATGCATAAGCGGATGGTACCGTCCTTCTTTGCCACAAACAGAACAGGTGATCCCCAAGGGGAGGCACCAGGGCGGATAAATCCCTTCCTCAACTGTTCTTCCAGTTGCTTCTTCAATTCTGCTAACTCTTCCGATCCCATTCTATAAGGCTTCTTATAGATGGGTCCTGCTCCGGGTATGAGTTCGATGATGAACTCAATGTCTCGGTCAGGAGGCATTCCCGGTAGCTCATCAGGAAAGACATCGGGGTATTCTCATACTACCGGCACTTGCTCCAATCCAACTTCTGACAGAGAGTTGACTTGGTTGGCTTGAGCAGAGGAGGGGTTGGAGGCAAATTTAACTTCAACTCCTTGGTCATTGGTCACAGTGACGGTCCGGTTGGCACAATCTAACAAGCCTTGGTGCTTGATGAGCCAATCCATTCCTAAGATCACATCCAAGCCTTGCGATCTTAAGATGATAAGGTCTGCTAGGAAGTCTACCCCATTAATGACAATCCCGACTCCTTTACATCCTATCTTGGCTCTCATCTCTACTCCGGGGTTTGTACCACCATAGGGTTATTCAGGGGCATAGGGGTCATGCCACTTTTCAATGCAAACTCTTGGGTGACAAATGAATGCGTGGCTCCAGAATCAAACAAGACAGTTGCAGGTGCTGAGTTGACAAGGAACGTACCCAGCACGACGTCCGGGTCTTCTTGGGCTTCTTCTGCAGTGACATGATTCGCACGACCCTTGCCATTGTTGGGCAGGTTGCGGGGAGCTTGGTTCCTTGGTGGCATTCCACGGCCTTGTCCTGGGTTCTGCGCATTGGGGCGCAGGGCGTCGGGCTTCTTGTTGGGGCAATACTTGGAGTAGTGTCCTACCTGACCACATCCGAAGCAAGTGACTTGATTGGGGTTGCTGCTCTTGCCAGCATTGTTATTGGGGTTGTTGTAAGCTGGCCTGGGGTTGGAGTACTGCTGAGGTGGATAGTTGGTGCGAGGTGCAGGAGCTCTGGGCTGCTGATAGGTTGGCTTGACCGGGGCTGGCTGCCACGGGCAAGGCTTCTGGTTGCTGGAGCTACCCTTGCTGATCATCTTGTGCTTACGGGTATCATCCAAAGCACGTCGCTTGTCCTCAAGCATGAGTGCCTTGTTCACCAGATCAGAAAAGGTTGGGCAGTCACACACAACAAGCGAGTATTGCAGAGTCTGGTTAAGGCCTTCCATGAAGCGCTCCCTTTTGGCAGCATCAGTGCTGACATCTTCAGGGGCATACCTTGAGAGAACACAGAACTTCTGCATGTACTCCTTGACAGTGCTACTACCTTGCTTCAGGGCTTGGAACTCACGCTTCTTGATGGCCATGATTCCGGAGGGAATGTGGGCCTTGCAGAATTCTGCGTTGAAGTCATTCCAAGTGATGTTTCGCTCAACATGCATGGCCTTGAATCCATCCCACCAAGCTCTAGCAGTTCCCCCGAGACAGTGGGCAGCATATGCCACCCTCTCACGGTCTTCAGTGCAGCCGACTAGTTCCAACAGATCCTCAATGGTGCGGACCCAGTCATCTGCATCCAGGGGTTCAGCAGTCTCGATGAAGGTGGGTGGTGCATGCTTCTTGAACTCCACCAACGTGGAACGTCCATTGCCGTTTCCCGCCGGCTGGCGGTTGACAGCTTGAGCAATCATCTGGAGGGCTGCAGTGTTGGCTTGGCGTTCCTCTCGGAAGGCTTGGAGAAGCTGAGCCATGTCCATGTTTGGAGGTGGTGTAGCTTGTCCTTGGGTTTGGTCCTGACTGGCTCCTTCTCCGGCTTCTTGCTACTGGGTAGAGGTACCAGTACGAGTTACAACAGGCATCCTGTTGGAGCGGTCAAGGTCTCATGATTGTGAAAGATGGGGAAAGTAATATAGATGGGACGCCTAGTAAGGGGGTTGGTATGACACTAATTGTTTTCATGCATGGGCCAAAAAGGCCAAACACATTCATTAAAATCCAAATGGGTGATGTAGTCGCTTACAAGTTCCCGAAGGAAAGTACGACGTCCATAAAACACATCAAAAGCAATCACAATACTACATGGTTTCATATGAACCATTACAAGGACTCGACTTTGCATAGGGGTACACGACCTATCCTACCGTAGGGGTTACTAACGGGCATATCCGGGTTGCGAATGATGCCTAAGTGGTGGAATGCTCGGTCGCGTAGTCTGGCTCTTCTGGGTCTTCCTCCTCGTCATCGGTGTCCTGACTTTCCTCTTCACTTGAAGGGGTGGGGGAGTGGAGGAGCTCAACACAGCGTTGCTTTGCCAGTGGTGCGAAGAGCTTGCGGTATTCCTTTGCACTCATGCGGTGTTGCTGTGGTGGTTCTCCATCCTTCGGGGGTCTTCCGCCTCTGTATGCGATTGCGGGTTGTTTAGGGGGAGCACCTTCCTTCTTGATCCTATCCGTCTTCCCTTGTGCTTGAAGAAGAAGTGCCTTGGTCTCATGAAGTTCCTTTCGGAGTTCCATTGATTCAGAGGCTAAGTGTTGTGCCAAACTATCGGCACAAAGGCTGAAGTAGGTCTGGAATCGGAGTGGAAGTCCTTCTTCTAATGGTGGAGCTAGTGCACTGCTCTCATCCTCACCTTCCTCCCGATAAGGCAAGAAACGGGTTGCCAACTCGTCTGCCATCTCTGGAAGAAGGTCTCGGAGGCGGGTGAGGGCCTTGAGGGTTGCCGTCTCGACGACAAGAACTAGTGTTGCCATCTGAGGTCCCTCGAAGAACCAGCTTGTTGGGGAGTCATTAGCCTTCACGATCACTTCCACATGATACTCCGTCTCGGTGTCATTGATCCAATGCTCATGGTAGGTGAAAATGGGGGCTCGGTGGAAATAGCACTTCTTGAGGCTATCCTCGAGAAGCACGGGAAATCCTGTGGTCAGGAAGTCTTTAGGTACGGCAGCCATCTACAAAGGTTGAATGGGAGAGGTCAATAAGGAAAATATATCTTCGGGTTGGGTAAGCTTAAGAAAAGAAGAGAAGTTTAGATGGTCTCAAGCTAACTAACGGCCATGCTAACTAAGGCTTCCTACAGTCAGGATGGCTCTAATACCAGCTCTGTGGGGACCCCGACTCATAAGTTGTGATCACCGAATGCACGTGTACAGTGATCCCAGAGATTAATGCTCACTAAACA
The DNA here is from genome assembly GCA_034509565.1 of Triticum monococcum. NCBI lineage: Eukaryota > Viridiplantae > Streptophyta > Magnoliopsida > Poales > Poaceae > Triticum > Triticum monococcum. Next base: position 680,936,851 of record CM067845.1, on the reverse strand, counting down.
CACAGAAGCTGAATAACAAGAGTCTTACATCCATACATATCGTCTTACACAGATTATGACCATTATGTTCAAGTCTTACATAGATAAAGCCTTAAGGGCTGAACATCAAATGAAACACAAGCAGCGGAAATCTTCGTCGATAAGTAGAACCCATGCCATCTTCCTTAACTGATGAGGACACCTTTGCCTCTATCATTAACTCTACATGCATTCTGACTGGGAAACGTCCTAGTTCGCATGTTCGTCTTCAAAGAACTCTTCTTCGAACTCCTGTTCTTCCATGCCTGGCCAATTAAATAACCAGTGGCAAGCCAATGAGTACTTTGAATGTACTCACAAGCAACCCTTGTTTTGGTTCAAGGTACAAAAACGCATGATATAGGTAAATTTTTGCGGAAACCTAGTTTTGAGTGCAATGACATGTTCAACAACTTGTAAGACATGCATCAGGAGAATTCAATTAACCATGAGGATGGGTTACAAATATCAACATAAATAGAGTGGGCATCAACCCAACTCAATCATGTCAAGTCCTTTGACTTGACCCAAGTAGTTCTTCCGACACACACTGGTTCATAAACAAGTGGACGTAGCCCAAGAGCGGTTACCCAACTGTCCTTGACCGTGGACACGGCTATTCGAATAGTTTTACACTCTGCAGAGGTTTCACACTTTACCCACAAGATCCGGGGAACTTTCGTGTCATCCACGACCCGCGGTACCTCAAGTACCCGGGGTAAGCACCCGATCACTACCTTTCCCTAGACGACACTAACATGGAGTCCACTCGATTGGTAGTAACCCCCGTGCCCAACATTTCATAACTTAAAATTGTGGAGCCTCGCTCCCATATTCATCACATATCACTGGCACGGGGTACCAACGGTGTATCCGGTGCCCCATAAAAATGTTCTTGGCCGCCCTACCTGGCACGACCCCGTCCCGAGAGAGTGCACCAACTCTCCCCCATCACTAGTAATGCGGGCTCCAAGCTAGTATCGGCCTAGGTAATCAATAATGCCCTTTCCCATATAAGGGTAGAGTGGTTGCGCATGTAAGGTTGGAATAACGGTCGCAACTTAAACCAATCCGTTTTTGAAAGAAACACACACACTTGCCTCGGTACACCACTTCGTCATCAAGCGGTTACCCATCTCATTATCTCCCTCGGGCATAAGTGGCACCCGACGGGGTTTTCGAAAAGTCCTTGAAAATACTTTGTCTCCATCACCATGCATATTCCCGACCCTTTTTGCGTAGCAACTACTTTAGCGTCCTATCTACTCCCACTGGCATAACCCTCATAAGAAGGTAGGGTCATGCACAATGCAAGTATCAACGAGGAAGTAACAGAGGCAACCCATCAAAGTGGTTACCACCTCATCATGATTCCGTTGCAACAACAATATGGTGCTGTATGACATGCATAAAAAGGGTTTCATAGACATGGTCAAAGGGCTGCTTGCCTGGTTCAACAAAGTCCTCTGGGTCTTCAAAGTCTTTTGGTCCAACTCCTTCGTCAGCAACGCAATCTATCGTCGCAAAATAATAACGAGAAAAATAAGGCAATAATAAAACAGAAAAACCAAAGTGCTCAGAAAAAAGTCAACTCATTTTTGTTAAATACTAGGTTGAAAACTAAGGAGGGGAAAATTCCTAGTTTTGGTTTTGGAGTAGTAGATTAGGAGAAATGGATTTACAAAGGCATATTTAAATGCTTAAAATCACATTTAAATATTTACAGTGAAGAAAAGGTTGTTGGATTTGAATGAAAGTTGCCCCATTAAATAGGTTGCAATATTTTGGGAATTTAGGAATTGGAATTAATTTATTTGGACATATATTTTATCCTGTGGAATTTTTGGAAAAGTGATAGAAAAAGAAAAAGGAAAAGCAGCACTGTGCAACTGGGCCAGAAGGACCACAGTGCAGCAGGCCCAGATGGGTTTCAGTCCACATGAGGCTGCCACATCGAAGGCGTAAAGGCAAAATCTGCCTTCAGCTGACGCAGCGAACCGGTGCCCGTGCATGTGTGTTTAAACCTGATGGGTGGGGCCCACCTGTCAGAGTGTGAGGCTGACCGACGGGCCCCACGGCCGTCGTCTTCAACCTCGGCCCAGAGAGGGTGGCGAGCTCACCGGCGATGATGCAGGGCATGACGAGGTCGGGCGAGGGCACGGCTGGACTCAGCGTCGAGTCACCGTTCGAGTGGAGGTGGAGTTGGTCGTCGGGGTGGCCTGGTTCGCCGGGGACGAGGTCACGCGGTGGAGGTGCTTCGGGCGTCGGTGGTTCCGGCCGTTTTCGGCAGCTACAGAGAGGGGAAACAAGGGGGAAAGGATCAGAGAGCTGCAGGGGTTCCAGATCGAGAGGAAAGGGGGCCGGGGACGGCCTGTACCTCGTGAACTCCGGCGAGCCGAAGCGGTGGAGCTTGAGCTCGATCTCGAGCTCGGGCGGCTCTGGGGACAATTGGGTGGTGCGGGAGGTGGATTAGGAGTGTGGGGGAGCGACAAGGAGTGATAGAGAGGCTTGGGGTCGCCTCTTATAGGCTGGCCGAGGTCCACCGTAGGCGTGGCCTACGGGTGCCCACGGGATCGGCTCGGGTGGCCGTTAGAAAGGGAACGGAGGGCTCGGGGGTGTTCGTGGGAGTGGTCTAGGGTGCCAGGGAGAGAGAGGAGGAGCGGGGCGAGCTGCTGGCGGGCCAGAGGAGCGGCGCGAGCAGTGGCCGGACGGGGCGGCCTTCTGGCGCGAGCTGCAGGAGAGAGAGGAGGGAGCGGGAGCAAGTGGGCGGCCTGCTGGTGTGGAGCGGACGTTGAGGGGCATCGACTGGCGCATGGGGGAGGCTCGAGGTGGTCGGGAGGCGCGGCGTCAACAGTTGGGTGCCCTGCCAGACGCTCCAGAGCGCGACTTTGGCCGGCACCCGCGGCTTTCCCGCGTCCGCGCGCGTCCACTTGCGTCTGGCAGCTGAAGGGGGCATGGGCAAAAGCTGGGGAGTGCCTTGGATGCTCTGGAAAGCTGAGAGGAGAGAGGGAGGCTGAGAGAGAGAGAGGAATCCACTGTCCAGAGAAGAAAAATGGGGTTCTCCCCCCTCCATCATTGCTTCCTCGGGTAGAAAAGCACACAGGTGCTAGAGGGGGACTAGGAGGGGTCGTGGTAGAAAGTTGAGCCCACGGAGATTAGTGGAAGAGGCCAAAAATGGGGTTTTTGTAAAGTGGCAGAAGGTGTTTGATGCTAGTTTGGGCAAGTAGATGGTTTCCATTTGCCATAAGACTCCACTGGGTGGAATGACACATATAATTAGGGCCTTCCACCAATTTGGAGCTTATTTGGGCAAAGTTGCCAATGCAACTTTTGTAAACCCTAGAAATGAGCATAAATGGACTTGTGTAGATCTAGTTGAGCAAATCACTTCTCCTTGATGCACCACTTGGTGTAGTGGCCTCATTTGGTCATGTGAACATGCTCACAAAAGTTGGGGTCAAGGAGAGAAAGTTGGTAGTACAAACTTGTTCAAATTTGATTCTGAATAGAAAGGGTTATGGGGCATTTTGGTGGACCAAAATGACCTTGATTTAAGTGAGGCTTTGCAAGATCATCACAATATGCATTTGTGACTTGCTGGATTTTTCTTGGATTTTTATGGAAATATTTCCTGTAGAAATATTTCAAATCCTTGAAATGAGCAGAAATGGTTTTGGGAGGTTTTGTCCAATATTTTGAACATGACCATGTGTTGAAACTCTTATATATGGGAAATATATGTCCACTGAGTTTCCCTGATTTTTGTCAAATATTTTTAAAATAATAAAATATTTTTTCCTATTAAAGACCATTTCTGGCCTTAAGAAAAAGCTTTTAAATAAAATAGGAAAATAACTTTTAAAATTGTATTTTTGTGGTTTATGGGAGCCTTATACCTAATAAGAGTCAAACATACTTTTGGAAAGATTTTTACTGCCCTGAATTAAGTACTTGCAGTACAAATCTTAATTCAGGGGTTTTTGGAAAACTAATTTTTGAAAATACTTTTTGGCCAAATTATTTTTGTAAGAAAATACTATATTGTACTATACACATGGCATGATCATTGGGCAGAAGTTTGGGGCAAGGAGATGGAGTACAAAAGGTGGAGTAGTTGACTTTAAAGAGCACTTGAAAATCACAGAGAGAAAACCAACTGCAAAATAAAAGCCAAATAATGCAAACGTTTTTGTTGGTCCAAATTTTCATGCTTTATTAATGCAAATGAAGAGTTACAAAATGCAGGGTGTGACACTGACAAAGGGCAAGAGGTATTGACAAGAGCAATGCAGAGCCTAGTATAGTCGTGAGATCCTATGATCCTTTTGAGCAAGGAGATTCATTTGAAATTAGTTTTAATACAAGAGAGAAGGTAAGGCACATGCAGAAATTTAGGAGTTCAAATTTTGAATTGATATCATAGACAATACCTGATGCTGGACTGTCAGCAGTTCTAATAGGGGTTTGGCCACTTGAGTAGGCGTAAAGTCTGTTACAGTTGGGCCTGTCTTTTCTGTGGCTGTTGATCTATCTGATTTATCAGGTATCACTACCTTTTCCAAATACCTAGTTTGTACTCCTTGAGGATCTGCAATCACCATCTTCCTTTTGGACATCTATTACGAAAGAACAACATTTGACTGAAAAAACTTAGTATGACGACACATGGAATAGGTACAGAAAATGGATAGGTATGGCATATACTCATATAAGATGCTTAAAGTAAGCAGATGGTGTAACAAAGTAGAAGTAATGCAAGAGGTAAGATGCAAAATATGTGCGACCAATACAACCTTGCCAAGTTAGAGCATGCACCTTGATGGGTGAATAAGATAGGCCATCCTCCACCATGCCAAGTTTGTTAGCCAGTGGATTGTTCCGCAATATTCCTCTCGTGCGCCAATTCTCATATTCATTTCGATAATGTTCAATACCTGACATGCATGAAAACATAAAAACAAGTGAGATTATCTTTGTAATGCAGAAGTGATTCTAATCCAATACTTCCTCCCTGTGAACCCCTTTGTGCTATCTCTGCAATTCTTCTAAGAGGTGCCATGCATGCTGTAATTTGGTGTGTGCATTAATATAATGTGGCCTACTACTCAAAATATGAGAGCTCCAGAAGTGATGATACTTAGCAGATGACAGCTTCAACATATAGTAAAGAAGAACAAGTGGACCTGACCTGACAGATTCAAAATATACTAAGGGAGAATAACTTGACCTGACTAATCGACCGCAAGAGAAGAGGATCATCTTAAAGAAGAGCAGAAGAGCAAGAAGATTGAAGATATTACAAGTCTTTCTATACAATGTCGGTTGGCCACCCATGATGAACCAGAGCGCATAGAGAAATACTATTCCTTCCGGTCACTCCATATGTGGCTCACATGCATTTCGAAACTGAAGTAGGAACATTTAGCTGACCAATTAAATATCTCTCTATTTTACTAATATCAGCATAATATCAGATTTGAATTTGTACAACTAAGCTTGTTTAGATCGATGGGTGGAGCAGTGCTATTACGACACGAACCACGTAGGCTGATCGTGGTCATCATAAAATGGGGAAACCATAAGCCTGATGAGTATAATGTTGATCGTGGCAGTGGGATGGCAGATCTGAAGCTGCCAACCGCGCAAAGGGTAGTTAGCAACCGATATTTGCTTTGAAATAACAACTAAGATTTGGTATGGACAAGAAAGTACAGTCAACAAGTGACAAATAAATGCAATTCTGCTGTCTCTCTATATGTTGCAACATGCATTTGGAAACTCAAGTGGGACCTTTAGCTAACCAACTAAATGTGTCTATTAACTATTATCAGTATCATATCACAATCATATTTGAACAACTAAGCTTTGGAATTTTGAGTGTTGTGTTGTTTAGCTTGAAGGGTGGAGTAATGCTAGTATGACAGAAAGCACCTACGCAGATCATAGTAGAGTAGATAAAAGGGGAAAACCCTAAGCATCAAGAGTAAAATCAGGAAAGTGGAACTAGTTGGACCAGTGGGTGGCGCACATGCTTTTCGAAATGAATATAGGAACATTAGGTGACCAATTAAACGTTCTCTGTTTTAGTAATATGAGCATCATATCAGATTCGTATTTCAACACGTAAGCTTTGGAATTATGAGTGGCATGTTGTTTCGCTTGATGGGTTGGGGTCTTGAGGAGCAGTGCTAGCACGACACGAAGCAGTGAAGCACCTACGATGATGGTAGTGAATATAAAGGGGGGAAACCATAAGCTTTACGAGTATAGTGATCGTGACATGGCGGATCTGAAGGTGCAAACCGGACAAAGCTACTTCGCAACCAATGTTTGCATTCAACTAGCCACTACGATTTGGTATGGACAAGAAAAGTACAGTAAACAATTTAATTAAGATCTATTTTCCGGGTGAGATCAATAACTTAAGCACATATGGAAGAGTACCACCTCTCTTGCGACGCCGTGTAGGCCCCTGCTGATACGTTGAGCGTGCTGCGGGTGCGATGGCTGTCGACAGCGGGGAAGAAGACTTTACATGGAAGATGGCCGGGTTGGGGGATAAATCCTGTTGCCGTGGACAAGGTGGTCGTAGGAGCAGCAACGACAAAATGGACGACAGCGCCGATGAAGCAAGACGACGCGATGAAAGGATCCTGGTCTGGCGTCGTGGATGAGAGGCGTCCATCTCTTGAAGTGGACGATGGGGTAGGGGTAGCGGCTCCGGCAAGGTGGAGGATGGGGTGGCGGACGGAGGAGGCTGGCCGCAGTGGGGAGGTTTTCATGGCGCCGATGGTGTATGAATGGGGAAATGGAGGGGGAGGGGGGATCTCAAACTTTGGGACACGCTTGTCTGAAATGTGGGAAAGTTACGAACTTATCCCCCATTTAAAATTTCGGACATCACATCGGTTGGGGATAGGACGGTAATCTCGCATCTCCCAAATCTTTGTCTGTAACGATTTCGGGCGAGGAGAGGGTGTTTTTCCGCCCATGGTTGGCGCCCATGGTGTATGAACGGGGCTGACAGGTAGGGCGGTTGTGTCACGTCTAAGGGAAGTTACACATCTGCCCCTATTTAAAATATTAGCCTACATCAATTTCGGACGAGGAGAGTTTGTTTTGCCGCCCACCGTGGATGAATGGGGAAATGGAGGGAGAGACACATGTCTTTTAGACGAGCTTGAATCAAATGTGTTTTGTCGCCCACGTCTGGCGCCCACCGTGTCTGAATGGGCTCAGAGGCCGTCGTGCCACGTCTGATTGAAGTTACTAGTCTACCCCTATGAACAACAGTGTAAATCCGGTCGATAAGGATGTCAAGTGTTAGGGGTAGACAGTAATTTCCATCTTGCAAATACTTGCTTCGGGCAGCCCACAAATGATAGTGGGTGTTTAGCCGCTTCGTTGAAAACTTGGGAGAATTAGCATTCACGTTTGCCCTGGGCCCTGGCAACTAAATCCAAATCCAATTTTTATTCGATTATGAATATCCACAAATAACTCTACGTTTTGTTATTTATTTCTTCAAAACCACAACAAAGATTTATTCCACCTTTATATATGATTATGATTTAGAAATGCCGTGATCTTTGAATTCAGTAGGTTGGATACACTTTGAGTCAAACAATTATTTCATCCAATACAATATGCTCACATGAAAAGCAGTTCACCTTATGTCAATCATACAATTACTGAGGATTACCTCGCCTAAAAAATTCGGATCATTACAACACATGGACAACATAGGGGGTCTTACAACATAATCCATTCAGAGACATGACACAACATGCAAGTACAATAATATAATGACAATTTCAACCGCTATCTAAATAAGAACTGGGATTACCCTGGGCTTTAGATAGCCGAAGCAGCATGACCTCCTCTGTCTTCAAATGCAACATTCTTACTTCCTCCAATTCTTGGGCTGCTTGCATAATGCATGCAGCTAATTGCATAATTTCCAGCTTCAAGATCAAGATTACCTCATTCATGGCAGCCACACCATCTCTTTCTGCCTCTAGTAGAGCCTCAAGAACTATAATACCTGTACTCAGACTGCTCTCCGGCGGTGTTGTCTCTGAACTTCTACCATCTGGTAACATGGATGGCGCACTGCTTCCACAAATAGATTCTGGGGTTGTACATTGTGTCCAAGTGTGAACGGCATCTTGAAAGGTTTACGCTGGACATAAGTAAGAGATAGTTATCGCATGATCCAGGCAATAAGCTTACATGGTAAACGACATACGAATTATTGCCGAGCATGGCAAGCTATATTTAAATGGTGCGAAGTAGCATCAGCCGAAAAGAAACTAAAATGGTAAGATGAAACTAGGGATGTAAGTGGCAAATAAACGACATCCGCCAGTACCATCTAGTTAGTTTTTGCTAGCTCCCTGGTTCATTTTCCTCAAAAAACGAAAACTCTTTTGAACTATCATACCACTAGTGGACTTTAATCGGGATTAAACGGGACCCAGTTGACATCCCTAGTTGAAAGGGAGTGTACCACCGCTATATTTAAGTTGCCAAGGCATCTAAGCAGTTGAAATAATCTGAGAAAGCACTTAACAGTGTGGCCTCATATAAACTACGAAGACAGTCTTGCGATGAAGTTCAGAGGAAAAGTTAAGGACTCAAATGAACTAGGCATGGATTTCTTTACGATAGTACAACAGGCACTGCTGACATATTGGCCAACTCAGGTATAGCGTAACAAGTAACAAATAAGCATTCGAATCAAGCAATATAGCAAACCAGACAACTAAACTATTTGTTATTCTGTAGGATTACAGGTTGAGGGCACAAGCCAAGAAAGAAGCCCACACACATTACATTTCACATGTACTAAAACACACTGGCTTACCATATGTTGCTGTGAAGCCTCGCTGTTGTTGCAATGTTCTTTGAAGATATCGTCAGCATCCCGTGGTTGCAAATCTACTTGTTTTAGTTTATTCTACACCCTCTATTTAGGTAAAATTAATTTTAATCGCATGCACTGGTTCGAATTGATCATCAATGGTTCATCTAAACTAATGAAAGAAGGGTGTGTGCATACACGACAATATATCTGCTTCCCTCTATTTTTATGCTTGTTTGAGGTGCCAGCCCCAAAAGAACAAATATTTTGCTTGATGAGGTTGGCAGCTCCATAATTAATAGAAGCATCAAATTAGTCATGCAACTTGGGAAGATCAAGAACACACAACAAATTAATGAACAGAGGCTCATATCAGTGATGTAATAGCTAGCGTCAGAAAATGTAGGGTAAAACGAAAAAAAACCAGCGGAACCACATGCTAGTTTGCTGATGTGTAATTAAGCATAGAGAACATGAAGCAGTCTGATGGAACCAACAGGTGGCATCAGAACAACACCATCATCATAAATATAGCATGCAAGAAGTAAAATAGTAGGCAGTGATATCTAGGAAGTATAGTAATACTTAGGACAAAACTAAAGCATATTAACTATATGTGCACTGGTATGTAATTTAGCACATGTAACGTGTTCACTGCCAGAAGTATGGCCCTACAGGTGCAAGCGGAATAACGCATCTCATGAAAAACTGAATGATGCCCTGAAGAAATTCAAAGGTGCAATGCTTATGCTAAGAAAGTGATCGTAGGCCCGGCCATTGGAAAATAGTACCTGATTCTCGGTGGCATACGGGTATCGTTGGCATACTTGATAGCTAAGGATCGTCGATGGTGCTCGTGTTGCGGTTGAGTTTGGGCCGGCTGTCGCCGTCGCTGAAGCGGCTCCGGTGCTATGGTTGCGGCGCCTGTCGACATACAAGAAAGCTCATCTGTGGTAAGTGAACAGTTGCACGATAAAGAGAAAAACCGAAGGAGTACAGATCAAAATAACCCGATGAGGTTGTGGCATCGGTAAAGCAGGGCCGGTGGAGTTGAATATGGCGTCCGTGGAGCAGGTCCGGTGCAGTGGACGAAGGCTTCGACGGGTGCGTTGTACAGTGCTTTCGGTGAGGCGGATCTGTTGCGGCGGACGAGGGCTTGTATGAAAGGCCGGCGAAGGGACGGACGAGGGAGCCACTGAAGGGCCTACACTGTGGTGGACATGGGCGCCAGTTAAGCAGATCCGGTGCGGTGGACCATGATGGTGGTCAAGGAGATCTGGAGTGGTGTACAAGCCGGTCACTGAAGCGGCTCCGGCGAAGTGGTGAGTTGGCAGTTGGGGGTTCCAAGGTGCGGAAGGTAGGTTCGTCGGGGTGTGAGGTCCACCGCTACGGCGGAGGACTAGATTCGGCGGCTTGCTGTGGTTGGGGGGGGTCGAGGAGGGGAAGGGGAGGGGCTTTGGGGAAGAATGTTGGGGGCAAAGAGGGGAAAACAATGGAGCTACCAAAGCAGCCCTTTTCCATTCATGTGGCATGGGTAAAACAGGAATATCGCAGGGCTAAACTTTCAGGCGCGAGATATTTTGATGTGAGCGGGAAGTTTGAAAGCTTTTGGCGTGTGAAATTATATTCTGCTCTTGTACGGCCGACTATGATATCATGGCCGAGAATTTGTTTGTTTTGCACGCAAAAAATGTGCAAGTTTAGAAAATCAATGTCTCCAACTCGAAACTTAGATTGTACATTCAATTCAAATATGGATCATTGAGCTACTACAAGCAAGTACCATCATATGGTCCAATTCAAATGAAATTCCAAATGTGTTTATCCTAAATATGATGACAAAAGCAAAAATGTGTATGTGTATGAATAAAGTGGATGATTATAAAGTTTGAACATGCCCGTATGTGTATATCTCTAGGTTTGATATATGAATTTGAAATCACAAAATCCTGGCTTAAAAATGTACCTCCGTTTAAATGAATTACAAAAGCTAATGATGGAGTAGAATTCCAAAATTCCAATCTTAGGTTTGTACTTCTGGTACATCAAAGTATATCACGCATGTTCAAAAGTATCGTTGTCTCATAGTCCAAACTGTGAAACAAATTGATCAACCTTGTGTGCACACACTATTGACCATGTATATCTCAATTACGCTAAAGTCCCTCAAATATAGACACATCACTCTTTATATGAAGCCAACCCGCCCCCCCCCTCGCCCCCCCCCCCCCACACACACAGAGAAGTCGTTCTCTCCCCCAAACACCAACACACGAGCACATTAACACCCATCTCTCTTCTAAAGTCTGGACCCCAATATAGGTCTCTATCACTTTGTCTCTTAGGCATGCACACATCTCTTCCCCCACTCTCTAGCTAGGTCTCCCGACATCTTTCTTTCCCAAGCACACGCACTATCAGTGGCGGAGCTAGCTCCCGGCGACCTGGGGCAGCTGCCCAGGCTGCTCCAGCCATTCTTTACTAAACAATACAAAGAACGGCAACATCGTTGTGTAAAGAAACCATGATTAGCATTACTAATTACTTAGGCAAATGCTGGGCAACAGCGCTACGTAAAGACTTTGCCCCGGCTCCTTTAGCTCGCTGGCTCCGCCACTTTGCACTATGTAGAGTGTATCTTTCCCATACACACAAAACGTCGCCCCCAAATGTCTATCTCCCTAGTTATGTGGTTCTCGCACACTCACCTCACACACCACCCCCACTGCAAAACAAGCACACTTTGTCTCCTTGTGCACCACTCTCCTCTTTCTATCTCTCCCACATGCGGACCCGCCCCAGCTCCTCCCTGTATACATATATGTCGTGACTCTTTCCATAGCTCCCTAATGTATCATTGTTCTAGATCTCGCACATTGTTCTCTACACCATCTATTGTAGATCTCTCATGAAGTCCCTGTCACACACACGATGACTCGCTTCCCTTGCGTCTCCGTACATAGGCCAATTCCAAACGACATCAACATTGACTCCCTATCTATACGCCATTTATGGACACAAACGCCCCCTCTCTTCCTCTCTCTCTCTCTCTCTCTTGCTCGCTCTCACACCCCTCTCCCACACACAATCGATGTCTCTTCCAAATAGTCTGCTCCCCCCGCCCGCACCGATGCTATCCCGCTACTACACATGTCACACCATTCCTCCTTCCCTTATACGAGGTTTACATCATTAGTGGTCTCTCTACTCCACATACACACACTCCCTCTCACACACAAACGCACGCACAAACACCCATTAATCTGGATCCTCATCTCTCCACATGTCTGCATGTGTATCTCGCACACTCACTCTCTAATTATGTATATGTGTCTCCATGTTACACAACACAAAGCCCCATCTACATGTCTCTCTCTATCCTCCACACACATAGACACAAAGAATTTGTTATCATTGCCTCAGTCTCTAGACATATCACACACGCACACACACACACACACACACTCTCTCTCTCTCTCTATCTCTCGCAAACATGCTCAACAAGGGTTTCCCCGTGAATAACTTACCGTCTATTCATCAACAGTCGTGGTAGTACGGCGAACACGAGACGTGAAAAAGAATAAATCTACACGTGCTTAGACCACCTAGTATGACTACTAGGACTAGAGCAAGCCAAAAAGCGCGCCGCCGTCACCCCCTCCTTATTGGTGACGGGAAAACCTTTGTTTTACACAGTCGAGAAGTCATTGTGCTAAGGCCTCAAATGTTGAGGCATTGAATAGAATGTAGATGTTATTTTACGGAAACAAGTATCGATAATACATTTGTATCTCCATACTTATATTTCTTCTCTTATAAAAAACCGAGTTGGCGATAATGGTACGCGTGCCATCTTGCAATATAGACCGTCCGATCTATGTCTGACTGATGGAAATTAAACTAAAAGATACCCGCACCCCTCTCCACATTTGCAGACAAGGCCTTCACTTGTTCATCCTGATCTCCAACAACCTCATTGTTGAGCAATTAAGAAAGGAAGCCTCTGGAACAAACTGGCCTGGTGGCTATTGCCGGTGTCGTCAATCCCCATGCCTCCGCTTAGTCCGACCACCAATCACCACCACACCCCACTCCTCTTCACCTTATATCCTATTTCTCGAGATATCATTAGTTTTTACACATGGTATTACTCCCGCATGGGTCAATCAGAACGAGTGTTTTTATAAAAAAATGCTTCTTGATGTTCCGTGCAATGCGCGGATCCTGCTAGTACTCCTATAGAGGACAAGTTGGTGATGATGGTGTGTCTGCCATCCGTCATTTGTGACCATTAGATCTACATCTAACGACTATGAGGTAAGTTCTTGCCATTTCTCACAAACATCCCACTTGTCTACCAATTTGCATAAAAACCCATAATTAGTATCTTAAAACCAACCACATCCCTCCCTGACCAAAACAGCCCAAGGAATATATTCTAATTGAAACATAATATATCTCTAGTGATATATGTATATAAAATTATAGTGTTTTGTATCAAGTTTTTGAATAAGTATTATTCTAATTATGATTCGTTGCAACTGTCGGTGTACAAAAAGAGGGGTACACTTTTTGTACCCCTATAACTGTGCGTGGGCAGTCTGAGCCACGGGCACCACCACACTAAGCAAGGCAAGGGAGGTGAGCCAAGGTAAGGCCAAAGCTCAGGAGAAGCAAAATGACACCAAGACCAAGACCACAAAGGGCAAAGGGGACGAAGCGGACCCCCCGGCAAGATCCTTGCCGGGAGGCGGTTTTAGCAAACCCGGCAAGACCCTTGCCGTGGCAGCTCGCCCCACACCTACGGAGTAAGTCACCCTTGAGTCAACTGCCCCCATGGGGCAAGGATTCGGGAGACATCCCCGTGGTGGCATGCAGATCTTTGTGAAGACATTCAAGATCAGATACACCCTTTAGAGGATGATGATCCTTGGCGGGATCCCAGCCAAGGAGGACCACAAGGCCCCGGGAAAGAGCCTTGCTAGGGATGACAGCAGGCGCCACGACAAGACCCTTGCCGGGGCCCCGGCAAGGCCCTTGCCAAGAACACCCGTAGGGCCACCATCAGGCCCACGCCAGTCAAACCTCCACCGTCGTTCGCATGCAGCTACCGACCCAACCACTGGGCATGCACCTGCGTGGCGGCATGCAGATCTTCGTGGAGACCCACCACTGCGCCACCTCAGCTGGCTGCCTGCCTACATGGCACCGCGGGCGCCGCTGGCCAGGGCGCGTGTCGACACAAGAGGGAGCGGCAACGGACGAGACATGGCTCTCCCCCGTCCCCGATAAAGCAAGGACACCTGGGCAAGACGCATTAAATGCGCCTTGTCATGTAATGCAAGGGATAACCTCACATCACTGTACCCTTTCCACCTCCTGTGTGCCACTGTGGCAACCCCTTTCCTATAAAAGGAGGCCCGAGGCGACCAGGAGGAGGATTCGGCTTTTTGGAGCTCCTCACGCCCCCATAGCTAGCTCAAGAACACAGATATACAATCCACCAAAACAGGAGTAGGGTTTTACGCATCCTCGCGGCCCGAACCTGGATAAACGAACCGTGTGCCATCTGTTTGATCCGCTCTTCTCACGACCCCGTGCCCCGCAACCGTAGTAGGGATTCTTGTGATCCCATAGGTGTCGTTCCCACCGACATCTTTGGCGCGCCAGGTAGGGGCTGAGTTGTGAGGATCGGCTCTAGCAGTTAGCCCGGCACTCCTTAATCTTCGTGACCCTTGAAGAAGAAAGGAGGCCAGAAGATCGACACTCGAGCGGTCGCAAACAGAAGCTAACTTACACTGAACCCTTATTTATGCTACCCTTCTTATTTGAGGTTATTCCCCCCAGAGATATTTGCTTTGTATGAGAAACCTGCACGCCAGGGGGCTCTACCACGATCGGCAACACCCTTGCCCTGTTTCGAGTCCACTCAACAGCTCAAGCGGCTACGTCGAGAATGGCAGAGTAGCCTTCCGTGATCAGCAACGCCCTTGATTCTGACTCGAGTCAAGCTTGACAGTTCGAGCGGCTGCGTTCAGAACGGAAAGGTGGCTCGTCCAGCAGCACGCGTACCCGGCTGGCCATGGGGATCCGTCCCCAAAACGCCGCTAGGGGCTTCCGCGCCGGCATGCCTTCCCGATCGACGTAGGGCACGCATACAAAGAGGAATTGAACGGGGAAATAACATGCATGAAAATTAAGAGTACTTCAAAGTTATATTACATCACATCATAGCTGCGGTTCTAACTAAAGATAAAATTTGTCTTGGTCGGGAACCCGCAGCGGCGAAGAAGAACGGGATGCCTAATCCCGGCGCTGGCCTTCCACCCTCTTGATTTCGTCGATGCAGTCGGTGATGGGCTTGATGCACTCCTTGAGCACCGTGAGGTCAGCACCATCCGGCAAGCTCTTCATCGCGGCCGCGAAGTCAAGATCAGGATTCCAGTACGCCATCTTGGTGAGGACCTTGGTCACGACCCTCTGGCAAAGTCGCCGGGCTTCCTCGGCCAGCGTGGCCGTCCTGTTGGAGTGAAGATAAGCCAAGGCTCCGAGGACGCCCTCGAAGAACAGGGTCAACTTGGTGTTGACAGTCCCGCTGCGCTCAGGGGCGTACCTCATGTTTGGCATCCCCATGGTGGCCAACTGCGAGGTGACCCTGCCGGCGACCTCCTCCAGACGGTTGATCCATCTATTCTCGCCCGCCACATAATCCTGGTGGGAGGCGGCCTCGTTCGCCCGCAGCCGCTTCTCCTCCTCCAGGCTCCTGGTCAAGGTCTCCTCCCGAGCCCTGCTCTCCGACATCATCTTCTCGAGATCCTCCAGCTTCAGCTTGAGGTCTCTGACGGAGTTTTGCGCTTCGGAGAGCTCCCCAGCCCTGCTGATGACCGCTCCTTGCGCCTCCACCAAGGCGCTGTTGAGCGTGCTCTTCTCATTGGACAGCTTGAGGGCCTGCTCCTTCAGCTCATCCTGCGCCCCCTCCAACTCCCTTACCTTGCCGGCATGGGCCAGAGCCTGGGCATCGAGTGCCTCCTTGTGCCTCTGCTCCAGCTTGCGAGTCCGCCGCGCGACATGGGCCTCGAGCTCCTCATACTTGCCCCGGAGCGCTGCGGCAAGCTTCGCCTCGCGCGCGGTGAGGTCCTCTTCCTGGTAATCCAGTGCGGCTTGATGCTGGTTCCGGACGGCCTCGGCCGCGTCAGCCAAGTTCGCCGCCTGTTCCTGGGCCTTCTCGTGTCAGCCATCTTCATGGTGAGCTCGACATTGCGCTTGGCCAATTCCTCCTGAAGGGCCCTCTGCTCCTCGCGAGTCTGGTGGAACCAGGTCTGCGTCTCAGCAACGCGCGCCTTGAAATCCACCTCCGCCTGGTCCACCGTTGCCATCTTGGACTTAACCTTGTCCAGACGGACACGGTAGAGCGCCTGGAGTTTTCGGAAGTTGGCCCCCATAGCACGGAAAAGCTGCTCTTCCGGAGAACCGTCACCGCCAACGCCCGGCTCACCGACAATCTCAAGCCCGGTGGCGGCAAGCACCTCGCCGTCAAAGACTTCCCCTTTGGCGGGCGCCCAGGAACTTGACGCCCTTGGGAGGTGGACGAAAAGATCGTCGCCCACCTTCAGATACCTCCCGGGGCCCGAGGTTGAGGAGGAGGGAGGCTGATCATCAACCGCCTCTTCCTCGGCGGTGGCCTTGCCGGCTTCCCCGGCAGGCCCACCGTTGGCGCCCTCGGCAGAAGCCTCCCAGGTCGCCTTGGCGGCCCCCGCCGTGGTGTCCTCGGCAGCATCCTTGGCGGCCTCATCAGTGGCGACCTCGGCAGCGTCCTTGGCGGCCTCCTCAGCAATGTTCCCAGCAACGATATCCACGTCCTCCATACCTGTTGAAGGAGGGTCTGGGTAGTAATGGGAGCATGGAAGCCAAGAAAAGAATAAGGGAAAAACAGTGACGAAGGACAGGCGACTCACCAGTGCCAGGCTATCAAGCAGAAGTCCCCTCTCCGCCAGCATTCGGCGCCATGGCAGAGCCACCAGCGCCCAAGTTCCCCTCTTCCTCCATGGGTGTGGGCTCCGTGCCTGATGCCCTTGCCGGGGACGCCCCCCACGGTGGCGTAGTCGATGGGGGTGGTGTGTTAGGAGTAGCCCTCTGTGGCTCCTCCTGCTGCCGCTCCCCTCCTGCAAACCCGGCAAGGTCAGCATCATAGCATCGAGCGCCTACCACATGTCGAGTAAGAAGAGGGTGGCGAACTTACGTTGGGGGCTGCGCCGGGGGCTACTGTCCGGGCTGCTCAGCACCACCAGTGG
Source organism: Triticum monococcum (assembly GCA_034509565.1). Taxonomy (NCBI): domain Eukaryota; kingdom Viridiplantae; phylum Streptophyta; class Magnoliopsida; order Poales; family Poaceae; genus Triticum; species Triticum monococcum. Next base: position 680,919,679 of record CM067845.1, on the reverse strand, counting down.
TGTCTTTGAAGCCCCAGCCGGGGGCTGGCTGCTCGCCGAGGTCCTCGCCCTCTTCACTCTCTGGGCCAACGTCTCTGCCTCCCTACAGAAGGAAAAATGGATCAGGACAAGCGAGCCAATTCGAGGAAATGGAAATGATAGTAAGGAATGGAGAACTTACTCGTCATCCGTCTCCTCCTCTTCCACCAGTTTCCTTTTCCTCTCCGGGCTGAGAGGCCCGAGATCAAAAGGGAGCTCCACATCATCATCCGAGTCGACGCCTGCCAGAGGAGGCGGCAGGGTTTGTGCGCGCCCGGATGAGGAAGGGGCTGTTGTCTTCTTCTTCTCAGCGGCCTTCGTCAGCCTCTTGGCTGCCGTGGCCCTCGTGTGGCGCCCAGACCCCTCCCGGGTCAATTGAGGCCACGCAGCCCTGCCGGGCCGGACCGGCTCACCGGAGCCAGCCCGCCGCGGGACTCGCCCTCTTCCCCTGGTTGGCCTCGAGCCTGCCGCCACGTCCTCCTCCTCCCCCGACGACTGGTCGGCCGCGTCTTCGACAAGTGGAGATCTAGTGTCGGCGTTGCTGACCTCCACGGAGGCCGCCGCCCACCGGGTGAGCTCCTGTTCATCCGCCACCATTGCGGCCTTGTCCTCCACGCCCCCGGTGCTGCCGGCCTCCATGGCAAGCTATGCCTCCCTCGCCCTAGTGGCGATGTAGTCCAGCTCTGCCTGGGTGGTGTCCATGATAAGCCACTGCTCGGCATCGGCATTGACGTACACCTCGATCAGGGTGTCGAAGAATTGCTACACATCCTCGTCCTTCGGCTCCTCCCAGCTCGGGACAGGGCCGTGCGCATTACAGTCCGGCATCATGGCGACGATCTCGGACCGACGCGAATTGTTGCACAACGGGACCACCCCCACTGGCAGCTTCAAAAATGGCCCCTTGAGGGCCTTGCCAACCTTTGCGGCAGCCCTCGCGGCCTTGCCATTCCGCTCGACCTCTCCATCGCGACCCACATCAAGCTGGAAAAGCCGCTGGCAGAAGTGGGCATGCGCCAACATTGTGAAGTTGTGATCGAGGCCGGGGCGGAGTCGCATAATGTCAGCTGGGTTCGTAAGGAGCCAACCTGGCCTCCCCTTGTTGTGCAACGGGGCGATCCGGTGGCGAATGAAGTCCGCCCCGATCATCTCAAGGGCGAGTCCGGCCTGGGTGAGCCAGAGACTCCTGGTAGTGGCAACAGTGAGCCTCCCATCGGCGGCGTCGACATCGCTCCAATCGCTGCCACGGACCGGCGGCACTCAGCGGACCTTGCAGAATTCCGGCGGGTTTTCATCTTCAATCCAGCACCACCGGCCACGCCATTCCTCCCACCTCTCCTTCACGGCACCGTCTGGGTACGCCCCCTTGGATCTTGGGATCCAAGTGACGCAACCAGAGACGGATCCTCCCGGGTCAATTCGAGGGAAGAAGTAATGGCGGAAGAGCGCCGTGTTGGGCTGCACCCCGGCAAAGCCTTCGCAAAGATGCGTGAAGAAAGCCATGCACGCCACCGCATTCGGAGTAAAATCCAAGAGGCGAAAGCCGAAGGTGCGCATAACGTCACAGAAGAAATCAGAGAAAGGGGGGCATAACCCGCAAGAAAAGTAATCAATGAAGAAGGGGTACCGATTTGGGGCAGGATCAGCACAAGCGGCAGGAATGACGCGCGTCGCCGGGTGTCCCGAATCCTTTCCCACCATCTTCACTCCCCATAGGGGCTTGAAGGAGGCCCGGAGCTCTTGAACATCAACCGTCGAGGGGAAGAAGAAGGCGGACTTCGTCCGGTCCCCCGACAGCGCGCTCTCCGGCGGCTCCATCGTCCCAGCGCCCTTAGCCACCCCTTGCCCTTGGCGAATTTGGGAGCCATGGCGACCAAGAAGTTCAGAGGGCTGAGGAAGGGGGATGGAAAAGTAGCAGCGGCGGGCGACAACGAAAGCTTAGGAAGGAAGGAAGAGAGGGAACGTCGGCTTTGAGATTGGAAAAGGCACAAGCGAAGAGGAGAAAGTGAGTAGCGCGCCCACGGTTATTCCTTCTTATGGGGGAAAACGCGGGCCGCCTCCTTTCACATTAACTGTGATGTGACGCATGCCCGCGAGAAGAAACCCCACGCATGCCACCCACGTCACACACGCCTCCCCACGCCGCGCCACGCGTGGGAAGCGCATCGCGCGAAGAGACTTACCGCGGTAAAAACCGCCCCGCCTGCCCGCGCACCGTTTTTGGGCCTAGCCCAACGACGCGATTGCGCTTACATGTGTCCTAGGCCCGGGGGCTCCTGTCGGTGTACAAAAAGAGGGGTACACTTTTTGTACCCCTATAACTGTGCGCGGGCAGTCTGAGCCATGGGCACCACCACACTAAGCAAGGCAAGGGAGGTGAGCCAAGGTAAGGCCGAAGCTCAGGAGAAGAAGAACGACACCAAGACCAAGACCACAAAGAGCAAAGGGGACGAAGCGGACCCCCCGGCAAGATCCTTGCCAGGAGGCGGTTTTAGCAAACCCGGCAAGACCCTTGCCGTGGCAGCTCGCACCACACCTACGGAGTAAGTCACCCTTGAGTCCACTGCTCCCATGGGGCAAGGATTCGGGAGACATCCCCGTGGTGGCATGCAGATCTTTGTGAAGACATTCAAGATCAGATACACCCTTTAGAAGATGATGATCCTTGGCAGGATCCCAACCAAGGAGGACCACAAGGCCCCGGGAAAGAGCCTTGCCGGGGATGACAGCAGGCGCCACGACATGACCCTTGCCGGGGCCCCGGCAAGGCCCTTGCCAAGAACACCCGTAGGGCCACCATCAGGCCCATGCCAGTCAAACCTCCACCACCGTTCGCATGCAGCTGCCGACCCAACCAGCTGGGCAGGCACCTGCGTGGCGGCATGCGGATCTTTGTGGAGACCCACCACTGCGCCACCTTAGCTGCCTGCCTGCCTACATGGCACCGTGGGCGCCGCTGGCCAGGGCGCGTGTCGACACGAGAGGGAGCGGCGACGGACGAGATAGGGCTCTCCCCGTCCCCGATAAAGCAAGGACACCTAGGCAAGACACATTAAATGCGCCTTGTGATGTAATGCAAGGGATAACCTCACATCACTGTACCCTTTCCACCTCCTGTGTGCCACTGTGGCAACCCCTTTCCTATAAAAGGAGGCCCGAGGCGACCAGGAAGAGGATTCGGCTTTTTGGAGCTCCTCACGCCCCCATAGCTAGCTCAAGAACACAGATATACAATCCACCAAAACAGGAGTAGGGTTTTACGCATCTTCGCGGCCTGAACCTGGATAAACGAACCGTGTGCAATCTGTTTGATCCGCTCTTCTCACGACCCCGCGCCCCGCAACCGTAGTAGGGATTCTTGTGATCCCATAGGTATCGTTCCCACCGACAGCAACGCACACGAACATTGCTAGTATTTCCAACCATGCAAATTTTTTCCCCTAGTATTCCATAGTTTCGAGTTTTCCATCAAGATATTAGTCACTCATGGTTGATATTTACTTTCAATCATGTCACATATGCACTATGTAACTAGCCTTGCTTATTGGGTTCCAAAGCTTAACTTTCACTCCTACTTACAATATGTAGAGTATTTAACAAAAAACTACCACTTTCAACTAGCCCTAGGAAGAATCTATTGTACAAAAAATAGCAAAAACATACCCAAAATTTCTTAATCCACGCCAAAAACTACTACCTACCGATTAGGTTAGTTTAAACCCATTTATGACAGGGTTGGCCCACACGTACGTGCTGACAAGGCAGCTTAAACCAACACATTTTGTTTGACCATTGACACGAGGGACCCACATCTGACCTTCTATCATGTTATTCCCCCTCAAATCATTATTTTTCCTGAACAATACTTGAAACAATACTGATGCGTGTTCCTCGGTGGTGCCGGTGATGAGCGAGTTGGCCGCCGGTCCTCCGAACAGGCCGGACGCCGCGCTGGCCTTCACACGGGTTGGCAGGTTGGCCCGAGCGTGACTCATGAGTGAGAAAGCCGCCGCGCTGGCCTTCGCTCAAGCCAGATGGCTGGCCTTAGCGCGACGCACGTGAGCAAGCCGCCGCGCTGCCGTGCCAATCTAGCTAGCAAACCTTGCAGACAAGCAGCTGGACGGAGCTATCTTGGCTAGCTAGCGGCCGCGAGCGCCGGACGGAGTTGGCATCCGGGCTGCTGCAAGATGGGCTCCGCACTGCCGGCGGTTTTGACCTCGCCTTCTGCTGGCGGTGGTAGCTGCGTCCCATGGCCGAGGATGACTAGGTGGACGGGACGAGGGTAGGAGGTCACTCGGGGATTTTTGTGCAGACTGACATGTAGGTCCCACAAGTCATAACGCCCGGTCGAATAGACGGCGTTGACTTAATGGGCGACATGGGCCCTGTTTGGATACTCTAAGTCAAAGGTTAGATTCTAACCCTGAACTACCTCTAACCAAAGTGGTGTTTGGATGGCAGGGTTAGATTGACAACAAATGTATCCAAACAGGGCCATGGGTTGAAACGTGCCTACAACGACACTTTGTAGAGTAGTCGTTTCTTGGTAGGGCTGGTTGGTAAGAGCATGCACAATGGTTGATAAGGTAGTCTTATCTTATGTTTGCCACATATGCAAGTGGTAGTAGTTTCTTGGCATTATTAATGGTTTCTTACATTATTAGGGGTTTCTTGTAAGGATGTACTACTAGCGACAAAAGGCGATTGTAGGTTGCGTTGTACTCCAACGAGTACTACTAGTGGTCGCGGGAGTGTATACCTCGTTTTGTGGGTTCGATCCCAGCCAAACGCATGGCAGCCTTTTTTTAATAGTAACTTCGCTGCGAGCCAATATTTTACACGGGTAGTTTGAGTTTTGAAGTCAAACGGACATGCGGCACCACAATATGGGTGCACTGGATAGCCTAGCCACGTGAACGGGTTTTCCTTCCTAGCATCTCGTGGCTCGCGTGCTCGCCCTAGCCGCACCCCGCTTGCAGCTTCCTCATCAGCTAGTACTAGCATATTTAAACTAGCGCCTCCCAATTAAGCCCGAGGAGCCGGAAAAGCCTGGCGGGGCATTGGGAACTGTGCAATATGGCTCTGTACGTAAAGTCCTCTACTACTACTCTGTAGCTCGTGGCATTGCACACATGGACTTCACTCCATTATCGGCTCTACTATAAAAGAAATTCCTCTTGACGTGTTTTTTTGAAACCGAGGCAAAAGCTTTGCTTCATCTCATTCATAAAGAAAGAACTACTAACAAAGTTCGACGAGATCCATTACACCTCCACAAATGGAAGCGAAAAGCCTAGTCTCGATGTATCAAATAACTCAAATGTTCTGCCCCCGCAGTAACCATCGCTGATAAAGAGGCTGCTAGTGTGTGCGTGAGAGGAGCGGCTGAGTAAGCCAGCTACGTGAGAGGAGCGGCTGAATAGAGCACCGAGAGTACCTACTAGGCCACTACGCAGGTGTACTTTCCCTGCATTGATAGTACAACGATGGTTCTAGAGAACAGTACGTAGTACCGTCCACTTCCAACTGTAGCTCCTTGGCCCTAAGATTCAAGAGTTCAAAACTGGTGCACTATACTAGAAGTACAGTACATCGCACTACTAGTTGAGAAAGTAGTACTAGTACTGCTACGGTACGAGTACATACTCCTCCGTCTCATAATGCAAGACGTTTTTTGACACTAGTTGGCGTGTACAAAAAATAGCAAAACCATACCCAAAGTTTCTTAATCCACGCCAAAAACTACTAGCTAGTGCCAAAAATTTCTTACTAGTGCTATTATTTACAGTATAATGCAATCCCATAAGGTCCCATAATGCTAGTACTAGTAGTAAATAATAGCCTCACCCCTTCGCTAAGGAACAATACAGTTGGAAGGGACGAGGCCCTGCGGTTACTATGCTCTTATCTCCTCCTCGCCAGTTCCCCTCCCCCCGAAGAGAAGGTAGTTCGTCGCTGCTCCCATGGATTTGCCAGGCGGTTCTCCTCTTCGTCGGGGCTGGGAGACCTTGGACGATGATCCCCTGGGAGAAATCGCAGGCCGCTCTGACGTCCTCACCGCCACAAGACTCGGTGCTTCCTGCACCAACTTTTTCAAGATGATGCTTAAAAAGGCATGTGAAAAGGCCATGCTTGTTGGTCCTCGATGCGTCCTCAAGGAGAAGGTTCTTCTATGGGACAATCCTTCGAACAGTCCACCGCTCCCTGTCCATGGTTGCACGTTGACTCTGCTAGAGTTGCCGACGTTGAGAGGTAGTCGGATTTTTTCCGATGAGCGGGTCAGTAATGGAGTTTGATCATGTAGTACTTAGTCATTCCATTTCCATCCCATAATTTCTCCGTTGCCCACCATCTTATATATAGGTCTGGGTTAGTGCCAACGAAGATTAGCTTGCATACCTCCGCTCGGATACCACAATCATTTTGCACAACATCCACAGCAGTGCGACCGTTCGGGTAGACCCCTTCTCCACCATTGGGATCGGCCTTCCGGACTGGCTGGGCTTGAATGCGTATGATGATGCCTACATGAGATTGAAGATGATAGCAATTTCAGACCCGCCGACAAAGTGACGCGGCCATGACGATTACTATCTCATCGCAGTGTTCGACATAAGGATTGCCATCAATGCAAGAGGCAGTAACAACAGAGGCTGGCGCATGTTGGTGGCAGATTTGTACCCCTACACGTTCGAAGACGTCGTGCGCCATCTAGGCCGCATCTTCGCGGTGGCAAGTCAGGGGACTTGTTTCATCTGGTTTCCATCCTACGGTACGGGAGATTACAAACGGAATGCACAAACCATCATTTGCATCCCTAACGGTACTCCATTATTTTTCATGGACCAGTCATCCCGCGATCAAAATAAGATCACCGACCCTGGATGTGCATTTGCATCCGCAATTCGGTCGAACCTGGAACCTTGTAGCTGACTTTGGCATATTGGGATCAACTATCTTAGCAGTCGTTACCCATGGTACCACTGATGTGCAACATGGTCACACAATCTAGCACGATCGGACCGTCACCATCTACCGAGGTATTCCATTTTTAACCCTCTCGCCTTCTCTTTCATTGTTGTACTAGTACTCTACTTACGTACTAGTAGGAGTACTTTTTACCTTGGAGTACTTTTTACCCACTGCTACCTCTTGAGCAGTTGCGTTGGTTTTCCCTTGAAGAGGAAAGGGTGGTGCAGCAAAGTAGCGTAAGTATTTCCCTTAGTTTTTGAGAACCAAGGTATCAATCCAGTAGGAGGTTACGCGCAAGTCCCTCACACCTGCACAAAAAAAAATCCTCGCAACCAATGCGATAAGGGGTTGTCAATCCCTACACGGTCACTTACGAGAGTGAGATTTGATAGATATGATAAGATAATATTTTTGGTATTTTTATGATAAAGATGCAAAGTAAAATAAAAGGCAATGAAAGTAACTAAGTGTTGGAATATTAATATGATGAAGATAGACCCGGGTGCCATAGGTTTCACTAGTGGCTTCTCTTAAGAGCATAAGTATTTTACGGTGGGTGAACAAATTATTGTTGAGCAATTGATAGAATTGAGCATAGTTATGAGAATATCTAGGTATGATCATGTATATAGGCATCACATCCAAGACAAGTAGACCGACTCCTGCCTGCATCTACTACTATTACTCCACACATCAACTGCTATCCAACATGCATCTAGAATATTCGGTTCATAAGAACAGAGTAACGCCTTAAGCAAGATGAAATGATGTAGAGGGATAAACTTATGCAATATGATGAAAACCCCATCTTGTTATCCTTGATGGCAACAATACAATACGTGCCTTGCATCCCCTACTGTCACTTGGAAAGGACACCACAAGATTGAACCGAAAGCTAAGCACTTCTCCCATTGCTAGAAAGATCAATCTAGTAGGCCAAACCAAACTGATAATTCGAAGAGACTTGCAAATATAACCAATCATACATAAAAGAATTGAGAGAAGATTCAAATATTGTTCATAGATAAACTTGATCATAAAGCCACAAGTCATCGGTCTCAGCAAACACACCGCAAAAGAAGATTACATCGAATAGATCTCCACAAGAGAGGGGGAGAACTTTGTATTGAGATCCAAAAAGAGAGAAGAAGGCCATCTAGCTAATAACTATGGACCCGAAGGTCTGAGGTAAACTACTCACACTTCATCGAAGAGGCTATGGTGCTGATGTAGAAGCCCTTCGTGATCGATGCCCCCTCCGGCGGAGCTCCGGAACAGGCCCCAAGATGGGATCTCGTGGATACAGGAAATTACGGCGGTGGAATTAGGGTTTTGGCTCTGTATCTGATCATTGAGGGTACGTAGGTATATATAGGAGGAAGAAGTACGTTGGTGGAGCAACAGGGGGCCCATGAGGGTGGAGGGCGCGCCTGGGGGGGGGGGGGGTAGGTGCGCCCCCTACCTTGTGGCCTCCCTGTTGGTTGCTTGACGTAGGGTCCAAGTTGCCTGGATCTTGTTTGTTCCAAAAATCACATTCCCGAAGGTTTCATTCCGTTTGGACTCCGTTTGATATTCCTTTTCTTTGAAACCCTAAAATAGGCAAAAAAACAGCAATTCTAGGCTGGGCCTCCGGTTAATAGGTTAGTCCCAAAAATAATATAAAAGTGTATAATAAAGCCCAATAATGTCCAAAACAGAAGATAATATAGCATGGAGCAATCAAAAATTATAGATACGTTGGAGACGTATCAAGCATCCCCAAGCTTAATTCCTGCTCGTCCTCGAGTAGGTAAATGATAAAAAACAGAATTTTTGATGTGGAATGCTATTTGGCATATTTTCAATGTAATTCTTCTTAATTGTGGTATAAATATTCAGATCTGAAAGATTCAAGACAAAAGTTCAATATTGACATAGAAATAATAATACTTCAAGCATACTAACTAAGCAATTATGTCTCTTCAAAATAGCATGGCCAAAGAAAGTTATCCCTACAAAATCATATAGTCTGGCTATGCTCTATATTCACCACACAAAGTATTTAAATCATGCACAACCTTGATGAGAAGCCAATCAATTGTTTCATACTTTTGGTGTTCTCAAACTTTTTCAATTTTCACGCAATACATGAGCGTGAGCCATGGAAATAGCACTTAGGTGGAATAGAATGGTGGTTGTGGAGGAGACAAAAAGGGAGAAGATAGTCTCACATCAAGTAGGCGTATCAATGGGCTATGGAGATGCCCATCAATAGATATCAATGTGAATGAGTAGGGATTGCCATGCAACGGATGCACTAGAGCTATAAGTATATGAAAGCTCAAAAAAAGGAACTAAGTGGGTGTGCATCCACCTCGCTTGCTCACGAAGACCTAGGGCAATTTGAGGAAGCCCATCATCGGAATATGCAAGCCAAGTTCTATAATGAATAATTCCCACAAGTATATGAAAGTGATAACATAGGAGACTCTATATTATGAAGATCATGGTGCTACTTTGAAGCACAAGTGTGGTAAAGGGATAGTAGCATTGTCCCTTCTCTCTTTTTCTATCATTTTTTTAATTTTATGGCCTCTTTCTTTGGGCTTCTTTGGCCTCTTTTTTTCGTCCGGAGTCTCATCCCGACTTGTGGGGGAATCATAATCTCCATCATCCTTTCCTCACTTGGGACAATGCTCTAAAAATGATGATCATCACACTTCTATTTACTTACAACTCAACAATTACAACTCAATACTTAGAACAAGATATGACTCTATATGAATGCCTCCGGCGGTGTACCGGGATATGCAATGACTCATGTGTGACATGTATGAAAGAATTATGAATGGTGGCTTTGCCACAAATACAATGTCAACTACATGATCATGCAAAGCAATATGACAATGATGGAGTGTGTCATAGTAAACGGAACGGTGGAAAGTTGCATGGCAATATATCTCCGAATGGCTATGGAAATTCCATGATAGGTAGGTATGGTGGCTATTTTGAGGAAGGTATATGGTGGGTGTATGATACCGGCAAAAGGTGCGCGGTATTAGAGAGGCTAGCAATGGTGGAAGGGTGAGAGTGCGTATAATCCATGGACTCAACATTAGTCATAAAGAACTCATATACTTATAGCAAAAATCTACAAGTAATCAAAGCAAAGTATTACGCGCATGCTCCTAGGGGGATAGATTGGTAGGAAAAGACCATCGCTCATCCCCGAGCGCCACTCATAAGGAAGACAATCAATAAATAAATCATGCTCCGACTTCATCACATAACGGTTCACCATATGTGCATGCTACGGGAATCACAAACTTTAACACAAGTATTTCTCAAATTCACAACTACTCAACTAGCACAACTTAAATATCACCATCTCCATATCTCAAAACAATTATCAAGTATCAAACTTCTCTTAGTATTCAATAGACTCATAAGAGAATTTTATTATTAATCTTGTATACCTAGCATATTAGGATTATTTAAGAAAATCACCATGCTATTTAAGACTCTCAAAATAATCTAAGTGAAGCATGAGAGATCAATAGTTTCTATAAAACAAATCCACCACCATGCTCTAAAAGATATAAGTGAAGTACTAGAGCAAAAGTATATAACTCAAAAGATATAAGTGAAGCACATAGAGTATTCTAATAATTTCCGAATCATGTGTGCCTCTCTCAAAAGGTGTGTACAGAAAGTATGATTGTGGTAAACTAACAAATAAATACTCAAATCTTACAAGTCGCTCCAAGCAAAACACATACCATGTGGTGAATAAAAATATAGCTCCAAGTAAAGTTACCGATAGAAGTAGACGAAAGAGAGGATGCCTTCCGGGGCATCCCCAAGCTTTGGCTTTTAGGTGTCCTTAGATTATCTTGGGGGTGCCATGGGCATCACCAAGCTTAGGATCTTGCCACTCCTTGTTCCATAATCCATCAAACCTTTACACAATACTTGAACCTTCACAACACAAAACTTAAAGTAGAAAATCTCGTGAGCTCCGTTAGCGAAAGAAAACAAAAGAACACTTCAAAGTACTGTAATGAACTCATTATTTATTTATATTGGTGTTAAACCTAATGTATTCCAACTTATATATGGTTTATAATCTATTTTACTAGCCATGGATTCATCAAATTAAGCAAACAACACATGAAAAACAGAATCTGTGAAAAACAGAACAGTCTGTAGTAATCTGTAGCTATCGAACGATCTGGAACCTCATAAATTCTAAAATAAATTGATGGACGTGAGGAATTTATCTATTAATCATCTTCAAAAAGAATTAACTAAATAGCACTTTCCAAATAAAAATGGCAGCAGTTCTCGTGAGCGCTAAAGTTTCTGTTTTTTACAGCAAGATTAACAAGACTTTCCCCAAGTCTTCCCAACGGTTCTACTTGGCACAAACACTAATTAAACACAAAAAACACAACCAAAACATAGTCTAGATAAATTATTTATTACTAAACAGGAGCAAAAATCAAGGAATAAAAATAAAATTGGGTTGCCTCCCAACAAGCGCTATCGTTTAACGCCCCTAGCTAGGCATAAAAAGCAAGGATAGATCTAGGTATTGCCATCTTTGGCAGGCAATTATTCAATGAGGCATCTACAATCCTTAGGAATTTCTTTCTTTTTATTTATTATCAAAATTTTAGGCACAAGATCGAAGAAGTCATTAGTATCAAATGGTTCCTTAATGATAGCAAAAAGATTAGGATGAATACTTATAGATTTGAGATCCACAGTTTCTTTGCTAGATGATTCACTTTTATTTTTAGGAACATACATAAGCTTGGCAATTTTAGTTGGAGGACTTGGAGTATTCTTTACGGAAGAAAAAGTGGTTCCCAAGTTGGTAATGATACCCTCAAATTTCCGATTCTAGTGGAATCATGATTCATTCTTTCATTAACTATAGGTTCCTTCTCTTTAATATTTTTCAAAGTTACTCCTACTTTAGAGACATATTGGGTAATTTGGTTGTGGATCTTTTTATCGAAATTTTCAATTAACTCAACGGTAGCAACTTTATTTTCAATAATTTCAAGTTTTTGCATTACATGCTCCAAAGTTAACATAGTTCCATTAACCAAAAGAGGTGGTGAGCCAAACAAATCTATCATAGCATTATAAGAATCAAAAGTATGGCTACCCAAGAAGTTCCCTCCAGTAATGGTATCAAGGATATATCGGTGCCAAGGAGTAGCGCCTACATAAAAATTGCGAAGAAGAACGGAAGTAGATTGCTTCCTAGTAGATCTATTTTGAGCATTGCAAATTCTATACCAGGCGTCTCTTAGATTTTCTCCCTCCCTTTGCTTAAAATTTAGAACTTCATTCTCGGGAGACAACGGAGAAGATAGAGGACTCGCCATAATGACAAGCAAACGGGGAACGTGCAAAGAGAGGCAAATAGAGAAAGAGAGGGAGGATAGAGAGAGAGAGGGCGAATAAAATGGAAAGGGTGAAGTGGGGGAGAGGAAAACGAGATGCAAATGGCAAATAATGTAATGCGGGAGATAAGGGTTTGTGCTGGGTACTTGGTATGTTGACTTTTGCATAGACCTCCCCGGCAACAGTGCCAGAAATCCTTCTTGCTACCTCTTGAGCACTTGCGTTGGTTTTCCCTTGAAGAGGAAAGGGTGGTGCAGCAAAGTAGCGTAAGTATTTCCCTCAGTTTTTGAGAACCAAGGTATCAATCCAGTAGGAGGCTACGCGCGAGTCCCTCGCACCTGCACAAAACAAATAAATCCTCGCAACCAACGCGATAAGGGGTTGTCAATCCCTACACGGTCACTTACGAGAGTGAGATCTGATAGATATGATATTATAATATTTTTGGTATTTTTATGATAAATATGCAAAGTAAAATAAAAGGCAATGAAAATAACTAAGTGTTGGAAGATTAATATGATGAAGATAGACCCGGGGGCCATAGGTTTCACTAGTGGCTTCACTCAAGAGCATAAGTATTTTACGGTGGGTGAACGAATTACCGTTGAGCAATTGAGAGAATTGAGCATAGTTATGAGAATATCTAGGTATGATCATGTATATAGGCATCACGTCCGAGACAAGTAGACCGACTCCTGCCTGCATCTACTACTATTACTCCACACATCGACCGCTATCCAGCATGCATCTAGAATATTAAGTTCATAAGAACAGAGTAACGCCTTAAGCAAGATGACATGATGTAGAGGGATAAACTCATGCAATATGATGAAAACACCATCCTGTTATCCTTGATGGCAACAATACAATACGTGCCTTGGTGCCCCTACTGTCACTTGGAAAGGACACCGCAAGATTGAACCCAAAGCTAAGCACTTCTCCCATTGCTAGAAATATCAATCTAGTAGGCCAAACCAAACTGATAATTTGAAGAGACTTGCAAAGATAACCAATCATACATAAAAGAATTAAGAGAAGATTCAAATATTGTTCATAGATAAACTTGATCATAAACCCACAAGTCATCGGTCTCAACAAACACACCGCAAAAGAAGATTACATCGAATAGATCTCCACAAGAGAGGGGGAGAAATTTGTATTGAGATCCAAAAAGAGAGAAGAAGGCCATCTAGCTAATAACTATGGATCCGGAGGTCTGAGGTAAACTACTCACACTTCATCGGAGCGGCTATGGTGTTGATGTAGAAGCCCTCCGTGATCGATGCCCCCTCCGACGGAGCTCCAGAACAGGCCCCAAGATGGGATCTTGTGGATACAGAAAGTTACGGTGGTGGAATTAGGTTTTTGGCTTCGTATCTGATCGTTTGGGGGTACGTAGCTATATATAGGAGGAAGAAGTACGTCGGTGGAGCAACAGGGGCCCACGAGGGTGGAGGGCGCGCCTGGGGGGAGGGGGGGTAGGCGTGCCCCCTACCTCGTGGCCTCCCTGTTGGTTGCTTGACGTATGGTCCAAGTCTCCTGGATCATGTTCGTTCCAAAAATCATGTCCCCGAAGGTTTCATTCCGTTTGGACTCCGTTTGATATTCCTTTTCTTCGAAACCCTAAAATAGGCAAAAAAAATAAGTGTGGGTGTCAAAACCGGCGGATCTCGGGTTGGGGGTCCCGAACTGTGCGTCTAGGCCGGATGGTAACAGGAGGCAGGGAACACGATGTTTTACCCAGGTTCGGGCCCTCTTGATGGAGGTAAAACCCTACGTCCTGCTTGATTAATATTGATGATATGGGTAGTACAAGAGTAGATCTACCACGAGATCAAGGAGGCTAAACCCTAGAAGCTAGCCTATGGTATGATTGTTGTATATGGAGTTGATTATGTTGTCCTATGGACTAGAACCCTCCGGTTTATATAGACACCGGATAGGGTTAGGGTTACATAAAGTCGGTTACAATGGTAGGAGATCTTGAATATCCGCATCGCCAAGCTTGCCTTCCACGCCAAGGAAAGTCCCATCCGGACACGGGACGCAGTCTTCAATCTTGTATCTTCATAGTCCTGGAGTCCGGCTGAAGGTATAGTCCGGCTACCCGAACCCCCTAATCCAGGACTCACTCCGTAGCCCCTGAACCAGGCTTCAATGATGACGAGTCCGGCGCGCAAATTGTCTTTGGCATTGCAAGGCGGGTTCCTCCTCCAAGTCCTCCATAGAAGATTGTAAACACCAAGAGTAGTGTCCGGCTCTGCAAAATAAGCTTCCACATATTGCCATAGAGAGAATAATATTAACACAAATCAAATCTGCTGACGTATTCCGCAGTGCGCCATCACACTACGGCCAAGTCCTTTACTCGAATCGTTTTTACTTTTCACCTCAGCGTGTTTTGCGAGGCGGTTTCCTTGGCACGTCTTGTCAAAGCAGAGATCGTGTACCCCCCTTTTACGGGATTCTCATCAATACAGACGTGGGTAACCCAATCGTGCCCGTTAGCATATTTTCTCGATTAAAGGCGAGTCCCAAACGGTTACGGGGAGGGCTCCTGCTATTCAGCCTCTTATAAAGAGACCAGGGCCTTATCTTTTCTCCAATCCAAAACAAGTTCGCCCGTCGCCTCGAGTTCCAACACCCTAGGCTCCAGATTCCGGGCGCCTCGGACCTTCGACAATGTCCGGTTCCGACCTTCAAGGCCGATGGATGCCCTCCTCCGTCACGGAGGAGGACGTGCTAAAGTTGAGAGAGGCTAAGTTCCTGACCGGCAAAATTTGGCATAGGTTGCCTGCTCAAGGGCAGGTCATCCCCAGTCCTCAGCCCGGTGAGAGCGTGGTGTTCATGTCTCACTTCCTTCGGGGGTTGGGCTTCCCAATGGATCCCTTTGTGAGGGGACTGCTGTTTTATTACGGGCTGGAATTCCATGACTTAGCTCCGGAGTCCATCCTCCATATCTCCTTGTTTATTGTCGTGTGTGAAGCATTCCTCCGTGTTACCCCTCACTTCGAATTATGGCTCAAGACCTTCAAAGTGGAGCCGAAGATGATCAAGGGACGACACGCAGAGTGCGGAGGCGCTGTTATAAGCAAAAATGCTGATGCTCCATGGCCCGAGGGCTCTTTTCAAGAGGAGCTGGGCTTGTGGCAACGAGAGTGGTTTTATATCACCGCTCCCCGGAGCACCAAATGGGTGGCGCCTCCTGCCTTTCGCTCGGGTCCCCCACCACGGCTTGCGTCATGGGTTAATAGAGGGTTGGATTGGGGTTTGCCCAAAGATGTGCCCTTGTTACAGGGCCGAATTAAGGATCTCTTGGAAGGAGACCTCAGCTTGGTCAAGGTGACGCAGGTCATGCTGATTCGCCGAATATTGCCCGGCAAACGTCGCCCCCTTCGCTTGTGGGAGTTTAATCCAGAGGGACCGTGAGCTCTCCAGAACTTTATGGGCGCAATGCCCGCGGAGATGTATAAACTGTTCTTTGGATCACAACAAATGTGTCCGGATTTAACCGAGGACGCAGGCCTAAGCTGCAATCGCCTGGATACTCAAGTAAGCAACCTTGTGCCCGGACCTTCTATCCGTATAATTGTCATAAACTTGCCCCTAAAAGAGCCGTCCTATTAAACAGGAGTGGATAGCGAAGGCAAAGCTGATCAGGTGTCCGGCTCCCCTTCCTGAAACCAGGTCGGATCCTATGCTGGTCAGGATGCTGGAGATAATGCCTTTGGAGGGGGAAGACAAGGAAGCTATGGCCTCCTCGAAGGAGGCAGCTTCGAAGGGAGGAACCGACAATTCCTCTCCTAAGGGGAAGAAGAGAGCCGCCTCTGACGACCCGGAAACCATGGCCTCGAAGCGGGGGGGAAAATCCTCGTCAGAGGGTCCGACGCCGGGGAGTTCCTTGGCCGGACTACGCCCTCAAGGGGATCAGCCCCCCCAGCGAGCCGTAAGTGAGAAAGATTTTCCTTTTGAGGGATGAGGGAAATCCTTGATTTATATCTGAGAAGATTAACCAAACTTTTACCTTGTAGCTCGGACCTCAGCCCTTCTCAGCAGAGCTCGTCTTCGGGGGATCTCCTTCCGGAGATGATGGAGAGCGGGACGCCTCCCCCTGCCGTGCCGCCTAGCGAGGCGGGCGATCCTGAGGTGTCGTCGCGGAGGGTTTCTCCGAATCCGGCAGGGGCGGAAGATAGCTATGTGGCCCCCGAGGTTCTCCGCGTCCGGCCTTCGAAAGAGGTCATGGGACAAGTCCGGCACCGTCTGGTGCTTAGTCGGAGGAGCTAAAGATTCTGCTGGGGCGAGCTTGTATCTCAGAGGAGCACCGTGCATTGATGGGCATGGTGATTGAAAGGATTTCATCCGCAGAGAGCGGATTGCATGAGGCCGTCAAGAGTTTACTGATGGGTTTCGAGATACATTAGATAGTGTACACTTTTGGCCATTCCGCATGAATAAGATGCACCCTGTGTAGATAGTAGCCCCTAAGACTCTGCGCGTCGTCAAGAAATGACGGCATGCGGAGGATCATAATCCCAGGTCTAAGATGTCGCCTTTGAATGTAGGCGGCAGGGTGTCCGGAATTGAGCCGAACTAACGATTTTGCTGAACTAAAGCGGCAACTGGACGTGGCAGAAGCCGACATCACGCTTGTCAACAAGCGGCTTGAGGAGGCTCAAGGTATGCAATTCCCCGGGCGGCATGAGGTAAGAACAGTTTGATGCATGTGTCTTACAATGTGTGTGCTTGACGCAGATGGTGCGGCCGCCGTGGAGAGTCTTAGGGCAGAACTTGCCCGAGCTAAAGAACAAGCCAGAGAAAGTGATGCGGCCGCCAAGAAAGCCCTTGAAGAGCTGAGAGCCGAACAAGCTGCCCATTACCGAAGCAAGGAAGAGATGGCCGAAAAGTTAAAAAGCGCTACAGACCGTTGCAAACTTCTTGAAAAAGAAGACCAGGCGAAACAGACGGACTTAGAGAAGGCTGTTGCCAATGCCAAGGACGCGCGTTCTGCGATGAGAGCTGCAAAGGAGGAGCTGCGTCAGGCCGAACAGATTGCGGCTGGAAAGCCCTTTATGCTGCGAAGGAAATTTTGCGATCCGAAGTTTCCTCCGTTGGACCGGATGTGGAGTGTGGAGGATACCTATCTGGACTTGGCAGCGAGTGCTGCTCATGCGACCGAACACTTTCGAGATCAGAAAGATCGCGAAGTGGAAAAGCTTTTTTGGTCGAAGTTTCACAATCCAGAGTGTCCACTGGCAGTGGACGATCGTTTGGCTCAATGGGCCGAACTGAATAGGTTGTCCGGACTCGGCATGAAGTACGTTGTGGGTCATCTGTGGCCGGGGAGATCAGAGCCGAAGAGTTATTTCAGCTTAGTCCAGCAATTCCTTGATGCGGTGCCGCATATTAAGGCAATGAAGAGGTTAGCATGCATAGAGGACGCAAGGATGACTCTTGCCCGTGTCAAGACATATTGGGCAGAGATGGAGACCACCGTTGTTGCGTCCCGAGATTCGGACAAAAGCCGAGTGCCCTCCGAGCACTATTTTCAGGAAGTCCTTGAAGGCGCTCGTGTAATAGAGACGCAGTGCTCGAAAGATGCTATGTTATGATAGCATATGTAATTATAAAGTAATATTTTGATAAACTGTAGTGGCCTTTTTATACTTGTGCCTTCAAGTATTGGGAACACCTCCTGTGCGGCCGTTTTAAGATATATATATACAAAATCTGAAAGATGGCAGTCGTTGGCTTTAGCCCCCACCCACATAGTGCGGGGGTGCTCGCAGAAGACGCATTTTCACACTTAACCCAACGTCTTGGTCCTACAAACGAGGTGATAGCGCAGCGGGCCAGGCAATTGGACTATAATGCCTTAACACTTTCACTTAGCCATAGGAGCTTCACAGTGAGACTATTTAGGTAGCCCCTTGGTGGCGACTGCGCTCGCCCGAGTTCAGGGCGCGTATGTGCCTGACCGGGAAGCGACCCTTCGTCAAAGCGGAGGAATCTGATAGATTCCGATAGGTCATCGAGTGGCTGACCAGTCTCACGCTACATCATGATAGTCAGTTTTCGGCTTTCTCTACTGAGGTGCTCGCCCGGCCGAACCGGGGCACAATCGCAGTAGTTCTCCTGGTGCTACCTTAGCCGATAGAGCGGAACGTAAGGTAGCCGAACTCAGGAGCCGGGCAACCCAACATTTGACCAAAGACATGATTCGGAGCTGATGCATATAATGCCAAAACTCGCGACGCCGAACACTCCCTAAGGTGTTCGGTCTTTATGAGTGCGGGCGAAACAACACTCTTTATTAAAAAAGCCCCTAGTGTCCAGGTACGTGCAAAAATTCTGACGTGGCCACATGCCAAGACGCCAGCCTCCTCCTTGGTTATATCAGAAAAAACCAGGGGATGTGTAGCAACAAGAGACAGTAAAAAAGGTTTACGCAGGGTCTTAATCTAAAAAGAATCCTTTAGGACGGGTCCCTACTGCACGTCTGCGCTTGTGTCTCCGTTGTGCCGTATCCTGGACGGGCGCCGCACGACGTTCATCTGTAAAAAAGAGAGGAACTGAGTTGAAAACGGGTGGTGCCGAAAAAGTTAAAAATAAACAAAGTATAAAGTAAAATATATAAAATTGAGCTTTATTGTCTCTTATTGTGTATGCGTGGAGCCCCTAGTGCGGGGGTATATGGCCACTAAGCCTGCATCAATGATGATTTTGTACCAAACTCGTCTATCCGCATTCGTGGTCTTTAATGACCTATTTCGAAGTTTTTTGGCCGGTGAGGCCATTTTACTGTGGGGCTGTCAAAGCGGCCACACAGTCCTCCGCTTGGGGAGGCGCACTTTTAGTGCTTCCCCTTCAAAGAGATGATGCCTCATGGACCGGGCATCTTAAGCGTGAGAGATGCATAATGCGGTATTGCGTTAAAGCGAGCGAAAGCTTCGCATCCCAGTAGTGCTTGATAGCGACTTGAGATCGGGACAATATGGAAGGTCAGCTTTTTGCGGCGGAAGTTATCGGCAGAGCCGAATATAACTTCAAGCCGGAGAAAACCCATACAATGGGTGTCCGGACCAGGTATTACCCCTTGAAAGGAGGTTTTGCTGCGAGGGATTCTTGCTGGGTTTATCCCCATGTGATGGATTGTATCCTGATATATCAGGTTTAGTCCACTGCCGCTGTCCATAAGGACGTTTGAAAACTGGAGTCCGCCAATTATTGGATCGAGTATCAAGGCAGTCCAGCCTGCATTCTTGATATTTCTAGAATAATCTAGCTGATCAAAGATGATTGGTTTTGACAACCAGTGGCGAGACCCTTTGGGGATAGGTTGTGTGGTGCGTACCTTTATGGGCGCCGCATGTTTTGTTATGTGAAGTAAGTTCACTATTTTTACTTCTTGTGGGAAGTTCTTTTGTTTCCTGGTGCTCTGCTTTTGGGGTTCGTCCTCGTCTTCGCTTGGTGTGTCGAGCCCCTTGTGTTCGGCATTGAGTCTGCCGGATTGTTTGAAAACCCAACAATCTCTGTGAGTATGGTTGGCAGGCTTCCCAGGAGTACTGTGTATCTGACATATCCTGTCCAGGATTTTTTTTAAGTTGTATGGATCGTCCGTGTTATCCTGGAGGGGCGGTTTTGTCTGATTTTGTCATGAGCCTTTGAATCCGGCATTGACTGTTGTGCTCTTCGGACTTTTTTCCTTAGTCCAGTGACGGTCCTTGTTGCGTCGCGGTTTTCCGTTTCCATCCCTAGTTTCGGATGTACTTGGGTCGCCGGGGCTGCACCTTGCCAACCAGCTGCCCTCTCCTGCACAAAAGCGGGTCATGAGGCTTGTTAGTGCGGCAATTGTTCTTGTATTTTCTTGGCTGAGGTGTCTGGCAAGCCATTCGTCTCGGACGTTATGCCTGAAAGCTGCTAAGGCTTCGACGTCCGGACAGTCGATTATCTAATTCTTTTTAGTGAGGAATCTATTCCAGAACTGCCGAGCTGATTCTCCGGGTTGTTGAGTTATGTGACTAAGATCGTCTGCATCCGGAGGGCGGATATAGGTCCCTTGAAAGTTTGCTCGGAAAGCATCCTCGAGCTCTTCCCAGCTTCCAATTGTGTTTTCAGGAAGGCTTTTAAGCCAATGCCTGGCTGGCCCTTTAAGCTTAAGGGGTAAATATTTTATGGCGTGGAGATCATCTACTCTAGCCATGTGTATGTGGAGGATATAATCCTCGATCCAAACTCCAGGGTCTGTTGTTCCATCATATGCCTCTATGTTTACGGGTTTGAATCCCTCTGGAAATTCAAAGTCCAGGACCTCATCGGTGAAACATAGAGGGTGTGCGGCGCCCCTATATTTGGGTGTGCCGGATTCTGATGATGGCTTCATAGTATTGCTTACGAGAGCTTGCTTTCTTGGCCCATAAATGGACCTGACTGGGCCATGATGCGAATCCTTAAGTGGGTCGCATGCCGATTTAAGTGCGGTGCCGCTTGCCGCTTTATGGGGTCGTCTATCCGACCGTGTGGCTTTCTCATTTTTTGAATGTGAGGGCTCTAGGGCCTCTTCATCGAATTCAGGCAGTAGCTTTCTTTTAGGATAGCTTTTAGTGCGGCGACTGTCGCCATATTTATCTGCGGTATTGATTACTTTGCTCCATCTAATCCGGAGTGCATCTTCCGCTGTTTTTAGCTTCCGCTTCTGCTTTTTTAGGCTGCGTGCGGTTGCAACGAGCCTCTCGTGGAGATTCTTCTGCTCCATGAGTTTATCCGGCATGAGGTCGTCCGGAATGCCGTTTTCGCCGGAGGAGGGATGTTCGGTTTCTCTATCCGTGTTGCCCTGTTCGGACGGTTGCTCTAAGGCCTGCTCGTTGTATACCGGCTCGTCCTGCTCTATGGCTGGGTTTTTATCGAGGCGGGGTTTGGGTCGGCGTTTACGCCGATGCTTTGATTGCTTTTCGGGGGGTCGATCTCCCGTTCCATCCCCTTTTTCCTCGTTGTCGCTTCCTTTAGGGGTATCCACCATGTACACATCATGAGATGAGGTGGCTGTCCAATGCCCTATGGGCGTTGGTTCGTCGGTATCTCCTGCATCGTCATCCATGCTGTTGATGTCTCCAGAGTCGAAGTTGAGCACGTCGTTTAAATTGTCGACCATGGCTACCAAGTGGGTGGTGGGTGGGCTTTGAATTTCTTCATCGTCCGTATCCCACCCTCGCTGACCGTAATCCGGCCAAGGCTCTCCTGATAAAGAGGGAGACTTAAGAGAATTCAGGATGTTGCCAAAAGGTGAGTGCTGAAATATGTCTGCGGCGGTGAACTCCATTATCGGCACCCAATCGGATTTGATCGGCAGGGGCGCGGGGGGTTCGGAGTCTGGGGAGGAGTCCGGATCCTCGGAGTCACGGGTCATGTAGAGTGCGGGGCTAGTGTTCGGCTCGATCGCCTTTGAGATCGTAGCCCCCGAGGTGATGTCCAACCGCTCGTCCTCGATTGGCGCAATAGGCTCCGAGTTAGGGGTCGGAAGCGATGCGTGTGCGGCCTCCAGGACACTGTCCGGAGGCAGAGCTAGATCGTGCCCCTCGAGATAGTGCGGCGCGCCTGGCCGTGGCTCGAACCCATCGAAGATCAAGTCTCCGCGAATGTGAGCCGTGTAGTTTAAGCTTCCAAACCTGACTTGATGGCCAGGGGCGTAGCTTTCGATCTGCTCCAAGTGGCCAAGCGAATTGGCCCGCAGAGCGAAGCCGCCGAAGACGAAGATCTGTCCGGGGAGAAAAGTCTCACCCTGGACCGCATCGTTGTTGATGATCAAAGGAGCCATCGGGCCTAAAGGCGACGACACAGAGGAACTCTCAATGAAAGCACCAATGTTGGTGTCAAAACCGGCGGATCTCGGGTTGGGGGTCCCGAACTGTGCGTCTAGGCCGGATGGTAACAGGAGGCAGGGAACACGATGTTTTACCCAGGTTCGGGCCCTCTCGATGGAGGTAAAACCCTACGTCCTGCTTGATTAATATTGATGATATGGGTAGTACAAGAGTAGACCTACCACGAGATAAAGGAGGCTAAACCCTAGAAGCTAGCCTATGGTATGACTGTTGTATATGGAGTTGATTATGTTGTCCTATGGACTAGAACCCTCCGGTTTATATAGACACCGGATAGGGTTAGGGTTACATAGAATCAGTTACAATGGTAGGAGATCTTGAATATCTGCATCGCCAAGCTTGCCTTCCACGCCAAGGAAAGTCCCATCCGGACACGGGACATAGTCTTCAATCTTGTATCTTCATAGTCCTGCAGTCCAGCTGAAGGTATAGTCCGGCTACCCGAACACCCCCTAATCTAGGACTCCCTCATCAGCAATTCTGGGTTGGGCCTCCGGTTAATAGGTTAGTCCCAAAAATAATATAAAAGTGTATAATAAAGCCCAATAATGTCGAAAACAGAAGATAATATAGCATGGAGCAATCAAAAATTATAGATACATTGGAGACGTATCACCCACTAGCTGCCACCAATTTTGTTTTTCCATCTCTTACTGTCTCATCCATGTAGCCAAGAGTGGCTATATATTGACAAGCCGATTATTTTACTTCCTCTATACCGGAGTAGTACTATTTGCTGCACAGTATTACTGACCGCCATATTTGAGCACAACATTATTATGCATGGACCTTGACTATGTACGTCGCCATGTGTCCAGATCTGAGATGTCGTGTGTACCAGATGAACGGCGCCGAGTTCGACCCCCGCGATGCTACATGGGTACCGAGGAACACTCTTGGAGAGTACTCGCTTTTCGTTGGGGACAGCTAACCCATTGTGAAGCGGATGCCACCTTTCGTGCACGACACAGAAGGCCCGCCGTTCATGAAGCATGGTTGTGTCTTCAGTGCGCACCGCCGGATGAACGACATGCTGGGACACGCTATCCCTGATTTATGCCGCTTCAGCTTGGATGAGTCTCCATCGTGTGGAACCGGACTAGAAAGTTGCGACAATGATTCCCGTTGCCCACCGCTATGGATCGTGCCATCCATGAAGAACACCTGGGACTAGAACCTGGAGGATGACGTGTAGCCCATCTATAACGTGAATGTGGAGTACGGTAAATTGTGAACGGTAGCGCTGTGAATATATGTAGACTAGTCGTGCACAAATTTATCACATGAATTGGAGATGAACTTGTGTGGCATACTAGCATTTGTCCTTTCGAATTAATTACTAGTAAATCTGTTATGTGTACGTGTAACTTGTGTGGTTGTTGCACGGGCTCCAACACGCTCTTTGAGAAAAAAAGGTCGCACAACTTTGGATATACGTGACGTGGCGGCATCATACAGTAGCATCGTTCACTAGTTGCAGTACGCTCCTACTAGGACGCCAACTCCTATAAAACCTTGCGCTTGGCTCTTTTCCTCTTCGGGAGGTTCAACAGTTCGTACTCGTGTGAACCTTGCACTTGGCTCTTCGCCTCTTCGGAAGGTCCATCAATGATGATACTACATTACACATTATGCTTCTGGCAATTTGACACCGATTGAACTGCTGCACGTCCACTGCGAGGGCAAGGGCGAGGGAGAGGGCGCTGTAGTCAAAACACTCTCCTCGTCTTGCGAACCAACGCGCGCATGGGCGAGGGAGAGGCGTTGCTACCTCTTTAGCACTACGTTGGATTTCCTTGAAGAGCAAAGGATGATTTAGCAAAGTAGCGTAAATATTTCCCTCAGTTTTTGAGAACCAAGGTATCAATCCAGTAGGTGGCTACGCGTGAGTCCCTCGTACCTGCACAAAACAAATAACTCCTCGCAACCAAAGCGATAAGGGGTTAGCAATCCCTTCACGGTCACTTAGGAGAGTGAGATCTGATAGATATGATAGAATAATATTTTTGGTATTTTTGCGATAAAGATGCAAAGTAAAATAAAAGCAAAGGAAATAACTAAGTATTGGAAGATTAATATAATGAAGATAGACCCGGGGGCCATAGGTTTGACTAGTGGCTTCTCTCAAGAGCATAAGTATTTTACGGTGGGTGAACGAATTACTGTTGAGAAATTGACAGAAATGAGCATAGTTATGAGAATATCTAGGTATGATCATGTATATAGGCATCACTTCCGAGACAAGTAGACCTACTCCTGCCTACATCTACTACTATTACTCCACTCATCGACCGCTATCCAGCATGCATCTAGAGTATTAAGTTCATGAAAATAGAGCAACGCCTTAAGCAAGATGACATGTTGTAGAGGGATAAATTCATGCAATATGATAAAAAAAATCCATCTTGTTATCCTCGATGGCAACAATACAGTACATGCCTTCCTGCCCCTACTGTCACTCAGAAGAACACCGCAAGATTGAACCCAAAGCTAAACACTTCTCCCATTGCAAGGAAGATCAATTTAGTAGGCCAAACCAAACTGATAATTCGAAGAGACTTGCAAAGATAACCAATCATACATAAAAGAATTCAGAGAAGATTCAAATATTGTTCATAGATAATCTTGATCATAAACCCACAATTCATCGATCTCAATAAACACACCGCAAAAAGAAGATTACATCGAATAGATCTCCACAAGAGAGGGGGAGAACATTGTATTGAGATCCAAAAAGATAGAAGAAGCCATCTAGCTAATAACTATGGACCCGAAGGTCTGAGGTAAACTACTCGCACTTCATCGGAGAGGCTATGGTGTTGATGTAGAAGCCCTCCGTGATGGATGCCCCCTCCGGTGGAGCTCCGGAACAGGCCCCAAGATGGGATCCCATGGATATAGAAAGCTGCGACGGTGGAATTAGGGTTTTGGCTCTGTATCTGATCGTTTGGGGGTACGTAGGTATATATAGGAGGAAGGAGTACGTCGGTGGAGCAATAGGGGGGCCACGAGGGTGGAGGGCGCGCCCCCTACCTCGTGGCCTCCTCCTTTATTTCTTGACGTAGGGTCCAAGTCTCTTGTATCATGTTCGTTCCGAAAATCATGTTCCCGAAGGTTTCATTCTGTTTGGACTCCGTTTGATATTCCTTTTCTTCGAAACCCTAAAATAGGCAAAAAAAAAAGAAATTTTGGGCTGGGCCTCCAGTTAATAGGTTAGTCCCAAAAATAATATAAAAGTGGATAATAAAGCCCAACAATGTCCAAAATAGTAGATAATATAGCATGGAGCAATCAAAAATTATAGATACGTTGGAGACGTATCAAGCATCCCCAAGCTTAATTCCTGCTCGTCCTCGAGTAGGTAAATGATAAAAAATATAATTTTTGATGTGGAGTGCTACTTGGCATAATTTTAATGTAATTCTTCTTAACTATGGTATGAATATTCAGATCCAAAAGATTCAAGATAAAAGTTCATATTGACATAAAAATAATAATACTTCAAGCATACTAACTAAGCAATTATGTCTTCTCAAAATAACATGGCCAAAGAAAGTTCATCCCTACAAAATCATATAGTTTAGTCATGCTCCATTTTCGTCACACAAGAATGCTATCATCATGCACAAACCCGATGACAAGCCAAGCAATTGTTTCATACTTTAGTAATCTCAAACCTATAAACTTTCACGCAATATATGAGCGCGAGCCATGGACATAGCACTATGGGTGGAATATAATATGATGATGGGGGTTATGTGGAGAAGACAAAAAAGGAGAAAGTCTCACATCAACGAGGCTAATCAATGGGCTATGGAGATGCCCATCGATTGATGTTAATGCAAGGAGTAGGGATTGCCATGCAACGGATGCACTAGAGCTATAAATGTATGAAAGCTCAACAAAACAAACTAAGTGGGTGTGCATCCAACTTGCTTGCTCATGAAGACCTAGGGCACTTGAGGAGGCCCATTGTTTTAATATACAAGCCAAGTTCTATAATGAAAAATTCCCACTAGTATATGAAAGTAACAAAATAAAAGACTCTCTATCATGAAGATTATGGTGCTACTTTGAAGCACAAGTGTGGCAAAGGATAGTAGCACTGTCCCTTCTCTCTTTTTCTCTCCCTTTTTTAGGCCTTCTCTTTTTTATGGCCTTTCTCTTTTTTTCCTCATTCGGGACAATGCTCTAGAAAATGATGATCATCACACTTCTATTTACTTACAACTCAATGATTACAACTCGATGCTAGAACAAAAGATGACTCTATATGAATGCCTCCGGCAGTGTACCGGGATATGCAATGAACCAAGAGTGACATGCATGAAAGAATTATGAACGGTGGCTTTGCCACAAATACTATGTCAACTACATGATCATGCTAAGCAATATGAAAATGATGAATGTGTCATGATAAACGGAATGGTGGAAAGTTACATGGCAATATATCTCGGAATGGCTATGGAAATGCCATAATAGGTAGGTATGGTGGCTGTTTTGAGGAAGATATAAGGAGGTTTATGTGTGAAAGAGCGTATCATATCACAGGGTTTGGATGCACCGGCGAAGTTTGCACTAACTCTCAATGTGAGAAAGGGCAATGCATAGTACCGAAGAGGCTAGCAATGATGGAAGGGTGAGAGTGCGTATAATCCATGGGCTCAACATTTGTCATAAAGAACTCACATACTTATTGCAAAAATCTACAAGTCATCAAAAACCAAGCACTACGCGCATGCTCCTAGGGGGATAGATTGGTAGGAAAAGACCATCGCTCGTCCCCGACCGCCATTCATAAGGAGGACAATCAAAGAACACCTCATGTTTCAAATTTGTTACATAATGTTTACCATACGTGCATGCTATGGGACTTGCAAACTTCAACACAAGCATTTCTCAAATTCACAACTACTCAACTAGCACGACTTTGATATTATTACCTTCATATCTCAAAACAATCATCAAGCATCAAACTTCTCTTAGTATTCAAAACACTCATAAGAAAAACAAAATTTACTAATCTTTAATACCTAGCATATTAGGATTATTTAAGCAAATTACCATGCTATTTAAGACTCTCAAAATAATCTAAGTGAAGCATGAGAGATCAATAGTTTCTATAAAACAAATCCACCACCGTGCTCTAAAAGATATAAGTGAAGTACTAGAGCAAAACTATATAACTCAAAAAGATATAATTGAAGCACATAGAGTATTCTAACAAATTCTAAATCATGCATGGCTCTCTCAAAAGGTATGTACAGCAAGGATGATTGTGGTAAACTAAAAAGCAAAGACTCAAATCATACAAGACGCTCCAAGCAAAACACATATCATGTGGTGAATAAAAATATAGCTCCAAGTAAGGTTACCGATGGAAGTAGACGAAAGAGGGGATGCCTTCCGAGGAGTCCCCAAGCTTTGTCTTTTAGGTGTCCTTAAATTATATTAGGGGTGCCATGGGCATCCCCAATCTTAGGCTCTTGCCACTCCTTGTTCTATAATCCATCAAATCTTTACCCAAAACTTGAAAACTTCACAACACAAAACTTAAAGTAGAAAATCTCGTGGGCTCTGTTAGCGAAAGAAAACAAAAGACCACTTCAAGGTACTTTAATGAACTCATTCTTTATTTATATTGGTGTCAAAACCTACTGTATTCAAACTTCTCTATGGTTTATAAACTATTTTACTAGCCATAGATTCATCAAAATATGCAAACAACACACGAAAAACAGAATCTGTCAGAAACAGAATAGTGTGTAGTAATCTGTAGCTAGCACAAGATCTGAAACCCCAAAAATTCTAAAATAAATTGATTGACGTGAGGAATTTATCTATTAATCATCTGCAAAAAGAATTAACAAAATATCACTTTCCAAATAAAAATGGCAGCAGTTCTCATGAGCGCTAAAGTTTCTGTTTTTTACAGCAAGATATCAAGACTTTCCCCAAGTCTTCCCAACGGTTCTACTTGGCACAAACACTAATTAAACACAAAAAGCACAACCAAAACAGAGGCTGGATAAATTATTTATTACTAAACAGGAGCAAAAAGAAAGGAATAAAAATAAAATTAGGTTGCCTCCCAACAAGCGCTATCGTTTAACGCCCCTAGCTAGGCATAAAAAGCAAGGATAGATCTAGGTATTGCCATATTTGGTTTTAGGGAAAAAGAGAGCGATCTTGTTATCTATGGAATTAATCTTTATATTTTGACAAAGTACATGGGCATTAATGGTAGAAGAAAGATTAAGAATGTTGCAGAAATTGGCATCTAGGCTAGCTTTGATCTCTTTAATAGATTCATTTTGGTGAGAAAGCAAAAGAGATGTGATTTCAGTTTTCTCGTTAGTGGGGTGCCCAAAATAGTTTTCATCCTCTCATAGGTATCTATAGGGTCCCCTTCAAGAAAACCCTCTTCAAAAATAGAATCTAAAACTTGTTTGAACGAAGCGGGCAGCCCAACATAAAAGCTTTTTAAGCAAACCTCAATTGGATATTGGGGTACATAGCTAGCCCGAATCCTTAACAGCCTATCCCAAGCATCTTTGAGTGATTCATCGAGTAAATAACGAAAAATTCCAGAATGAACTTCATCAAAATTACTAAGGTTCTTATCGATAACTCCGGCAAGTTTTTCCATAACATTCTGATTTACGAGTTTAGATAAGATAGCAGGATTGTCTAAAGCACTAGAACTTGGGAGAGAACCCCCAATTCTTTTTGGTTCCGACATGGCGAGGGAAAAGCGGCCAAAAGGAGGCAAGTAAAGGGAGGATAGAGAGAGAGAGAGGGCGAATAAAATGTCAAGGGTGAAGTGGGGGAGAGGAAAACGAGAGGCAAATGGCAAATAATGTAATGCGGGAGATAAGGGTTGTGATGGGTACATGGTATGTTGACTTTTGCGTAGACTCCCCGGCAACGGCGCCAGAAATCTTCTTGCTACCTCTTGAGCACTGCGTTGGATTTCCTTGAAGAGGAAAGGATGATGCAGCAAAGTACTGTAAGTATTTCCCTCAGTTTTTGAGAACCAAGGTATCGATCCAGTAGGAGGCTACGCGCGAGTCCCTCGTACCTGCACAAAACAAATAACTCCTCGCAACCAACGCGATAAG
Source organism: Triticum monococcum (assembly GCA_034509565.1). Taxonomy (NCBI): domain Eukaryota; kingdom Viridiplantae; phylum Streptophyta; class Magnoliopsida; order Poales; family Poaceae; genus Triticum; species Triticum monococcum. The sequence goes on along the minus strand of CM067845.1, from coordinate 680,890,293 downwards.
GGGTTGTCAATCCCTTCACGGTCACTAACGAGAGTGAGATCTAATAGATATGATAGAATAATATTTTTGGTATTTTTTGCGATAAAGATGCAAAGTAAAATAAAAGCAAAGGAAATAACTAAGTATTGGAAGATTAATATGATGAAGATAGACCCGGGGGCCATAGGTTTCACTAGTGGCTTCTCTCAAGAGCATAAGTATTTTACGGTGGGTGAACGAATTACTGTTGAGCAATTGACAGAATTGAGCATAGTTATGAGAATATCTAGGTATGATCATGTATAGGCATCACGTCTGAGACAAGTAGACCGACTCTTGCCTGCATCTACTACTATTACTCCACTCATCTACCGCTATCCAGCATGCATCTAGAGTATTAAGTTCATGAAAACAGAGTAACGTATTAAGCAAGATGACATGATGTAGAGGGATAAATTCATGCAATATGATAAAAACCCCATCTTGTTATCCTCGATGGCAACAATACAATATGTGCCTTGCTGCCCCTACTGTCACTGGGAAAGGACACCGCAAGATTGAACCCAAAGCTAAACACTTCTCCCATTGCAAGAAAGATCAATCTAGCAGGCAAACCAAACTGATAATTCGAAGAGACTTGCAAAGATAACCAAACATACATAAAAGAATTCAGAGAAGGTTCAAATATTGTTCATAGATAATCTTGATCATAAACCCACAATTCATCAGTCTCAACAAACACACCGCAAAAATAAGATTATATCGAATAGATCTCCACAAGAGAGGGGGGGGGGGGGGGCGGGACATTGTATTGAGATCCAAAAAGAGGGAAGGAGCCATCTAGCTAATAACTATGGACCCGAAGGTCTGAGGTAAACTACTCACACTTCATCGGAGAGGCCATGTTGTTGATGTAGAAGCCCTCCGTGATGGATGCCCCTCCGGCGGAGCTCCGGAACAGGCCCCAAGTGGGATCTCATGGATACAGAAAGTTGCGGCGGTGGAATTAGGGTTTTGGCTCCGTATCTGATTGTTTGGAGGTACGTAGGTATATATAGGAGGAAGGAGTACGTCGGTGGAGCAACAGGGGGCCCATGAGGGTGGAGGGCGTGACTGGGGGGTAGGCACACCCCCTACCTCGTGGCCTCCTCCTTTATTTCTTGACGTAGGGTCCAAGTCTCTTGGATCATGTTCGTTCCGAAAATCACATTCCCGAAGGTTTCATTCTGTTTGGACTCCGTTTGATATTCCTTTCCTTCGAAACCCTAAAATAGGCAAAAAACAACAATTCTGGGCTGGGCCTCCGGTTAATAGGTTAGTCCCAAAATAATATAAAAGTGGATAATAATGCTCAATAATGTCCAAAACAGTAGATAATATAGCATGGAGCAATCAAAAATTATAGATACGTTGGAGACGTATCAGGCGTAGTAAGCAAGCTTCTCCTCGTTCGGCGTGTTGATGGGACACATCAAAGCAGTACTAGTACTAGTCCATACTGCATCCTTTCCGGTTAGCATGGCTTAATTTGAAACGAGAAAAATACACTGGCGGTCAACGTATGTAACAATACGCTCTTTACGGTCACTATATATAGTTTTGCGGTGATTATACGATCACTAGCTCATCGTAGAGCACCGTATTGCACACTACTGACCAGCCACATAGTTGATGTGGCACTTTGTTGACTAGTTAAATTGTCACCTAGTTTCTCGGTCCCACCTGTCAGTTGGCAGAGCAAAGAAATCAGCTAAAAAACAAAGAGTGTAGTACATCTACACTTACAATGCATTTAGCCTTTAATCTAAATCGATATTGATTGACTAATGCACCAACTTGTGCTCGAGGTATAGGCTACATGTGTATCCTTAATTACAGCATGCAACGACCTTCATTTAATCTTCTTCTCTCAGTGGTCGCATGCACACATAAGTCTGCTACTTTTGGGCGTTAATTATGCCCTGGTCAATATGTAAATCTCTAAATGTACAGTCTTTCACGGACATAGGGAGTAGGTTGAGCACTTGAGCGTGAGTGTGTGTTTTGCGTCGTGTGCTATGTGCCGCATGGGTGCGTGAGTGTTGCGTGCGTCTATGTGTACGTGTGAGTGTTGCATGTTGCATGCATGCATGCATGGGGCTTACTCCCTCCCATTGACATGTTCATATTTCAAGCTTCCTCTGTTCCCTCCATATGGTGGTACTCCCTCTGTCCCAAATACGGAGTAAAATCCTCCCTCTGTTCCCAAATACGGAGTATTGGTCTTTCTAGAGATTTCAACAAGTGACTACGTACGGAGCAAAATGAGTGAAGTGAGCGTAGAGGCATAGGGATAATGTAGAAAGGAAGTCTTCGTGATCCATTATTCCCCATCTCGGTCAGAGAGAACTATTCAAGTAGTCTTCGCAGTGAAGTGACAATACACGCTGCAGCAGATGGGAAACTTAATTAATAAGTTGAACCAGCGTGTTGGTGTTACTAAATCAGCCTTATCCAGTGCTGCCGTCATATTTGCCAGTAGAGCACGCTTCTGTCCTCCATTAATTGACATGTGGGCCCTCTTGTGGTAGACACATATGTCATCGGTGTAACTATTTACACTCCGAAGGACGGTATATCTTGGTAGTAGTAGTAGAATTGAGATTTAATGCACTTTCTTCCGTGTCTTCCACTCTTCTTCCTCCTCTCTTCCCCATCATCGGCGGCACACCATTCCCCCCCACTCTCTGCTTGCCCGCCTGCGCAATCTTCCTTGGTAGCTCACGTGTACCATATCCCCTCGCTCATTGCTCGGCCACACAAGGAGAAGCTTCTTCGCTCGCCCGCCTGAATCCACTTCCCCGCTGGCTGCAGGCACCGAAAACCCCAATGGTAGAACTGACTGACACGCAGAGCCGCGATTGGAATTCCCCCCCCCCCCAATGTTCTCTTGGATCAGATCTGTAATCGTATGGACCTACTCAGCACTGTCCGTCTGGACGCATGCTCGGTGTCTTTGTACCATCTACTCGTCTGCAACCGGCCGGCTCTTTTCAAGGCACCCTACTTGCTGATGCCCAATCCTCGCAGGTGGCCCAGACACTGACTTGATGATCCTACGGAGGTTGTCATGGTGCCCCTCAACATGCTACCAGTACACGTCCACCTGTCCTTCATTCACGGCCACTACTGGGCAGGCATGAAGGCTAACTGGATCGTTCTCATCCACCAATCCGGTAGTCCGTGGCGTCTCGTGGATATCTATACCCAGTGATAGATCACCCTTCCATCTTTGGATACCGCCACCATCGAGCCTTGCGGCCCGCCGGACACTCCTACCTACTACACACGAGACGCATCGAGCTTTTAGCTCGACCTTTGTTTGCTGAAGGTTGTAATCTGCGAAGTGCCCACACCATCAGAAGACTACATGGATTACAAGCTCATTGCCGTGTTCAACATGGGATTAGTATATCTGGAATCCGGTCGCCATACATGGTTATGACTCATCGTCGATCCTCTTTACCCAACACTTCTGTCTGATGCTATAGTGCACGATGGCATCATTTATGCGGTCAACATACAGATTGGCTGCCTATACTGGTGGAATCTATCATCGTGTAATTGTTCTATCTCATCTCATCTTTACCTTAAGAATACGACTGCCTATTCATTGTTACAAATTTAGAATATATAGTATGTCTATAACCACATCATTGCTATATGTTCCTCTTATTTCCTAGATTTTTATGACCACACATATTATTGTTAGAGTTGATATGAGAGCAATTAGTATCTAATGATTGTTAGAATAGATATTATGAGTATAACCTTATGATTGCTATATGTTACTCTCATTTCTAGGATTTTTATAACAAAGCATGTTATAAAATAGAGTTGATAAGATAACTGTAGTAAGTACTATGGTAGAATATGAGTAGGCCCTGTCATATCTATTTTCCTCTCATTGTTTCATGATGTTTGAACCATGATATATTGCTAGAATATGAAAGCCATTGGCTTTTTTTAAAACTTGGGGTATGATTATGACCACGGCATTGCAATTCTCTATTTATGATATGTGTCACTGTTATAATAATCTTAATTCCACACATACTTTGAACATGATTGTTTTTTTGTCCTTTTGGTCTCCAATTTGAATTGTTGCCGCAAACGCAAATGCGCTGGCCTTCATGATTCCAGGACCTGGAATCATACCAGCCGATGGGTGGTGGTTTATCGCTCGTTCAGCTGATGGTGGTCATTTGATGCTCATTTGCACGTACCAAATTGACCAAACCATTTCATCAAACCACATGTAGTACAATGCCTGGGGCGTTCGTGACATTGATGGCTATGGCTGCTTCGTGTTCGAGAAAGATCCCAGCTCCGTTGGACCAGGCGTATTCAACTGGAGGCGGGTTTACAGCCTCGGCAACCACTCCATGTTCCTCGGGCTCAATTATCCGATCATCCAACCAATCATTGATCATATCACCGGCGATGATTACTGTGCTATGCAACTTCCATTTGCCAGGGGGGACTGTGTTTACACATCACACGATGGGTTTCATGAATCACCATATCCAGAGATTCATCGACATAGCTTGTTGCCAGATAATCTTCAGTGTGTGAAAGGCATCAAGATTTCATGCGATGGATGGCTTTTACAAACCCGACATGCGGTGATGTGGTTCATGCCAACAGCAAATATGCACAACTTGATTCGTACTGATATGTAGTCTGAGCCATGTATTTTGCTGTTGTAGCACGGCCCTCTTTTGTTGGATATTATGTACTGTTGTTAGTTTGAAGCACTCCTCTGGTTTGAAGGATAGATACCTTTCTGGGATCAAGTGCATCCTAACTCACCCGCGCAGGATATACCATATATATACTGCACAACATCTCCATCATCATTATCAGTACATCCTAACTCACCATATATATAATATTCTGTTACCCTCGGTCCCTATAAGGGTGTGACGCGCACACCAGTAGAATCTCCCCGACCCGCCCCGACCCGCCCCAACCTACCCGCCTCCTTCCGCCGGAGGCAGTCGTCACGGGTGAGCGGGTGACGGCGGCAGCCGGAGCGAGGGAGCCCGCGACGCCGTGACAGGTCACTCCTCCGACCCACGTGCCGCCGCCGACTGGCCGTCTGCACGCCTCCCTGCCGACGGGCTCGCCAGCACCTCCCCGCGCGCCTTCCCTCCGACGGGCACCGGCCCCTCCCTGCGCACCTCCCCATCGACGGGTGCCGGATCCTCCCCGCTCGCCCCCCTTCGACGAGCTCGCCGGCCCGTCCCCACCTCCGGCAGCTGTCGCGCGCCATCCCAGCCTTCCTCTATCACCGCGCACCGCCATCCCCGCCTGACGGGGCCGTGAACCGTCGCCTCCTGCCTCCCTCCGTCGCCGAGGCTCCTTCTCCGGGCAGTGACCCTCGCAAGACGCTGCATCAATGGCGCCGCCTCCCAAGAACATGCCAGTACGCCGACCACGAGAGGAAGAAGAAGAAGTTCAACAACCATCGATGCAAGTTCAACTTGAGGTAATGTCTACACAGTAAGTTCAATGATACATAAACTAGGAGTACTTCTAGTGTAGTTGCATAAGTTATAGATGAAGAAAAGAGAAGACATGCATCCGTTTTATATATATGCATATCCATACATCTCTGAAGTTCAATGTTCAGTTTACAAGCAGTGCTAAAAAACAATACATCAGTACATCGGTGTGTAACATGTACGGTTATACTGTTCGACTGAAAACGGAACCAGATACAAAATAGAGAACAATAGTTTAAATAACAACCATCGATGCAAGTTCAACTTGTACAATGCCTTCAGTGCATGACATGTTACCCATAGCATGTATACGAGAAAAATGCAGAAAAGATGAATCCCAAAACTGTTGAATGTCATTGCAGAAGTGAGCAAGGCGGCGCACGCAGCGAGCGTTTGATGAGCCAAGCAGATATGGGGCACCACCTGGTTGGGTAACACCAGAAATACCACCTAGATACTTCAACAATACATGCAGATTTAAAGATACACCGGAATCATCAAAAGCACGGACAAGGTCTTCTATGCAGCAAACACCAATATCTGGGAATACAAGCTATGTCACTCATGGGTTGCAACAAGGCCAGCAATATCCCCAACAACAAATTTTTTTCCTTCCCTAACGCATGCAGAAAGCCAAGGACAGGAAGTCGTGGATGGGTTGCAACAAGGCTTACACCAGTCGCTCCATCAACATCAATCATCCGTGCTGCAAAAGCGGTTGCGACGGGAAGACCAGGCCAAAGAGACAGAAATTTTGGCCGCTCTAGCAGGTTCCAAAGTACAAGATATGAGCCATATGGACAGGAGCAACCTCACACCGAATCTGAGGGGAGACGGCCGTACAATGAGAGACGGAGACCTTCGTCAACATTGCTCCCTCCAAGAGATGCATTGCTACATGTGCCAAGGGTGACACTACCCGCGCCCATACACCAGGGTGAACAGCAAACACCGGAGGCAACACAGAGCTATACACATGTAAGTATCCACATTCAGAAAAAAACCATACAAGCACAGTCCATACCATGGTACTGTGACCACCCCATCTAAACATTTTCATAACTGCATTTTTGTTTGCTCACTGTTGTGTGCAGCCACTATCGTGGGTTTGTCACGACAGATGTCCTTGTGAAAGGACTTAGTCGTGGAGCCATTGCTTCGGGTTAGCTTAAGGGGTTAAACCGGACAAGGGGACACGAGGAGTTTTGTACTAGTTCGGCCCCTTCGAGGAAGGTAAAAGCCTACGTATAGTTGTTATTGGTATTGCTAGGGTTTCGAAGGCCAGGGAGCGAATCCGCTTTGTCTGGCTCTCGAGTTGTTGTTGTCGGTCCCTAAACCGCGGCCGGATCATCCCTTTATATACATAGGTTGACACCCGCCGGGCTACAGAGTCCCGAAGCCGGATCATAAATGTGTCCAGTTCGGTCCCTACTCTCCCTATCTTACCATACAAGTTATATGACTAGGTCGGTTTACATTTACAGGCTGTAACCCGCCTTTGGGCCTTGGGCCTTCCTTAAAGCGCCATTATCCTCACATCTTCATGGGCTTCTAATCTTCAAAGAGTCAACCCGGCTACATAAGGCCGGTTTACCTCCAGTAGTAATATCCCCAACATTAGGCCTCAGATTGGTTTGAACTTGTTCATGTCAATCTTCCACACTTAGAAAAAATCTTCTCTCCTATCTTCACTTTTGATCTTGTAAACCGCCATGACGCCATACTTCAAAATTATAATAAACCGCCCTCACGTCATCCATCCATTGATTTCGGAGATTACCTTCATTTAATATATATTCAATCATCGAGGAGGCACCTTTATTAACTTATCCATTTTTGGGCTCCTCGATTCCCGCACTTGCCGTTTTATCGCTTCGCCTTATAAATAGGATAGAGGGGTCATTTTCACCTTTTCCCCCTGGTGCCTCTTCGCGTCGTCTTCCTTGCGCCGCTTAGCCTCTGGAGCTCCGCCGCCACCATCGACCGTCGCCTCTGCACCGACCCTGGCCGCTGCATCACCCTGAACGCACTAGAATACTGCGGCGTCTTTCCGCTTCCTCACCAGCTCCGGTAAGTTCCCTGCTTTTTTCACCACAGATCTGTTCTAGGGTTTTGACATTCTTTGCAGTTCTTCTGCAGTTCATCAGCGCATCAGTGCTGTTCTTCCTTGTTCTGCCTTTAGTCTATAGATGGTCACTTCGTGCTTGACGTATCCCTTGCCGTAGCTAACCTTCCATTATCATCACAAACCCTTATGCGCAAAGAACTGATCTAGTCCTTCATAAATTTCTTCAGTTCTACACCTCTTCTAGATCCAATTATTTTTGCTTTTCTGTCTTACCTTAGATCCAAAAAAATTATATATCACTGTGAGATATGTTTCTCCTTACACCAACATAGGCGGTTTAACCTTGTATAAGCAGTCTATGCCATTAGCCCTCTGATAAACCGGAGGAGCATTTTTCCTTCATAATTATGCTCCGGTTTAACAATGTCTGAGTAATTCTGTGCTAGTATTACTTTTTTCCCTTATTGCATTAGTCTCTGGTTCATACTATTTCACATATCAGTATGTTTCTTACTCCCTTGTCTCTTGCATATGATCATGCGTAATTTATAAACCGGCCTTTCATTTTCAGTTTATTTGCTTTGCAATGGCCAAACAATTCACTGCCTGCAACTGGGCTCGTTCCCGGGTTACTGAGCTCAGTTGAATGAGATGGTTAGCATCGGCTCCCTGCCTAAGAAAACTGAAATCAAATGGCGAGTTCCCGGAATAGAAAATCCTCCAACCCCAAGGCAGGGCGAGGTGGTGGTTTTTGTTGACCATATAGGCCGTGGCTTCAAACCGCCAGGGTCAAAATTTTATAGAGATGTGCATGCCAGCTTCCAACTTCATCCACAAGATATTGGTCCCAACTCGGTTTCCAACTTATGCAACTTCCAGGTCTTTTGTGAAGTATATTTACAAGAAGAACCAACTGCAGAACTGTTCCGGGATTTCTTTCACTTAAACCGGCGCATAGAGTTTGTAAATGGTCCGAAGACAGAACTTGGTGGTGTCTCGATTCAAAAGCGGAAATAAGTCGAATTTCCTCATGCAAAACATCATAGCCACCCAAAGGAATGGAACCAAACATGGTTTTATTGCAGAGACACTTCACCTGAGGGTGAAAATCCCCTCCCCGGCTTTCATGATCACAGACTATCAAATACTCACCCAATGCCACAATGCCTGAGCTCTCCGGAAAGGGCGAAATATGCTCCTCAACTCGCCAAACTCCGGGCCTTTATGGAAAACTGTTTAATAGCGTGGACTTCGTGCGCTGTTTGATATCCTAGAGTATCTTGCCACTAAGTCGGCGTCCCGGTTTAATGTGCGAATATACCGGTGAGGTTGACGACACTCAACGCCATTGCAATATCCAATTATCTGAGGAAGAAGTCACTGAAGGTGTAAAGAAGATTCTGAATGAGTCGGAACTGATCTGTAGTCAAACCGGTCTGAGTCCCTTCTATGTCAAGAACAAACCGCCTGCTGTAAGCATTATACTCCCTCTTTATCTCTAATATCTTGAACTTATGCAACCTGTAACCCTCCTTCTTTATATGTAGGGTGACGACCCCTTCTGGAAACGGAAAACTGTAGAGAAAGCGGCAAAGCCGACTGGAGACAAAGCGGTCAAGCCATCCCGAGCAAAGACCAAAGCCGTAAAACGGACGTCAAAGTGGAAAACGCTGACTGGATTAATATGGAGCTTGATGATGATACTGATGATCCAAAAGTTGAGGTAGAACTTGAATCACTTGGCTCTCTTTTTATGCATCTCATTAACAATGATCTTCCTCAGGAGGATGCAGAAGCTAGTCAAGCTGATGACGTAGAGGTAATTACCCTTTCCTCCGGTTCAGACTCTATGCCAACACAAAAAACTCGCCAAGCAGTCCGGAAAGCAAGCTTTTCTCATCCTCTTGTTCACTTGGATCCAAAATTTATTTTGAAGACTCAACAGCATGAAGCTCGCCGGACAACCCGGCACAGTGGCCAATAGGTCACTTCAGCCGGTTTACCTAACACTCTGGTTCGGAAGCGCCGGTCTGAGGTCTCTCCTACTTCTGACCATTCTTACCCCAAGGCAGGTTATTTCAGACAGCCTCTTAATCCATCCGATTCAAATTATCAGGTGACACCTCCTTCCTCTTCTGGTGAATCGACAGCAACTCAACTCCCCCCTTTGAAAACTGTGGCCAGGTGAGTTGTACAAACCTTTCCTTTCAATGCGCCCTAAATCCTTTGAATAGGATGTTAATCCTTTTGTATTCTGTTTGCAGGGCCAAAGCCAGACCCAGCAAGAAAGCTCAGGTCACCAATCCGCCAGAAGACCCTGTCGCCGAAGAAGAAGAACCAAGAGGTGAACCGAAACGGACTGGTGAACTGGAATACCCCCATCCAGAAGCTACTTTTGATGATCCACCCCTTGAAGGCCAACATACCGATGAACCAACAGATAATGAGCCTGCCGCACCCGATACTGAACTGGCAGAGCCAATCCGGGCTAGTCCGGTGAAAGACATTGAAATTCCAGCATCATCCACCAAAAATCCTGAAGGCCAAGGTGATGATGTTATTATTACAGGAATAGGCCACAGCTCTCCTGGCCATCCCGTCATTTTAGCTCACCATAGTGCCAAAGAAGAGCAAATTTCCCGGGATAAAGGTAAATGGAGCAGCGACTTATCAAACTATGCTCATCTTAATGCTGATGAGCTTCATTCTGGCTTCTTGAACCATCTGCACTCAAACCGGGATTATGAAGCCGGTTTGGTGAACTTGATGAAAGAGCGATATGAGGTAAATTCCTCTCCCTTTGTATATTGATTTATAGCTGAAACACTATCCCAAGTAGCCCCCAAGGGCCGTTTTATGATTGCTAATCACAAACCGGGTCTTTGTAATACTTTAAGCATCTCATCTTTGATCCTTGCAATGGCAGATCGCTAATAATAGATAAGACTCATCTTGAAAAAATTAGACAACTTTCTGCAGCATAGCCCCCAAAGGCTGGTTTAACTTGGCAAGTTAATCTGGTTTTTAATTCACACATCCGTTTTTAGAACAGACGCACATTAGCCCCCAAGTGTCAAGGATAATGCTTGCATTTATTTCTGGAGACTTGTATAAAATGTAGTACTTGAGAGCAAATAGGCATTAGCCCCCAAGTATGAAGTGCACAACTTTGTTATACGCTTTGCACTTTAGCACAGATATATGCTGTTTGTTTAACATACCTTCAACGTTGCAGGCTGAACTGACAAACAAAGATGCCCGAAATTCTGACTTGCAAGAAAATGTGAAGTCACAACAAGCTGAGGCTGCAAAAGCCAAAGAAGAGCTGACCCAGGCCCTGGCCGGAATGGAAAAACTAAAAGAATCCTTCAACCAAGAACGTGCTGAATGGGAAACCGAGAAATCCAGTTTAACCAAAAGAGTTGTAGACGCCGAGGCAGCCCTGAAGCCAGTGGTTAAAGAACTAGCCGGTTTGAAATGCCAAATCAATGCTATGACCTCTGCTATCTTTGGTAAGTGTCTGCTTATGTATGTTGCGCCACTTGATGAATCTTATAACTGACAAAAATGTTGATAAAATCTTTGGCAGGCACTTGGATCGCCCATCTTGGTACAGATATGCGGCTGAAGCTCAAAGCGGCATATACCTTAGTGGAACAGCTATACTCTGGGTCTCAACGGGTTATTAGCACGGTAGCTTATAACAAACCGGCTCCAACTTTGATTAAGGAAACCCTTGAGAAGCTGGGCATGTTACCAGCCCGTATTGCTGAGTTGAAGAGAGTAGCTGTCAGAGCAGGAGCGTTAACCGCCCTTATTCGAGCCAAAGCCTGGATTCCAGACCTTGAAGCGGAGGATATCATCAAAGGATACCCAGGCATTAAAGAAGACGGTTCAAACTTCGACAATAATGATCTTCAGCGGTTGACCAAACAGATGCGGCCAGCGGCCAGCAAGTTGGCTGAAGATACCGATTTGTCCCATTTTCAACCGTTTTATGATGCAGAAGGGAAAATATAGCCGGCCAACATCCATGAAGTCGAAGAACTTGTGCCTCCGATTCCTAAGCACACTTACGCCCCTGATATTAACCCTTCCAATCTTATCCATGAGGAAGCAGTGTTCCAAGCGTTAACTGGAATCGATTGGTCAACGGCTGATTTCCAACGTCTTGGGAGGGATGAAGAAGTGCCTACACCAATTGACCCTCAACCGCCAAACCATCGCAATGAAGAATCCTAATCCGGTTGCCGGTTTATATGGCTACTGTGAAAAACAATGATACTGTTTGAGCCGCTTTGAAGCTACATGTAATTGGATAACTGAAACTCAGTTTATCTGCCATGCCATCGAGCATGTTTTGTAATACTTTGTGACAATCTGTGCCTCCCTTTGGAATATTTTTATGCATAATCCCATGTTGAATGGCGTTCCTGGGTATAACAACTTAAAAGTATCTAGCGGTTTACTGCTAGATGTGTCATGATGTTCAAGAAGTATATAGTACCTAGATGAATAATCAAAAAGTAATATACAAAACATACCTCACTGGTTGACCAAACGTGTATACGACAAAGGTGTTAATACCAATCCGGAACGTTGATAACTCCATCTTCATAATGCCGGTCTATATATTAAACTAGACCAGAATAACTACCGGATTTTCTTTATAACACTGGTGATTTAGTCAAACCAGGCTGGCTTAATGAACACCGGTTTATAATTGATCATGTGGCAACAACTGGTAGTTGAAAAGCAAGCCGGGTCAAGGACGCCGGTTTATCAAAAAATACTTATGATTTTCAAAAAGCAAAATTCAAACAGGAAAAATATGCAAGGCTTTTTACGAGCTGACAGTCTCCAAATCGAGGCTTTTCATGGGCTGCCAGGCCTCTGAGTTAAACCATTTAACAAAGTCTTTTAAGATGGGCCTCCAATTAACCAATCATCATTTTAACTATGACAAGTTCAGGGTCTGTAAAAAGATTGACTTGTCAAACATTCGATGGGTCATACCAGGATTACCTGGACAGGAGTGGCTTACTTGATGAAGGCAGGTTAACCTGGGTTTTTAGGTGAATACACCAGGCTTCCAAGCCATGACTTCATAGCCAATTACGAGGGTCCTTTCAAACTCTTTGTTGCTTTGCAAAAAGAGCCCCCAAGTAACTTTGTGAGCAATGCTCAGTGTGTGCCCATGTTTGAGTCTGTACTGTGTACAACACTCTCTTTGGCTCCACCAATTTTTCTCTGTGTGGCTTAAATGCCTATCAAGAGGTGTAGCTATGGTGTGAGGATAACCAAGCCCCCTAGTGATATACCTTCATGGTTTAAAAACCGATCAAGAGGTGTAGCTGTAGTTCAAATATGACCAAGCCCCCTAGTGATTCTCTTTATATCTATGCAGCTGCTAAAGCCGGTTTAACAAAGACTCCACTTTGTCAGTTAACTTGTAAAAGCACACACGTGATATAAGAAAGAACAGATACCCCGCTTATAACGGAGGCTCCGGTTTATTATATGATATATACACTATCATAAATATGTACAGATGAAGAGCCTATGGCTTCAAGTATAGTAAGGCCGAAGGAGAGCTATGTTCCATGGCCGCTTTGTCTCCTCCTCCGATTGACGTGAGTCTTCATGCTCTCGAACATCAATGAGGTAGTAAGATCCATTGTGCAGATTTTTGCTGACCACAAAGGGTCCTTCCCAAGGGGGTGGGGGATAACTTGTGCATATCAGTCTAATCCTGGATGAGCCGGAGCACCAAATCACCTTCTTGAAAGGTTCTGGTTTTAACCCGGCGGCTGTGATAACATCGAAGATCTTGTTGATAAATCGCCGAACGTGCTGCTGCAAGATCACGCTCTTCATCCAACAGGTCCAGAGAATCCTGACGTGCCTTCTCATTATCAGCTTCAACATAAGCTGCCACACAAGGTGAATCATGACGGATGTCGCTAGGAAGAACTGCCTCTGCTCCATAAACCATGAAGAAAGGTGTGTAACCCGTAGACCTATTGGGTGTGGTGTTGATGTTCCATAACATAGAAGGTAGCTCCTCAACCCAACAACCCGGCGTCTGCTTTAAGGGAACCATAAGCCTTGGTTTGATACCCCGTAGAATTTCTTGATTTTCCCTTTCTGCTTGACCATTAGATTGGGGGTGAGCCACTAATGCTAGATTAAGCCAGATGTGCTCACATTGACAGAATTCTTCCATCTCCCCTTTTGACAGATTAGTACCATTATCTATTATAATGCTATGTGGAAAGCCAAACCGGAATATCACCTTCTTGATGAATTGAACCGCCGTGGCTGCATCACACTTGGTGACTGGCTCTGCCTCCACCCATTTAGTGAATTTATCAACTGCTACTAACAGGTGGGTCTTTTGTCCTTAGAGCGCTTGAAGGGTCCAACCATATCAAGCCCCCAAGTTGCAAACGACCATGTATTGGAATCATCCGCAACTCTTGAGCCAGGACATGCGCATGGCGGGCAAATGTTTTACATCCATCACATCTCTTGACTAAATCCTCCGCATCAGCATGCGCCGTCAACCAGTAAAAACCGTGGCAAAAAGCTTTGGCAACCAACGACTTTGAACCGGCGTGGTGACTGCAATCCCCTTCATCGATTTCTCATAGAATCTCACAACCTTCTTGAGGAGAAACACAATGCTGAATTGCTCCTGAAACACTGTAACGATGTAACTCCCCGTTGAGTATGGTCATGGACTTGGAACGCCGGATTATTTGTCGAGCCAACGTTTCATCGTCTGGTAACTCGCCCCGGTTCATGTAAGCCAGATATAGGATCGTCCAATCCGATATGGCATGCAGAGCTGCCACCAACTGAGCCTCCGGATCAGGAACAACCAAATCTTCTTCGGTTGGCACTTTGACTGACGGATTATGCAATACATCAAGAAAGACATTAGGCGGGACCGGTTTACGCTGAGAACCAAGAAGACTTAAAGCTTCCGCCGCTTCATTCTTCCGCCGGTCTATATGGTCCACCTGATAACCTTTAAAGTGACCAGCCACTGCATCCACCTCCTGCCGATATGCAGCCATGAGTGGGTCCTTAGAATCCCAAGTGCCAGACACCTTCTGAGCTATTAGATCTGAATCACCGAAGCACTTAACCCGGCTCAAATTCATCTCCTTAGCCATCTGAAGACCGTGGACCAAAGCCTCATATTCAGCTGCATTGTTAGTACAAGGGAACATTAAACGGAGGACATAACAAAACTTGTCACCTCATGGAGAAGTTAGTATGACTCCAGCCCCCGAGCCGTCCAACTGCCTGGATCCATCAAAATGAATAATCCAATATGTATTATCTGGTTTATGTTCAGGTGCCTGTAACTCCGTCCAATCATTGATGAAATCCACGAGTGCCTGGGATTTGATCGCTGTGCGGGGTATATATTTGAGCCCGTGAGGTCCAAGCTCAATAGCCCACTTGGCAATCCGGCCAGTTGCTTCCCTGTTTTGAATGATGTCGCCCAGAGGAGCTAAACTGACCACTGTGACAGGATGACCCTGAAAATAATGTTTAAGCTTCTGGCTCGCCATGAACACCCCATATGCCAGCTTCTGCCAATGCGGGTACCTCTGCTTAGACTCAGTGAGCACCTCACTGATATAATAAACCGGCCGTTGAACCGGATATTCCTTGCCAAGCTCATTGCACTCTACCACAATGGCTACGCTAACAGCCCGGGCATTAGCAGCCACATATAATAATAATGGCTCTTTATCGGTCAATGCTACAAGCATGGGCGGTTCAGCTAGCTGCCTCTTCAGATCCTCGAACGCCTTATCAGCTGCCTCACTCTAGACAAAGTTATCTGTTTTATTGAGCATCTGATATAAGGGGATAGCCTTCTCTCCAAGGCGACTGATAAACCGGCTCAAGGCGGTAATCCGGCCGGCTAGACATTGAACATCGTTAATACACGTTGGTTTAGCCAAGGATGTGATTGCTGCAATCTTTTCCGGATTAGATTCAATGCCTCTGTTTGATACCAGAAAGCCTAAGAGTTTGCCTGCCGGGACACCGAAGACACACTTCTCCGGATTGAGCATCATCTTCTAAACCCGGAGATTGTCAAAGGTTTCTCATAGATCATCTATCAATGTCTCCTCCTTTCTGGACTTGACCACAATATCATCCACATATGCATGAACATTGCGCCCAATTTTTTTATGAAGGCAGATCTGAACACATCGCTGGTAAGTTGCTTGGGCACTCTTGAGTCCAAAAGTCATGGAAACATAGCAGAAGGCTCCAAAGGGAGTTATGAAAGCTGTCTTCTCCTGGTCCTTAACCGCCATTTTTATTTGATGATAACCAGAGTAAGCATCCAGAAAACACAAATGGTCACAACCTGTTGTAGCATCAATTATCTGATCAATGCGAGGGAGAGCAAAGGGGTCTACAGGGCAAGCCTTGTTTAAATCTGTGTAGTCCACACACATGCACCAAGTACCGTTTTCTTAAGAACCAGCACCGGATTGGCTAACCACTCTAGATGAAAAACTTCGACAATAAACCCTGCGGCCAACAGACGGGCCACCTCTTCACCTATAGCCTTACGTCTCTCTTCATTGAAACGGCGGAGGAATTGTCGGACCGGCTTAAACTTAGGATCAATGTTGAGTGTGTGCTCAGCGAGTTCTCTCGGTACACCTGGCATGTCAGAAGGTTTCCATGCAAAGATGTCCCGATTCTCACGGATGAACTCGATGAGCGCACTTTCCTATTTGGGATCCAAGTTAGCGCTGATGCTGAACTGTTTGGATGAATCGCCAGGAACAAAGTCAACCATCTTAGTGTCTGTAGCCGATTTGAACTTCAACGCCGGATCATGCTCTGTAGTCGTCTTCTTCAAAGAGGTCATGTCTACCGGATCAACTTGCTCCTTATAGAATTTCAACTCCTCCGTGGCACAAACCGACTCAGCATAAACCACATCACCTTCTTCACACTGCAAAGCAATCTTTCTACTCCCATGTACTGTGATAGTCCCTTTATGACCTGGCATTTTAAGATGTAGATAAACATAACATGGCCTTGTCATAAACTTAGCATAAGCCAGCCGCCCAAACAAGGCGTGGTATGGACTTTTGATCTTTACCACCTCAAATGTCAATGTTTCCGACCTTGAATCATAGTCATCTCCAAAAGCTACCTCCAAAGCTATCTTGCCAACAGGATATGCAGACTTCCCAGGCACCACACCATGAAAGACCGTATTTGACGGTTTAAGATCCTTATCTGTCAACCCCATACGGCGGAATGTATCATAATACAAAATATTGATACTACTTCCCCCATCCATGAGTACTTTGGTAAACTTGTATCCCCCGGCTTGAGGGGCCACCACCAGGGCCAAGTGACCTGGATTATCAACCCGGGGTGGGTGATCATCTCTACTCCACAAAATAGGTTGCTCAGACCAGCGTAAATACTGAGGTACTGTCGGTTCAACAGAGTTTACTGCCCTTTTGTGAAGCTTCTGATCACGTTTGCACAAACTAGTAGTGAAGACATGATATTGCCTGCTGTTCAGCTGTTTGGGATTGCTCTGATAACCCGACTGCTGATGCTGCTGATTCCCCTGATGGTTGTAACCTCCCTGGTTGCCTTGGTGCCCTCGATTGACGTGTCCAGTTTGGTTGCCTTGAAACCCTAAACCGGAACTACCACCTCCGTAACCCGGCCCGTGGAAACCTCCTCCTGAACCGCCGGGCGGGCCATTGTCATATTGGAACATACTGGAATTCTTGAAATCCCGCATGATATAACAGTCCTTCTAAAGATGTGATGCCGGTTTTTCCTTCGATCCATGCTTTGGACAAGGCTAATTCAACAAGCGCTCCAAATTGAGGCATGAACCTCCACCCCTCTGGGGCTGCTTGCCCTTACGGCGCTGGCCATTCTCCTGCGCGTTGGTATTTGCAACAAAGTCCAAGCTGTTGTCGGCCTTGCGCTTACCGCCATTTCCATGGCCTGCCGGATTATGCTGCTAACCCTTGGTATTGTCGTTCTTCTTACCTTTCCCCGGTTTAGCCTCCTCTGAGTCCGGGTCTTTGGTATTATCTGAATCGGCGTATTTAACCAAAGCGGCCATGAGCGTTGACATATCATTACAGTGACGTTTGAGTGTTCCCAACTTCTTTTTGAGCGGTAAGAAACGGTAATTGCCCTCCAATGTTAACACTGCAGTGTCCGCATTGATACGATTTGATGAATGCAAAATCGCCGAAACCCGCTTGACCCAATGGGTTGTAGACTCCCCTTCCTCTTGGACACAAGCAGCCAGATCCACGATTGACATCGACTGCTTACAAGTATCTTTGAAGTTCTGGATAAACCGGTGCTTTAACTCAGCCCATGATCCGACAGAATTGGTTGGTAAGCTCTTCAACCAAGTGCGAGCTGTTCCTTCCAACATCATGGTGAAATATTTAGCACACACTGCCTCATCCACATCTAACATTTCCATTGCCATCTCATAGCTCTCCACCCACGCCTCTGGTTGCAAATCTGCGGTGTAATTTCGTACTTTACGAGGTCCCTTGAAATCCTTGGGCAGTCTCACATTACGCAAAGCGGGGGTAAGACATGGCACCCCTAAAGAACTGAACACCACACCTGGCTACACCGAGGCCGTAGGGTGAACCGGAGTATGTTGTCATGCTGCACGTCGAGCTGCCAACTCGGCCTCCCGACGTGCGCGGCCATGGTCCACAACATCCTGCGCATTAGCGCCTCCCCCTGCCGGGTTGTTTCCTCGTGGTGAATTTCGGCGACGTGCACTACTGGATACGGCTGGTTCGTCCTCCACGTGTCTGCTGTAGCTCCGGCTTGGACGGGGAGTGGAATGAATCCTCTCACGACTGTGTGAATACGCGTGCTGTTGATTTAGTGTTGTTTGAAGGAGATCCCTGGCCCGACGTGCTTCCACTGCTACTGGTGACTCGCCATTGGTTGGGAGGGCCGCTAGGCGTGAAGCGGCGACCATGATGTTGTCCAACGGGTTGGAATAATGCCCAGGAGGCGTCGGCACATACTGTGGCACAACGTTGTTCTGGTGAGGCGGGTCCATCGTGCACGGTTGAACCGACACTCCTGTTCCCGGTGCCTCCACCCGGTTTGATCTGGGTTGGTTACCAGCTCCTGCTCCTGGCGTGTTGAAGATATTCTGCGGCTCATAAACCGACGGGAGACGCGATCGGTATCTTATTCTCATGACTTCCTCTGAAGCATTCTGATCCAGCCTAAGCCGGTAGGCTTGTGCTTCCAATTCAGCCCGCTCTGCGGCCATCCTAGCATGCTATGTTGCCAGATCCGCTTTAGCCTGGGCTATCTAATCTTTCACCTTTGCAATCTCCGCATTGTGTTGATCCCTGGCTGCTGCATCCACCTCTGCGGCCATCAACATTGCCAAAGCGTCGAACAAATCAGACAGGACTTGGGCCGGAGGTGGCGGTGAGCTTCCTGCCCCTGCCGGTGTGGCCGTAGTTGAACCGGAGAGCATTGCTACGGCGGTAGATGAATGAGGCGCTGATTGTGTGCCGGCCATGAAGATGGTGGCCCGGTTTGGCAGATCAGGGGAATCCGGAATACTGTTGCCCTCGGATCCTCCATCAATCCGGCCGTCCTGCAACTGGTAAAGCAATTCGGTCTCTCCAGAAGACTCGTCCTCAGAACAAACCACGGTCTCTCCATCGGACACCGGTGCATCCTTGTACCTCGATCCATGGATGACACCCACGAAGACATGCCTTGTCTCGGGCGGAACCGGCGAAGAACTTGCACGCCGAGCCGTTTTGATGATGTCGGTGCAGATGTCTGGCTCGGGGGCTGGTTCGCCGATCTTGCCGATGAAGACGTGAATCCCACCAAAGGGGACCCGGTACCCGTATTCGATTGAATCGGCCTTGGGACCCAATCCCGCGTTGTCGATGTAGAGCTTGCCGCGAAGACTCTTCGTCATCCGGCCAACAACGTATCCCTTAAGTCCATCAAAGCTGCCCTTCAAGAACTCAAAACCATCGTGCGATAGCCCCATAGTGGGCGCCAACTGTCGTGGGTTTGTCACGGCAGATGTCCTTGTGAAAGGACTTAGTCGTGGAGCCATCGCTACGGGTTAGCTTAAGGGGTTAAACCAGACAAGGGGACATGGGGAGTTTTATACTAGTTCGGCCCCTTCGAGGAAGGTAAAAGCCAACGTCTAGTTGTTATTGGTATTGCTAGGGTTTCGAAGGCCAGGGAGCGAATCCGCTTTGTCTGGCTCTCAAGTTGTTGTTGTCTGTCCCTAAACCGTGGCCGGATCATCCCTTTATATACATAGGTTGACGCCCGCCGGGCTACAAAGTCCCGAAGCTGGATCATAAATGTGTCCGATTCGGTCTCTACTCTCCCTATCTTACGATACAAGTTATATGACTAGGTCGGTTTACATTTACAGGCTGTAACCCGCCTTTGGGCCTTGGGCCTTCCTTAAGGCGCCATTATCCTCACATCTTCATGGGCTTCTAATCTTCAAAGAGTCAACCCGATTACATAAGGCCGGTTTACCTTCAGTAGTAATATCCCCAACAGCCACCTAACATTGAAGCTTATGTTCTGCCAAGGCTAGAGATGCACTTTGAAACTTTTGAAGAAGCAAAGAACTTCTACAACCTCTATGCAAAGCATGCGGGTTTTGCTATCAGGGAAGGCTCCAAGTTTAAGACCAGAACCTACCTTTATTGCACGTGCTATGGAGTCTATCATTCGAAGGTGTCTGAAGCAAATAGACAGCGGAACACAACAACAGCCAGGACTAACTGCAGTGCTAAAATGAGGCTGAAGATTGAAAAGGATGGAACGCTTGTCATAAAAGAGATAGTCTAGGAACACAACCACAGGCTACAGCTCACTCTGCAAATGCTTGTCTTCTTGTACTCCCACAAAAACTTTGACAAAACAATCTTGGAGTACGTCAAGTACTTGCAGTTCAAAGGCATTGAACACGTGCAAATCATGAGCATACTGGGCGGTGATGACCCTGGTAGCTACTTCCACGAAATGAATGCCAAAGACCTAATTAACCTGTAAGTACAGACTTGTTCCCCTCCCATAAACCGCCTATGTCTTTTTTCCTCTGCCAGTACAAACATATTACGCAACACATGACCTGACGCCAGTTCAACATGCATTTTTGAATGACTGTTCACTTTTAATATCCAGGAAAGCAAAAAATTCAAGGATGGATGATGTGGATGATGTCCTAAAGACTGACAACTTCTTTAGGGAGATGAAAGCTATAAACAGGGAATTCTTCTGTGACATGCAACTCGATGAGTCCGACAGAGTTAAGAAGATATTCTGGGCGAATGCAAGCTGCCGAGGGGCCTATCAGGACTTCGGTGACTGCGTAACATTTGACACCACATATAAGACCAACAAGTACCATATGCCACTTGGGGTGTTTGTCGGTACTAACAACCACTTCCAGACTACATTCTTTGGTTTTGCCCTAATAAGAGATGAGGATGCAGAATCATTCAAATGGCTGTTCAAGACATTTTTAAGGTGCATGAGAGGGAAGGCTCCTACATGCATCCTCACAGGTACAACCGCGAAAACCACCCCCAACCACCACCACCACCCCCTTCCCCCAAAAAACTAAAAGGAAAATAACATGTTAAAAAAATGTTTGTGTCAGTTCTTTTTGTATATATGCACCAACATATGCTGACCACTCCACATCTCTTTTCTCATTACCAGACCAGTGCCCGGCAATGGCTTTGGCGATAGCACAAGTTTTCAAGAACACAGTACACAAGCTGTGCCGCTGGCACATTATGAAGAAGTACAGGGAACACCTCGCATACCTGTACTACCTGCACGAAGACTTCAAAGAAGAATTCACATCAATCTTCAACTGGCCCCTCATGCCAACTGAGTTTGAGGATGCCTGGAAAGGACTCATCGATAGGTACAACCTCCATGATGATGCCACAATGCTGGCCATGTGGAATGAGCGTGACAAATGCATATCATCCTACTTCAAAGAAATTTTCTGTGCCAAAATGACATCCACACAACGAAGTGAGAGCATGAACTACGTGCTCAAGAAGAACTTTGTAAGTGAGAGACAAAACCTACACCAGTTTGTCAGCCAGGTAAACTCATGCGTCAAAACCAGGAGGCAGACAGAGAACCAAGAGACAATGGGTAACATGGTATAGCTCTATCACCTGTCGTGAGACAAAAAACATGCTTACTAAAGTAGAACTTTATTAGTTAGACAAGTTTTTGCTGCGAGAAAACTAACAATTTGGTCATCATTCTTGCATGTGTAGAAGGAACAAAACACACTGACCTTCTGTGGGTTTGACACCCAGATGGCAAAGGTTTACTCGCGAGCTGTGTACAGCGAGATCAGAAAAAGGCTAAAACTAAGCACACTCTTCACGACGATAGAGACGGAAGAGCCCACAGAGTACCTCGTGCACTACAACAACCCGTAAAAACTGTCTGCATGGTCTCAGGACGCGTTCCAGCTGGTTGCAGACCCTGTGGGAGAAACATATGAGTGCGAGTGCAGGCTATGGGACCACACAGGTGAGGACTGCAAAAAAAGATGTTACATACTGTACTACTTTATTTGCAAAGTTTTTTTTCGAATGAAATGACAAAATACATGCAGGTCTTCCAAAAAACAAAATACAGGTCTTTTCTGTGTGCATGTACTGTGCATGATGTAGACAATTAAGGCTCCCAACATTCCAGAGAAATATATCCTCAGGAGATACACCAAACGCCCGAACATCCAGCCAACATTCAACATAAATGACTTAAGGACGGTAGCGTTAAACAAGGCATCCCAATACTGCATTGAAAGCTCACTGCTGACGCTCAACATGAGGGTGCATAGAAAAAGTTTGAGAAGCCAAGGGAAAATGGCGAGGTCGCGGGTTGTCATGGACAAACTTGAACGAGAACTCGATGCCATGCATTCTGCTGAAAATGGAGGTGTGGCGGACAATGATGCCATTGAGAAGGATATTGCTACAATGTTATCCGAGATGAATCATATGGGAGCTGTTGACCCATTCGACAATGAGGAAGAGGAGCAGTAGCAACTAGAGCTTGCCCATGTGCACACTCAAGATCACCAACAAGCTCACATGCGAGATCATGAGCTTGATGGTGCTGTAGGCGAACGACATGACAATAGCACATCCTACCAGCAGCACCAGGAAAGAGTGATTAAACCACCCATATTCTCAAACACAAAGGAGAGGAAGAGCAAGACGCAGGCAGCGAAAGCAGCAGCCAAAAAGCCGCCACGCCCCATCAAGCATGTGGAATTTGGCCCGGACGGCAAACCTCTCGGGATAAGGGCATGCAGATTCTGCAACGTCGTGAGCAACCATAACTACCTCACATGCCCACTCCGCACAGATGGCACTGCCAACAAGCACAAGCAGATTGGAGCCACCCAGGTTTCTACCAATGGAGACAACACACGTAACAGCTACACTTGCCACAAGTGTGGGGGAACTGCCGGGCATAATGCCCGCACGTGAAAAGTGGGCAAGGAGGTCATTGGCGCTGAACAAACACAGGGCAAGGTGCAGAGTTCTAAAAAATCAAATGAAGACGATGAAGAAGAAGAGTTTGACGAGAATGACGACCAATCAGACGAAGACAATGAAGATGACACTGTCGGGGACAAGGAAACTGAAACTGACGATGAAGTTGCCAAGGCTCAACCAGGAAAGGCCGCCGGCAAGGCACAACATTCGGGGCCAGTTAGGAGAAGCTCAAGGCTGAACAACTGAACAATACATAGTGGTCTTAGTTGCCTCGGCACACAATGAGGAAACAATTCAGAAACACTGTCGTTACCAAAACTTATTTAGCTTTATCGTCGATTTCTCGATCAGTACTATAGTTAAGATATAATTTGTGATTTGTGCCCGCTGAACCAGTGACATTATTATGTAAACCAATTGATGGTCCTTTTGAATGCAGTCAGAAATACATTTGAAAAAACTTATCTTGATTTACCTGACGCAAACGCTACTGTCGACTAGTAACTCAGCAGGAAAAAAGTGTCAAGGAAAATTTAAACTCCTATAGTACATCAGTACTGATAGTTCTGAGTCGTCACTACAAAGACAGAGTACACATCAGTACTGATATCATTTGTGATTTGTGCCCGCTGGAGCAGTCACATTATTACGTAAAACATTTGATAATCCTTTTGAATGCAGTCACAAAATACATTTGTACTGACGAAAAACACTATTGTCGACCAGTCGTCAGTACAAAGGCGGAGTAAAACAAACACACCCATGAACACCTAAAAAAACATCGTTTTGAAAAAAACAAAGCTATGTCTACTTCTGCCAGTCCCAATTCAGAAAGACCATCAGTACATAAAAATAATTACCTCAAACAAAAATGCAAATATAATACATTCTGTACTGATGAAAATCTAATTTATCTATAAAAAAATACTCAAAGATTATCTTGATATAAACAATCCTTTAAAAAATACAAAAAATGTTTTAAAAAACATTAGCATCACGCATAGTCTCATTGGTATTTGGTAAGTTCAATTACACTTCAATCACCAGTCCAAGTACCACAGTAGAGGAGTACAGACCTCCATCATCACCAACCCTGACATATGCAAGTGGGATGAGCACTTGATAAGTACAGTTTGACAAGACAAATCAGTGCGACAGTAAAATGCCGTCATCACCACCCTTGAGACGTGCAAGCGGGATTTAGCAGGTCATAAGTACAGCTTGACAAGACTAGTAAGTGCAGCAGTAAAAACCATTGTACTTGGACGGTTACTTCTTCCAGGCCACCACCCACGCCACCCATTGAGCGGTTGCCACAACTGACTACAAACAGCGACCCCACGCCACTACACCCACTACACCCACGCCCCCGACGAACCGCCTCCCACAAATCCCCGTCGGCGCACTACAAAAAACCCCATTCTCTTCCATCTCTCCATCATCCCCACAAACAACCATTGCCCTTCCATCTCCCCTGCACACAAACCACAAACTTCTCTCTCACAAGACCACAGCCGCCGGAGGAGGGCAATGGCGGAGGAACCATCCACCAAGCGTCATCAAGACGAGCCGTCGGACAAGAGCAGCAACCTCATCGATGTTCACGTCCCCGGCGAGAAGCGTGAGTACACCAAAACCCTCAGAGAGGTTGAGCTCCACGGCAAGGAGACGCTGGAGATCGTCTGCACCAACGAACCAGACAAGGCCGACGAGGTGATCTCCAGGCTCTGGAGGAAGGCTGGCGGCATGGTTCGTAGGATCGTCGGCGTTGGTGTGCACTACAGCAACGGAGATGAACCTGCCCAGATGGCAGCAGTCCTGGAGTGGTGCGTCAACGACCTCTGCTTGGTGTACCACATCGCAGCAGCCACAAAATGGTGAGCCATCCTACTCATTTGCCCTGTTTTGGTTTATCTGTTTTATTAGTATTGTATCCTGAAAATTTCATCAGACTTGTATCCCAACTAGATGTACTAGTGTGGCTTGTGAAAAGTGGATGCACTACTGCATTTTCTCAAGTAGATACACTATAAAATGTATTTTTGAACCTGATGCATCGGATTACTATTTGGAAAATCTTGCGGAAGATTAATTTCTGAAGTTGACTCACTAGTCTAGTTTCTGAACTTGATCCAATAGTGTAGTTTATGTACTCAATATATTAAAAAGATGTTTCCGAACTTGATGCAGTGAAGTATTTTCTGAATTTGGTCTAATGCTATTCTCATAAGAACAAAAACTAAGAACTTGGTGAAGCACTGTTTATGTGTTATCCTATTCAACAAAAGTAAACTAAACTAGTACCAAAGCAGAACATACAACATTGACTGAAACTATGTATAATCCAAAAAAGAAGAATAACATAGTGTACTTAATTTAATTTCAGAACTTTGTTCACTAGTTTATGAAGTACATTCATCCATTATTTATGCTACATAAACATATACTTAAATGGATTCATCGCTTGTAAGACGAAATACTTAAATGAATTCATCGCTTGTAAGACGAAACAAAAATGAATAATTCAAACATCAAAAGTAATGCTGATTTTCAAAATGTCTCTCCCCTTGCAGGCCCAAGCGCCTGAACGACTTGCTACAGCATAAGAAGTTGTCCACATTTGCCGGTTTCAGCATTCAAAGCGACGGAAGCTGAAGTTGTCCGCTTTGGAGATCAACCCCAACAAGTTCATCGACATTCAGCGCAAGTGGAGAGTACCATACACCGGAAAAGAGTACGACTCCTTGACTGATGTTGCAGCCAGCGTCATCCATCCATTCTACAAAGGCATGAAGAAGAACATCAACACGCAGGAAGAATACAAACTGTGGGGGACCAGCCCGCTGCCAGACAACCTCATCCAGTACGCAGGACTGGATGCATACGCCACATACAAGGCATGGAGCATGATCGACTACATCACAGATGGTTCGGAAATTGCAAAATATCGAGAGGCTGAGAATTACTACGACCAACCCTATTGCCCCTATGCGGGATGAAGATACATCAGAGCCTGCCTTCGTTTTACTTTCGCTTGTGCTTGCCTTTTATCTTGTTGTTTCAAATTAGTAGTTTGCTCTTGTTGGGTTGAACCAACATGATTATGTCGTGCTTGTCAGTTTTTTCTTTTTTTGTTTGTTTGAATCTAGTACTTGACTCCAGCAGTAACTTGGACTGAAACTTTTTGTTCTAGTTCTTGTCGGTTTTGTGTAAGTGTAATTTTAAGATGTACTTACGTTTAGATTAAGTTGTACTGATAGTCCATTCATAGTAGCACTTACGTACTGATGCTTCTATGTACTTTTTATTGTAGTAAGTATGTACTGTCCGATCAAGTGTACTAGTACTGTGATTCTTAAACTGCAAGCGACAAATAGATACATCAGAGCCTGCCTTCATTTTACTTTCGCGTGTGCTTGCCTTTTATCTTGTTGTTTCAAATTAGTAGTTTGCTCTTGTTGGGTTGAACCAGTATGATTATGTCGTGCTTGTCATTTGCTTATCTCATTATATAAGTTTGGTAGCTTCTTATGTTGTTAATCCATCATTTAAAATTCAAAAAGTAGCTTCTGAATAGAACTTTGTAGCTACTCTAAAGTACTAGTTATGATGCAACTAATCACACAACGTTGCTCTATGTCTAGTTTCGATTCAGTATTGCATATAAAACATAACGTTGAGAATAATCAGCACAATTTGAGTTTCTTAACAATGCTTCAAAAGTTGAAGCAAAAATTCTTAGTACTCCATCTAGTGTTCTCATTCATATGTAGCTGCTAGATAATTAACAAGTACTACAAAACAGAAAAAGTTAAGAAAGCACCAGCACACACTTATGCTGGTCGCTTGCAGATTAAGAATCACAGTACTAGTACACTTGATCAGACAATACATACTTACTATAATAAAAAGTACATAGAAGCATCAGTACGTAAGCGCTACTATGAATGGACTATCAGTACAATTTAATCTAAACACAAGTACATCTTAAAATTACACTTACACAAAACTGACAAGAACTAGAACAAAAAGTTTCAGTCCAAGTTACTGCTGGAGTCAAGTACTAGATTCAAACAAACAAAAAAACGAAAAAACTGACCGCCCAAGGTCAGGCACAGGCCCTGACGCTGCTAGATACTAGAACTCGAGCCCATAGGCGAATCCCTAGTAATCCGCACAATGCAGGGCCAACCGATCAGGGCCCACAGGTCAAGAGAGAGAGCGAGCGTCGTGTATAAGCGCTCAGGTAAGTATTCAGAGGAGTTTGACCAGGGAGCCTCGGCTGCGCTTATAAACAGGTTCGGAGGCCCCTCGACTAGCGAGGTGGGACTAAACCCAGAGCGCATGCGCACGCCGCACTGCACAGCCGCGCGGACGAGCTAAATGGGCCAGAAAACGGCCTAATAGCCTAAATCGTTTACAAACACCACACCAAATAAGCCCAGTTAAACAAACCAGAGCGCAAGGCAAAAAAATATAAACTACAAGAAAAATGTTTGAAACTGAAAATATATAAACTACAATGAACCTCTAAAAATTCGAGAACTTAATAGCCTATCTGTGAAATGTACATAATTTTAAAAACCGAATTAAATATTACTTTCAAGTTCAACTACTAAAATGCAAAAAGTTCAAACATATAATGTTTGTCAATTATGCTAAATATCTTATTACATAAAATCTAACAAGTTCAACTACTAAAAATGCAAAAAGTTCAAACATATAATGTTTGTCAATTATGCTAAATTTCTTATTTACATAAAATCTAAGTTCAACTACTAAAATGCAAAAAGTTCAAAATATAATTTATTTGTCAATTATGCTAAATTTCTAATTTATATAAAATCTCACAAGTTCAACTACTAAAATAAAAGAAGTTCAAATAGAATTTATTTGTCAATTCTGCTAAATTTCTAATTTATATAAAATTTGTACACACCTCAACGAACGGTCTGGTTGTAAAATAATCTCAATCCCCACAAGACACCGAAAAAACCAAAAAAAACTCAGTTCAATCATACATATGACATAAGTACTAAAAAAGCAGGATCAGTTAGGCCACTCACACCACTACGACACCAAATTTCAAAACTGCACGCTGTATGAAATTACATTTTAGTTCACACAGCAATAACCATAAGTGCACTAAAATGAGAATACAAAAACTATAAAGGCCTAACTTAGGTAAGTACAGATGAAAATAAAATAAGTACCAGTTTTGAGCAACAACTCCCGGGGCACTGAAAAATGTCTTCAGATAAACTAGTCTATAAAACTTCAGTGGAAAAACAAATACTTAACATCCTTAGGGAAAAACATCACAAAGCATACGTCACCTAAACAGTCCAAAATGCCGTCATCACCACCCCTGAGACGTGCAAGTGGGATTTAGCAGGTCATAAGTACAGCTTGACAAGACAAGTCAGTGCAGCAGTAAAACCATTTGAATTGGACGGTTGCTTCTTCAAGGCCAGCACCCGCGCCACCCAGTGAGCGGTTGCCACAAGGGACTACAAACGGGCACCCCCACGACCACCACACCCGCGCCCCCGACGAACCGCCTCCCACACATCCCCGTCGACGCACTGCAAAATACCCCATTGTCTTCCATCTCTGCCTCATTCCCAGAAACCACCATTGCCGCTTCAATCTCCACTGCACACAAAACACAAACTTCTCTCTCCCAGGCCCACAGTCGCCGCAGGAAGGCGATGGCGGATGAACCATCCGCCAAGAGTCATCACGGCGAGCCGTCGGACAAGAGCAGCGACCTCATCGACATTCACGTCCCCGGTGAGAAGCGCGAGTACACGAGAACCCTCACAGGGGTTGAGCTCCACGGTAAAGAGACGCTGGAGATCGTCTGCACCAGTGAACCAGACAAGGCCGACGAGGTGATGAGTAGGCTCAGGATGAAGGGCGGCGGCTTGTATCCGAGCTTCATCGGAGTTGATGTGGAGTTCACCAGGGATGATGAACCTCCACAGATGGCGGCAGTCCTGCAGTTGTGCGTCGAGAAACTCTGCTTGGTTTACCACATCGCAGCAGCCACAAAATGGTAACCCATACTACTGTTCATTCATCTGTTGTACTAGTACTACTCACTAGAAACTTCACTAAACTAGTTTCCCAACTAGATGAACTACTATACTTTGTGAAGTGTATGCACGAGTACATGTTTCTCAACTTACATGCAATTCTGAAACTATGAAGTGGATTGTTTCACCAGATTTGCATCTGACAAAAATGTTTATAGAATTTTGAACTTGATGCACCAAATTAATTTCTGAAAATGATGTGCTAGCATAGATTCTGATCTTGATGCATTAGTATAGTTATATAGAATTGATGTATTAAAAGATGTTTGGTGAAGTGGTATAGGTCCATATCTTGATGCACATGTTTCTCGAATTAATTCCTGAACTTCATATAGAATTGATGCACAAAGATGTATCAAGCACTGCTATAGGTATTTTATTCAACCAAAAAAGAAAACTAAACTTGAATCAAGCAGCACATATATCATTGAATCTGTTAAAATGATTCTTGAATTTGGTGAAACATTTGGTGAAGCACTCAAGACAGCAAAAAAGAAAAATAACATGGTGTAGTTGAATTTAATTTCAGGACTTTGTGTACTAGTTTTTGGACTACATTCATCCATGACTTATACTATATAAGCATCTACCTCATGGATTATCACTTTCAAAAACAAAAAACAGAAGAATTATATATTCAAAAAAGGACACTAACCTTCAATGTGTGTCTCCCCCCATGCAGGCCCAAGCGCCTCAAACAGTTCCTGCAGGAGGAGAAATTGTACATGTTTGTTGGTTTCAGCATTGGAGGCGACAAGCGGATGCTGAACAGGTCTGGTTTGGAGATCAACCCCAACTAGTTCGTCGACATGCAGCGCAAGTGGAAAGATCCACACACCAGCAAATACTTCGACTCCTTGGCCGATGTTGCAGGCGGCGTCATCGACCCATCCTACAAAGGCATGAAGAATAAGATGGACAAGGGAGAACATGAAATGTGGGGGACCAGCTGATGTCTACTACACAACCTTCTTCTTGTAGACGTTGTTGGGCCTCCAAGTGCAGAGGTTTGTAGGACAGTAGCAAATTTCCCTCAAGTGGATGACCTAAGGTTTATCAATCCGTAGGAGGCGTAGGATGAAGATGGTCTCTCTCAAGCAACCCTGCAACCAACTAACAAAGAGTCTCTTGTGTCCCCAACACACCCAATACAATGGTAAATTGTATCGGTGCACTAGTTCGGCGAAGAGATGGTGATACAAGTGGTATATGGATGGAAGATAATAGTTTTTGTAATCTAAAAATATAACAAAAGCAAGGTAACGAATGATAAAAGTGAGCGTAAACAGTATTGCAATGCTAGGAAATAAGGCCTAGGGTTCATACTTTCGCTAGTGTAAGTTCCCTCAACTATACTGACATAATTGGATCACATAACTATCCCTCAACATGCAACAAAGAGTCACTCCAAAGTCACTAATAGCAGAGAACGAATGAAGAGATTATGGTAGGGTACAAAACCACCTCAAAGTTATTCTTTCCAATCAATCCGTTGGGCTATTCCTATAAGTGTCACAAACAGCCCTAGAGTTCGTACTAGAATAACACCTTACGACACAAATCAAACAAAACCCTAATGTCACCTAGATACTCCAATGTCACCTCAAGTATCCGTGGGCATGATTATATGATATGCATCACACAATCTCAAGTCATGTATTCAAACCAACACATAGAACCTCAAAGAGTGCCCCAAAGTTCTACCGAAGAATCACGACGAAAACGTGTGCCAACCCCTATGCATAGTGTCGGTGTCAAAACTAGCGGATCTCGGGTAGGGTGTCTCGAACTATGCGTCTAGGCCGGATGGTAATAGGAGGCAGGGGACGCGATGTTTTACCCAGCTTCGGGCCCTCTTGATGGAGGTAAAACCCTACGTCCTGCTTGATTGATATTGATGATATGTGAGGGAGTCCTGGATTAGGGGGTGTTCGGATAGCCGAACTATACCTTCAGCCGGACTCCCGGACTATGAAGATACAAGATTGAAGACTCCGTCCCGCGTCCGGAAGGGACTTTCCTTGGCGTGGAAGGCATGCTTGGTGATACAGATATGAAGATCTCCTACCATTGTAACCGACTCTATGTAACCCTAACCCTATCTGGTGTCTATATAAACCGGAGGGTTTTAGTCCGTAGGACAACATACACATCAACAATCATACCATAGGCTAGCTTCTAGGGTTTAGCCTCTCTGATCTCGTGGTAGATCTACTCTTGTACTACCCATATCATCAATATTAATCAAGCAGGACGTAGGGTTTTACCTCCAAAGAGAGGGCCTGAACCTGGGTAAAACTTCGTGTCCCTTGCCTCCTGTTACCATTCGGCCTAGACGCACAGTTCGGGACCCCCTACCCGAGATCCGCCGATTTTGACACCGACATAGGTGCTTTCATTGAGAGTTCCTCTGTGCCGTCGCCAACAGGCCCGATGTCTCCTACGATCATCAATGACGATGCAGTCCAGGGTGAGGCCTTCCTCCCCGGACGGATCTTCGTCTTTGGCGGCTTCACACTGCGGGCCAATTCACTTGGCCATCTAGAGCAGATCGAAAGCTACGCCCCTGGCCGTCAGGTCAGATTCGGAAATTTAAACTACACGGCTGACATCCACGGGGACTTGATCTTCGGCGGATTCGAACCACCGCCAAGCGCGCCGCACTGTCATGACGAGCATGATCTAGCTCTGCCACCAAATAGTGCCCTGGAGGCCGCACCCGCATCGGCTCCGACCCTTAGTTCAGAGCCAACCGCGCCGATCGAGGATGGGCGGTTGGATGCCACATCGGGGGCTGTGATCCCAACGGCGGTTGAGCCGAACACCAGCCCCGTACTCTGCGAGACTCATGACTCCATGGAGCCAGATTCTTCTCCGGACTCCGAACCCTCCACGCCCCTGCCGATCGAATCCGATTGGGCGCCGATCATGGAGTTCATGACCGCGGACGTCTTTCAGCACTCGCCTTTTGGCGATATCCTGAAGTCACTGAAGTCTCTCAATTTATCAGGAGAGCCCTGGCCGGACTACGGTCAGCAAGGTTGGGGTACGGACGCTGAAGAAATTCAAAACCCACCCACCACCCACTTTGTAGCCACTGTCGACGACTTAACCGACATGCTCGGCTTCGTCTCCGAAGACATCGACGGTATGGACGCCGATGAAGGAGATGATGAAGAACGATCTCCTACTAGGCCCTGGAAAGCCACCTCGTCATATGACATATACATTCTGGACACCCCAAAAGAGGGAGAGGGCGATGGAACAGCGGAAGATGACCCCTCCAAGAAACAGCCCAAGCGCCGGCGTCAGCGGCGCCGCTCAAAATCCTGCCAACACAAAAACGGTGATTCCAGCACGGGAGATAATAATACTCCGGAGAGTGCCGAAGAAAACCCCCTCCAGCAAGGTTTAGCGCAGGAGGATGGAGAAACCGGCCCTCATGAGAGAGCGGCAGACAGAGAGGTCGAGGACGATAATTATATGCCTCCCTCCGAAGACGAGGCAAGCCTCGACGACGAATTCGTCTTGCCAGAGGATCCCATTGAGCAAAAGCGTTTCCAATGCAGGCTTATGGCCACGACAAGAAGCCTCAAGAAAAAACAGCAACAGCTCCGAGCTGATCAAGATTTGCTGGTCGACAGATGGACCGAATTCCTTGCGGCCGAAGAGCATAAACTCGAACACCCCTCCAAGAGTTACCCAAAGCGCAGGTTGCTACCCCAATTAGAGGAGGAAGCACTTGATGCGGCCGAACGACCACCTCGTGGCCGGGACAGAGAGGCCTGCCGGCCCTCCACTCAAGACGCACCCCATACCAAGGCACGGGAATATGCGCCGGACTTATGAGACATGTTGGAGGACAAGGCAGGGCAAACACGATCGATCTACGGATCGCATGGGTACCCCACGGCTCGAGACGGTAACCGTCACACCAGCCACAAATTCGGCAGGGCCGAACACAGTAGACAAAACTCATTGGAGCTACGTCGTGATATCGCCCAGTACAGAGGTGCCGCACACCCACTGTGCTTTACAGAAGAAATAATGGATCATCAAATCCACGAGGGTTTCAAACCCGTAAACATCGAATCATATGATGGCACAACAGACCTTGCGGTATGGATCGAGGATTATCTCCTTCATATCCACATGGCCCGCGGGGATGATTTTCACGCCATCAAATACCTCCCACTCAAGCTTAAAGGACTAGCTCGACATTGGCTCAACAACTTGCCAACAGGATCAATCAGTTGTTGGGAGGACCTGGAAGCCGCATTCCTCGACAATTTCCAGGGCACTTATGTGCGACCCCCAGACGCCGATGACCTAAGTCACGTAATTCAGCAGCCAGAGGAATCGGCCAGGCAATTCTGGACACGGTTCCTAACAAAGAAAAATCAAATAGTCGACTGTCCCTACGCTGAGGCCCTAGAAGCCTTCAAGCACAATATCCGTGACGAGTGGCTGGCCCGGCACCTTGGACAGGAAAAGCCGAAATCTATGGCAGCGCTCACGACACTCATGACCCGCTTTTGCACGGGAGAAGACAGCTGGCTTGCTCGTAGCAACAATATGACCAAGAACCCTGGTAGTTCGGATACCAGGGACATTAGTGGCAGGTCGCGTCGCAACAAGCAGAAGCGCCACATTAACAGCGACAATGCTGAGGATACGATAGTTAATGCCGGATTCAGAGGCTCTAGATCCGGTCAGCGGAAAAAGCCATTCAAAAGGAATCCTAGGGGCCTGTCCATCTTGGACCGAATACTCGACCGCTTGTGCCAAATACATGGCACCCCCGAAAAGCCGGCCAATCACACCAACATGGATTGTTGGGTGTTCAAGCAGGCAGGCAAGTTAAGCACCGACAATGAAGACAAGGGGCTGCATAGCGATGACGACGAGGAGCCCCGGCCGCCGAACAACAATGGACAGAAGGGTTTTCCCCCACAAGTGCGGACGGTGAACATGATATACGCCACCCACGTCCCAAAAAGGGAGCGGAAGCGTGCGTTAAGGGACGTATATGTGGTAGAGCCAGTCGCCCCGAAGTTCAACCCATGGTCCTCCTGCCCGATCACCTTTGATCGAAGAGACCATCCCACTAGCATCCGTCATGGCGGATTTGCCGCATTGGTTCTAGACCCAATTATTGACGGATTTCATCTCACTAGAGTCCTCATGGACGGCGGCAGCAGCCTAAACCTGCTTTACCAGGATACAGTGCGAAAAATGGGCATCGATCCCTCGAGGATTAAGCCCACCAAAACGACCTTTAAAGGCATAATACCAGGTGTAGAGGCCAACTGTACAGGCTCAGTCACACTTGAAGTGGTCTTCGGATCCCCGGATAATTTCCAAAGCGAGGAATTGGTCTTCGACATTGTCCCATTCCGCAGTGGCTATCATGCACTGCTCGGACGAACCGCATTCGCCAAATTCAATGCAGTACCGCACTACGCATACCTTAAGCTCAAGATGCCAGGCCCTCGTGGAGTAATTACGGTCAATGGAAACACCGAACGCTCCCTCCGAACAGAGGAGCACATGGCGGCCCTTGTAGCGGAAGTACAAAGCAGCCTCTCCAGGCAGATCTCCAGTCCGGCCATTAAACGTCCGAACACCGTCAAGCGCGCCCGGAGTAACCTACAACAAGACCGCCTGGCACGTTCCGAGCAGGCGTAGCAATACGGCCCCAACCCCAACCCTAGCCAAAAGGCAACGCTAGTACTTCACGTACATAATTACGCTCTGGAAATACCATGGGCATAGGGGTAGGAGCACCATCACGGCATGCCCAAAACACGGCTTAAACCGCACCAGGGGCTGCCGATTTTTTACATTTCTCTTACTTCCAGGACTCTACTCTTCGGAAGGCCTGTTCGGCAGTTCAATTGCCGCACAAACGATGCATGAACCAGGGAAGCAGACAAGCCATGCCGCATTACGCAAATCCCAGGTGGTCTCTATGACGAGCAGTATACCTGTTTCGCATACTATTCCGCAGCTTGCCCCTGGAGAAGACATGTTAAATAGTCCAACTTTTTGTTTATCACATTACTTGTATCGTTCTGCTTTGATCGCAGCTATTTCTAATAAACAATGCATAGCTTTTGTCTATTTTTGCACTATCTTTTTATAAATAAATGTTCCTTAAGGACATGTTGCACCCGTACAACTTGGTACGGCCAAAATATGCCAGGGGCTTTTAGCACCCCTCAATATGGTGTGAGAAGTCCGAACACTTTCACAAGTGCGGCACCCGGAACTTATAGCATTATATGCATCGACTCCGAATCATGTCTTGGGTCAATAGTTGGGTTTGCCCGGCTCCTATATTTTGATGCCTTATGTTCCGCTATATCAGCTAAGGTAGCACTAGGAGAACCACTTCGATTGTGACCCAGTTGAGCTGGGCCGAGCACCCCAGTGGAGAAAGCTAAAACTGACTGTCATGATGAAGCGAGAGCTGGTCGCTGTTCGAGAGGTTTTTTCGAGTCCCTAAAGACTTATGCCGCTTAGGGCGACGACGGCTCTGTCCGGCCAAGGCATGGATAGCGCCCCGAACTCGGTCTTCCGAATACTAGGGGTGTCGGTGTCAAAACCGGCGGATCTCAGGTAGGGGGTCCCAAACTGTGCGTCTAGGCCGGATGGTAACAGGAGGCAGGGAACACGATGTTTTACCCAGGTTCGGGCCCTCTCGATGGAGGTAAAACCCTATGTCCTGCTTGATTAATATTGATGATATGGGTAGTACAAGAGTAGATCTACCATGAGATCAAGGAGGCTAAACCCTAGAAGCTATCCTATGGTATGATTGTTGTATATGGAGTTGATTGCCTACGGACTACAACCCTCCGGTTTATATAGACACTGGATAGGGTTAGGGTTACATAAAGTCGGTTACAATGGTAGGAGATCTCGAATATCCGCGTCGCCAAGCTTGCCTTCCACGCCAAGGAAAGTCCCATCCGGACATGGGACGAAGTCTTCAATCTTGTATCTTCATAGTCCTGGAGTCCGGCTGAAGGTATAGTCCGACTACCCCGAACACCCCCTAATCCAGGACTCCCTCAGTAGCCCCCGAACCAGGCTTCAATGACGATAAGTCCGGCGCGCAGATTGTTCGGCATTGCAAGGTGGGTTCCTCCTCCAAGTCCTTCATAGAAGATTGTAAACACCAAGAGTAGTGTCCGGCTCTGCAAAATAAGCTTCCACATATTCCCATAAAGAGAATAATATTAACACAAATCAAATCTGCTGACGTATTCCGCAGTGCGTCATCACACTACGGCCAAGTCCTTTACTCGAATCATTTTCACTTTTCCACCTCAGCGTGTTTTGCAGGGGAGATTTCCAAGGCAGGAGGCCGAACCTGCGGCGGCTAGCCAACGAGGGGCCGCAGGGCCCCGTGGGGTAAAAAGGAATGTAGTACGGACTGAGATGTCGGCGCAAAGGTATAGCGCACCCTCTGTTTCCCTGGAGTTATTCTATCAGGGCATAGTAATG
The DNA here is from genome assembly GCA_034509565.1 of Triticum monococcum. Taxonomy (NCBI): domain Eukaryota; kingdom Viridiplantae; phylum Streptophyta; class Magnoliopsida; order Poales; family Poaceae; genus Triticum; species Triticum monococcum. The sequence goes on along the minus strand of CM067845.1, from coordinate 680,853,479 downwards.
TTCGTGCCATCTTCAGAATGAAGAGACCTCGCCGGACTACATCTAGAGAGGTTGCCAATCGCGCCTCCACCAGCCAGGCTCCAACGTCTGGCATGGAAGCGGAGGCGAGCACAAGGCGCGCACCGGACGCTCCTCCGACAGAGGATGCGGACAGGCTTTCTGCCACAAATTCTGAAGTGGAGAGTGCCATGAACCACAGGCGTCGCCGGACAGTTCTACGCGACGCTTGTTTCTCCCAAGAGGCTTTAAATGCCTTTAATTCAGGAGATGCGTACCTCCGTGCCGCTCAAAATGGTTTAGCCAGAGCCACGGAGCAGTATGTAAAAGACATACGGGTAAGAAAATTTTGGTTAAATATATATATATATGCCAGTAGCCCCCGAGACATGAAGCAGTTAGAGCAACTGATTTAAGGATCATTTAATATGCAGGTTCTTACAGAGAAGAATACCGTACTGTCCCAAGAGCTGGAAAAGTGCAAGGCCCAACTAGAGGCCGCACTAGCCGCAGCAGGGGAGCCCAAAGAGACCCCCTCAGGTAAGATACACTTCGAAAGATTAGTATTGTGTAGTGTGGGTGCAAATCTGACAGATCATATTGCTGATGGCGCCGGACTCGATCCGGACAAGCAACAACTCTTACGCCGGCTAAAGGCCGGTGAGAGTGTGTTGACAAAGGTGAGGCGGGAGAAGAATGATCTTCAGGATGCCAATACCAAGCTGGACGTCGAACTTAAAGATGTTCATGGCCAGCTGTTGGACTCCACGAAGGAGAATCAGCGGCTTTGACGCGGCATATTTAGTAAGTGCTTGAACGAACTTTGAAAAAAATGTTTGGCGAGGAAGTCAACTAACAGAGTAATGTCTGTAGGTATGCTCATAGGTCGTCCTGCAGAGGAGATGCCCGGTTCTACGGGTGACCTTCTTCCCGAACTCTTGCAACTGCACGAGCGAATTTGGCAGGCGATGCGAGGTATTGCCCAAGCCTTATGGCTTGCCCACTCCGTGCCCGAGGGCCTTGGAGAGCTTGTGGAGAAGCTGGAGGGAGCTCGGCGGGGCTTCTGGTTGTGGAAGATATCGGCCTGCCGACAAGGTGCTAGGGAGGCCTGGGCCATGGTGAAGACCCGTTTTACGAAGTCTGACACAAACCACATGGCCGAGGTCGGACCAGTGGGGCCTGACGGGAAGTAGATCCATGTAAGCTTAGTATACGGCCAAGTAGAGTTGGCCACGAAGTATTCCCAGCAGGACTGTAAATTAGACAGCCTGTTAGATGGTATAGAACAGGAATACAATCAGTCGGAATGACTGTGTAATTTTGAATTGACATGTGTAATGCCTTCTAGCCGGATTGTAGATCGTTTGTCGTTGCCGACCTTTTCTCTTCAACCTCGGGACCTGACGGTCCGGAGTGTGTCCGAATACCCTAGCGGTTATATAAGAACCGGGGTATGCGTGGAGACCAGGCGTAGGGGTCATCAGTGCTTTATCATACAAGTGCCCAACTAGTTATGTTATATTACATGGTTAGTAAGAAACATCTTCCAGAGAGAATAGTTCCATTAAGGGTTCCTTTCGCTGGGAGGCATGCCCTAAGGTGCATGTCCGGAGTGCGTGAAGAGACGCAGAAAAAAGCATCTGGGGGCGCATAAAATGAGTAAAAAGATCATCTTTTATTTCACCGACCGAATATTCCCTTAAGAACGCTAGCTTTCGGCTTCACCCAGTCTTAGGTACACATTCAGCTGACCCGGCAGTAACAATCGCAGAGGTGCTCCCTTTACCGCCTAGCCGAACAATCGGGAACGTAGGGGTAAGCACAGGAGCCAGGCAACCCAGCTTGGCCAAAACTTAAGTCATATCGATGCATATAATGGTGAAGAAAAAGGTACATGCGGAAGTTTGACACATGTGTTGGGCATGAAGCCCGTATAAATAAGCTTCTGTTAAAGAAGCACCAAGTTTTAATGAGCGCGAGTGGCGCGTCACTATATGAGCCTTTAAGGGCTATAAAAGAAAAAAATGGGAAGGAGAGAAATGTAAGACAGAAAAATGCAAAAAAGAATGGACAGAGGAAGGAGACGAACACAGAGTCCGGCGCTAGGCATAGAATCTTCGGAGATGGGTGGCGTTCCATGGGTTCGGCTCGAGTCGGTTGTTCGACGCATCTCACAGGCGGTACGCCCCACCAGTCAGGACTTGGTCGATTATGAATGGACCTTCCCACTTGGGCTTGAGTTTGTCCTTTTTCTTATCCGGCAGGCGTAGAACTAGTTCGCCAACATTGTAATTTTTGTCCCGTACTTCTCTGCTTTGATATCTTCGGGCCTGCTGTTGATAAAATGCGGAACGGGCTTTTGCCACGTCACGCAGATGGTGTGCAGCCCCGTTGAATCTGAAACCTCACCCAATCCAAGATTCGGAGGCCGAAGAGTTTCCGAACTCTGAAGTTCGGATTCTTGGGTGTTGCCAATGAATCTGGCCTGTTGCCTGATCCTAAGCTCCGGTCTTGAGTTACATCCTCCCCTCCGCGGGTATCCGGCTTGGAGGGGTCGGGAATTCGTACATAGCTAGTCCTTAAAATAGATGAAGGGTCGCCGCACTGCACCTCTACCACGGCAATGTGGTGGGTGACTTGGGGAGAGTTAATTTCTCTTAGATCGGGTTTAAGCCCAACCTGGTCATAATCCATAGCAACCCCCAGGGCGGCGATGCGATCCAAGAGCTCGTTTACGGAAGAGAGCTCCATTGGATCTAGCTGCTCGGCGAGCTTCGAGCTGACGTGTAGGTTGCTTTTGATGACCCGAGAGGTCACCGTCGGCGCAACAGCCGAATAGGCGGTCATGAGGAAACCACCTAACCGGAGAGTTTGGCCGACAGCCAAGGCTCCCTTAGCAACGGCGCCGTCTTTAAAGACGGGAGGAGGCATCCTTCCTGATTGCGACGGCACAGAGTGTAGGATCGAAAGTATGTCTAGAGGGGGGTGATTAGACTACTTGACCAAATAAAAGCTTGACCTTTTCCCAATTTTAGTTCTTGGCAGATTTTAGCTATTTTAGGACAAGTCAAGCAATTATCACATAATTCAAGCAAGCATGTAAAGAGTATATTGGCAGCGGAAAGTAAAGCATGCAACTTGCAAGAATGTAAAGGGAAGGGTTTGGAGGATTCAAACGCAATTGGAGACACGGATATTTTTCCCGTGGTTCGGATAGGTGGTGCTATCCTGCATCCATGTTGATGGAGACTTCAACCCATGAAGGGTAACGGTTGCGCGAGTCCACGGAGGGCTCCACCCACGAAGGGTCCATGATGTAGCAACCTTGTCTATCCCACCATGGCCATCGCCCACGAAGGACTTGCCTCACTAGCGGTAGATCTTCACGAAGTAGGCGATCTCCTTGCCCTTACAAACTCCTTGGTTCAACTCCACAATCTTGTCGGAGGCTCCCAAGTGACACCTAGCCAATCTAGGAGACACCACTCTCCAACAAGTAACAAACGGTGTGTTGATGATGAACTCCTTGCTCTTGTGCTTCAAATGATAGTCTCCCCAACACTCAACTCTCTCTCATAGGATTTGGATCTAGTGGAAAGAAGTTTTGAGTGGAAAGCAACTTGGGGAAGGCTAGAGATCAAGATTCATATGGTAGGAATGGAATGTCTTGGTCTCAACATATGAGTAGGTGGTTCTCTCTCAGAACATATGAGTTGGAATGATGTATGTGTTCTGATGGCTCTCTCTCTTCGAATGAAGAGGAGGTGGAGGGGTATATATAGCCTCCACACAAAATCCAACCGTTACACACAATCTACCAATCTCGGTGGGACCGAATCAATAAACTCGGTCAGACCGAAAAGGTAAACCTAGTGACCGTTAGAGATTTTTGGTGGGACTGACATGCAACTCGGTAGGACCGATTCTGTTAGGGTTTGGGCATAACGTAATCTCGGTGAGACCGATTACACAAACTCGGTGAGACCAGGTTTGGTAATAAGCTAACCAGAGAGTTGGTCAGGCAAACTCAGTGGGACCGATTTGCTCTTTCAGTGAGACCGAAAAGTTACAAAAGGGAAACACAGAGTTTACATTCCAATCTCGGTGGGACCGATTCGCTCTTTCAGTGAGACCGAAAAGTTACGAAAGGGAAACAGAGAGTTTGCAACCCCATCTCGGTGAGACCGAGATCCCTATCGGTAGGACCGAATTGCTAGGGTTTGGCAGTGGCTTATGACATATGAAACTCGGTGGCGCCGGATAGATAGAATCGGTATGACCGAGTTTGGCTTTAGGGTTTAGGTCATTTGTGGATATGGGAAAGTAGCTGAGGATTTTGGAGCATATCATTAAGCACATGAAGCAAGAGGCTCATTAAGCAACTCCTCACCCTCCTTGATAGTATTGGCTTTTCCTAAAGACTCAATGTGATCTTGGATCACTAAAATATACAATGAAGAGTCTTGAGCTTCTGAGCTTGAGCCAATCCTTTGTCCTTAGCATTTTGAGGGTTCCACTTTCACATCCATGCCATGCCAATCATTGAGCTTTCCTGAAATAATCATCTTGGAATAGCATTAGCTCAATGAGCTATATGTTGTTATGAATTACCAAAACCACCTAGGGATAGTTGCACTTTCACAGAGGAACTCTCAATGAAAGCACCAATGTCGGTGTCAAAACCGGCGGATCTCGGGTAGGGGGTCCCCAACTGTGCGTCTAGGCCGGATGGAAACAGGAGGCAGGGAACACGATGTTTTACCCAGGCTCGGGCCCTCTCGATGGAGGTAAAACCCTACGTCCTGCTTGATTAATATTGATGATATGGATAGTACAAGAGTAGATCTACCACGAGATCAAGGAGGCTAAACCCTAGAAGCTAGCCTATGGTATGATTGTTGTATATGGAGTTGATTGCCTACGGACTACAACCCTCCGGTTTATATAGACACCGGATAGGGTTAGGGTTACATAAAGTCGGTTACAATGGTTGGAGATCTCAAATATCCGCATCGCCAAGCTTGCCTTCCACGCCAAGGAAAGTCCCATCCGGACACGGACGAAGTCTTCAATCTTCATAGTCCTGGAGTCCGGCTGAAGGTATAGTCCGGCTACCCGAACACCCCCTAATCCAGGACTCCCTCAAGGGGCTTCACCGAAATTTAAAATTATAGAATTCTATGGCTAAGTGAGAGTGTTCACGCATAATAGTCCGATTGCCTCATTCGTCGGGCTGAGCGCCTCCCTCGAAGGACCCAAACATGGGAAAAAGAGCGCCCAGATTTATCCCCGAACACCCCAGCACTAGTGGCAAGGGGGCAGAAGCCGACGACTCGCCATCTCTCAGTATTGATAAACAGCCGCACAGAAGGTAATATTTTAAATTCAAGCAGCATTGCTCAGCGCATATGAACAAGTTTTCAGCGCACAGGACAAAAACAAGCGAGTTTTACTCAAAAATTACATCCCTAGTACATTCATCCGCCACAAGGCGGGCACCCTTCAAAACATCCTTATAGTAATTTTCGGGCTTGCGATGCTCTTTCCCCGCTGGTGGCCTGTCCTTCACAAGCTTCTCCGCATCCAGCCTGCCCCAGTGCACCTTAGCGCGGGCAAAGGCCCTACGGGCACCTTCAATACAAACGGAGCGCTTGATGACTTCGAGCCTTGGACAGGCCTCCACCAGCCGCCGCACCAGCCCGAAATAGCTCCCAGACAGAGCCTCTCCAGGCCACAGCTGAACTAGGAGGCCCTTCATGGCATGTTCGGCCACCTTGTGGAGCTCGAACAGTTGCTTCAGCTGGTCGCTCAGGGGCACGGGGTGTCCGGCCTCAGCATACTGAGGCCAGAACACCTTCTCCGTCGAGCTGCCCTCCTTGGCTCGATAGAATGCGGCGGCATCGGATACACTCCGGGGAAGATCTGCAAATGCCCCTGGAGAGCTCCGGATTCGGGTAAGTATCAAGTAACTCACGTTTATGTGTTTACTTTGCATAAATAATGCCTTACCCGCCGCAATTTTCTTCACCTCATCCAACTCCTGGAGGGTCTTCTAGGATTCGGCCTTGGCAGACTTGGCATTTTCAATAGCCGCCGCGAGCTCGGACGCTCGCATCTTGCCGCACCTTGCCAACCTTGGCCTCATACCTCTCCCGCTCGGCGCACTCCGCGGCCGCACTCTTCTCGGCCTCGAGCAGCGCTTGCTTAAGGGTCGCCACCTCAGATGTGGCCCCTATAATAGCCATGTTAATCCTGTCATTTCTTGCAATTGCACCTTTTTATATACATATTCAACCAAGGCATTTCTTACCTTCCTTCTCCTCGAGCTGCTTCTTGGCACGCCCGAGCTCCTGCTCGGACTTCTCGAGGCTCTGCTTCAACATGTCCACTTCCGCAGTGAGTACGGCGGACGCCAGCAGAGAAGCCTGCACACGCATATTGACTCCTTTTGTTAGACTCCTGCGAATTTTTTTGATCCTCTATTCGGCTTTCCTTCCTGAACGCCCAACCGAGCATCAGGGGCTACTATCTATGCGGTAATATTATTTACACATTATTTACTTACATCAAAGCCTGTCAAAAGGCTAGTACAAGCTTCAGTCAGTCCGCTCTTGGCGGACTGAACCTTCTGGACCACCGCACTCATAATAGCGCGGTGCTCCTCATCGATGGAGGCGCATTGGAGCGCCTCGAACATATTGTCCGGCGCCTCCGGGTGGACGGGGGTCGCCGGCACGGAGGACTTGCTCCTCTTGGAAGGAGGTTCCTCGCCGGACTCCGGAACCCTTGAAGGTTCCGGAGCGATGTCCGGCCTAGAGCCGGACTTGGAGCCCTGGGGGGTTTCATCCCCTTTACTCCTGGAGTCCGGGAGGTCGCCTTGCGGCGCCTCCGGGACCACCTCCTCCCTGCTTGGAACCTGTTGGGACAACACCTCGGTGTCGTCCATAGGGCGGGGGGAGGAAGCCGTCGGAAGCGAGTTCACATCCGATGAGTCCAGTGAGCCGCTCGACGACGCGTCGAGCCAGTCTTTGGGTGGGCTGCATAAGCATGATCGACATAAGGGAAAGCTATGCAATAAACGAATACTATGAATTACTCCGGTATCCGGATACTTACGATTTTGCCAGGGGCTTGGCCCTGGGCTGCCACTCCTCTCCGCCATCGTCGGCGTCGTTGGAGTAGTCCGGAGGAAGGGTTTTCCCCTTCTTAGACCCCCCGGCCTCCTCAGAGAGGGCGGACTTCCGTTTCTTCTCTCGTCCCGCGGGAGGGGGAGAGGTCTCTTCTTCTTCCTCCTCGTCTTCACGAGAGGAAGGCGCTTCGGGACAATCGGATGATCAATCCGACACCTCCGGGCGCCGGGCACTCTTTCGAGTCCCCGTGGCCCTTTTCGTGGCCTTCTTCTCCGGCACCACCTAGGGCGTCGGAACTAGCAGCTTTGCCAAGCGAGCGTCCGCTGGGCCTTTGGGCAAACGAGCCGGACAGTTGATCTGTCCGGACGTCACCTCCCAATCCTGTCAAAGATAAGGGAGCTTAGATCCTGCATAGAGTCAAACTATGAAAAACTGATGCCCTGTAAAAGGACAAAAACAGCTTACCGCATGAGCGTGATGCTGAGTACTGAATCCGCGATCCTCGGTAGTGGATGCGGGAGCCTCGGCGCCTTTGAAAAGCATCCTCCAGGCATCTTCGTACATCGTGTCGAAGAGCCTGTTTAGAGTTCGATGCTGCGCCGGGTCGAACTCCCACAGGTTGAAGGCCCGTCGTTGACACGGGAGGATCAGGCGGATGAGCATAACCTAGACTACGTTGACAAGCTTGAGCTTCTTGTCCACCAGGGTTTGGATGCATGTTTGGAGTCTGGTCAGCTCTCCTTTTTTACCCCAAGACAGGCATGTCTCCTTCTAGGAGGTGAGCCGCGTAGGGGGGCCGGATCAAAACTCAGGGGGTGCGACCCATGTGGCGTCGCATGGCTCGGTGACGTAAAACCACCATGATTGCCACCCCTTCAGGGTCTCCACAAAGGAGCCCTCGAGCCACAGGACGTTGGCCATCTTGCCAGCCATGGCACAGCCGCACTCCGCCTGGCTGCCGCGCACCACCTTTGGCTTGACGTTGAAAGTCTTAAGCCATAGGCTGAAATGGGGGCGGATGCGGAGGAACGCCTCGCACACGACGATAAACGCTGAGATGTTGAGGACGAAGTTCGGGGCCAGATCGTGGAAATCCAGGCCGTAGTAGAACATGAGCCCCCGGACAAATGGATGCAGAGGGAAGCCTAGTCCGCGGAGGAAATGGGGGAGGAATACCACACTCCCATGGGGCCTAGGAGTGGGGATGAGCTGCCCCTTTTCGGGAAGCCGGTGCGCGATGTCGCTAGCCAGATATCCGGCCTTCCTCAGCTTTTTGATGTGTCCCTCCGTGACGGAGGAGACCATTCACTTGCCTCCCCCTCCGGACATGACTGGAGAAGGTTGAGGTGGTAGTGCGGACTTGGGCGCTGGAGCTCGAGTGTGCAAGAATGGATAGGCAAAGGAGGAATAAGGCGTGGGTGAAAAGGTGGATCCTTATCCCCTTATATGGGTGGACGCAACTACATGTCCCCACCAGCCTGGTAAAACTCGCTTATCTCCAAGCGCCGTAATCAAAGGCGCGGTTGGGTTACCCACGCCCGTATTGATGAGAATCCCAGAATAAGGGGACACGATCTTTGCTTTGACAAGACGTGCCAAGGAAATCGCCCCACATGACGCGCTGAGGTGGGATAATGAAACGACTCGGATAAAAGCTTGGCCGTGGTGTGTCGCACTACGGAATACGTCAGCAGATTAGATTTTTGTAAATATTATTCTCTCTATGGCAATATGTGGAAAACTTATTTTGCAGAGCCGGACACTATCTTTGTGTTTAAAATCTTCTATAAAGTACTTGGAGGAGGAACCCGCCTTGCAATGCCGAAGACAATCTGCGCGCTGGACTCGTCGTCATTGAAGCCTGGTTCAGGGGCTACTGAGGGAGTCCTGGATTAGGGGTTGTTCGGATAGCCGAACTATACCTTCAGCCGGACTCCCGGACTATGAAGATACAAGATTGAAGACTCCGTCCCGCGTCCGGAAGGGACTTTCCTTGGCGTGGAAGGCAAGCTTGGCGATACGGATATGAAGATCTCCTACCATTGTAACCGACTCTATGTAACCCTAACCCTATCCGGTGTCTATATAAACCGAAGAGTTTTAGTCCGTAGGACAACATACACATCAACAATCATACCATAGGCTAGCTTCTAGAGTTTAGCCTCTCTGATCTCGTGGTAGATCTACTCTTGTACTACCCATATCATCAATATTAATCAAGAAGGACATAGGGTTTTACCTCCATCGAGAGGGCCCAAACCCGGGTAAAACTTCGTGTCCCTTGCCTCCTGTTACCATCCGGCCTAGACGCACAGTTTGGGACCCCCTACCCGAGATCCGCCGGTTTTGACACCGACAATATGGGTAGTACAAGAGTAGATCTACCACGAGATCAGAGAGGCTAAACCCTAGAAGCTAGCCTATGGTATGATTGTATGTTATGGTTGTTGTCCTACGGACTAAAACCCTTCGGTTTATATAGACACCGGAGAGGGTTAGGGTTACACAAGGTCGGTTACAAAGGAGGAGATATCCATATCCGTATTGCCTAGCTTGCCTTCCACACCAAGTAGAGTCCCATCCGGACACGAGACAAAGTCTTCAATCTTGTATCTTCATAGTCTAATAGTGCGACAAATGGAGATAGTCCGGCAGTCCAGAGACCCCCTAATCCAGGACTCCCTCAGTAGCCCCTGAACCAGGCTTCAATGACAATGAGTCTGGCGCGCAGTATTGTCTTCGGCATTGCAAGGTGGGTTCCTTCTTCGAATACATCACAGAAGAATTTGAATACGAGGATAGTGTCCGACAGTGCAAAATAAGTTCCACATTCCACCGTAGAGAGAATAATATCTTCGCAGATCTAATTTGCTGGCTTGTTTTGGCAGCATAACGTTGCGTCATGGCCCGGTGATTATTCGAACCGTTTCTTTTAACCAGACCCACACATAACACGACGCAGTTTTTCGACACGTGTTGTCAAAGCAGAGATCGTGTCCCCTTATTACGGGATTCTCATCAATACAGGCATGGGTAACCCAACCGCGTCATCAATTGCGGCGCTTGGGGGATAAGCAAGTTTTACTAGGCAAGTGGGGACGCTTAGTTTTGCCCGCCCATATAAAGGGATAAGGATTCACCTTTCTATCCACGCCTTCTTCCTCCCTTGCCCATCCATTTTCGCACACTCGAGCTCTAACGCCCAAGTCCGCACTTCCGACCTTGACCTTCTCCAATCATGTCCAGAGCGGGAGGCAGGTGGATGGTCTCCTTCGTCATGGAGGGAGACATCAAGAAACTGAGGGGAGCCGGATACCTGCCCGACGACATCGCGCACCGGCTCCCAGATGAGGGGCAGCTCATCCCCACCCCTAGGCCCCATGAGAGGGTAGTATTCCTCACCCATTTCCTCCGCGGACTGGGATTCCCTCTCCATCCCTTCGTCCGGGGGCTCATGTTTTATTACGGCCTGGATTTCCACGATCTGGCCCGGAACTTCATCATCAACATCTCGGCATTTATCGTCGTGTGCGAGGCCTTCCTCCGCATCAAGCCCCACTTCGGCTTATGGCTGATGACCTTCAATGTCAAGCCGAAGGTGGTGGGCGGCCGCCAAGCGGAGTGCGGAGGCGCCATGGTGAGCAAGATGCCCAACATAGCATGGCTTGAGGGCTCCTTTGTGGAAACCATAAAGGGGTGGCAATCAGGGTGGTTCTATATAACCGAGACACGCGACCCTGCATGGGCAGCGGCCCCCGAGTTCCGATCTGGCATCCCCACGCGGATCACCTCCTGGAAAGAGAAGGGCCTGTCCTGGGGTAGATCGAAAGAGCTGACCGGACTCCAAACATGTATTCAAAACATGGTGGACAAGAAGCTCAAGCTTGTCAACATAGTCCAAGTATGCTCATCCGCCGGATACTCCCGTGCCAACAACGGGAGTTCAACTTGTGGGAGTTCAATCCGGCGCAGCACCGAACTCTGAACAGGCTCTTCGACATGACTCATGAAGACGCCTGGACGGTGTTGTTCAAAAGTGCCGAGGTCCTCGCCCCATTACTGAGGATCGCGGATTCAGCGCGAAGCGCCAAGCCAGTGCGGTAAGCTGCTTTACCTTTCACAGGATACTTATTTTTTATATAGATTGACTCTATGCGGGATCTAAACTCCCGTGCCTTTGACAGGACTGGCAGAAGATGGCCGGACAGATCGACTGTCCGGCTCCTTTGCCCGAAGGCCCCGTAGACGCTCTTCTGGAGAAGATTTTGACTCCGGCCCCTCATACGGTGCCGGATAAGACCAAGAAGGCCAAGGGAACCCAAAAGAGTTCCCGACGCTAGGCGTCGTCGGACTCACCGTCCGATGACTCTGCGGCGCACTCTTCCCCCGAAGATGAGGAAGAAGAAGAAGAAGAAGATGCTCCCCCACCGACTAGGGGACATAAGAAAAGGAAGGTCGCCCCAACCAGGGAGGCCGGAGGGTCCAAGAAGGGAAGGACTCTTCTTCCGAACGGTTCCGCCGCCGGCGGCGAAGGCGAAGACGAGTGGTTCCCCACGGTCAAGCCCCCGGGGAGATCGTAAGTATTCGGATACCAGAGTAACTCATAGGATTCCTTTGTCGCACTGCTTTCTCTAGCACCGAACGCAATTATGCAGGCCGCCACGAGCCAGCATCGATGTATCATCGGACGGCTCCTTGGGCTTGTCAGACATGGATAGCGATCCAGTCCCGGCCGCCACGTCCCCTCATCTTGCCGACGACGTCGAGGTGTTATCTCAAGAGGCATCGGGTCGAGGGGAGACAGCCTCGGAGGCGCCTCAAGGCGACCTTCCGGACTCCGGGAGCCGAGGGGACGGTGCCCCTGAGAGCTCCAAGTTCGGCCCTCAGCCGAACACAGTGCCGGACCCTCCAGCGGGTCCGGGCTCGGGCAGGCGGCCTCCTTCTAAGAGGGGCAAGACGCCTGTGCCGGTGACCTCTGTCCATCCAGAGGCGCCGGACAATCTGCTGGAAGCGCTTCGCAGCGCTTCCATCAACGAGGAGCACCGCACTATCATGAGTGTGGTGATCCAGAAGGTTCAGTCCGCCAAGAGCGGTTTGACTGAAGCCTATGCCAGCCTTCTAACAGGCTTCGAGGTAAGTGTTTTAAAATGTAGTAGAAATATTACCGCATAGACAGTAGCCCCTGATGCTTTGTTCGGTGTTCACAAAGAAAAGCCGAACAGAGGATCAAATAATAGCGCAGGAGTCTAATATAAGTATGTCAATATGCGTATGCAGGCTTCGCTACTGGCGTCCGCCGCACTGACTGCGGAGGTCGCCGTACTAAAGCAGGGCCTCGAGGGTTCCAGGAAAGAGCTCGGCCTTGCCAAGAGGCAGCTCGAGGAGAACAAGGGTAAGTAATACCCTGTCTTATGTATATATAAAAGAGGACGCGATTGCAAAATGACAGGATCATCGTATGTTTGCCAGGGGCCACGACCGAGGTGGCGACCCTGAAGCAAGCGCTAACCAAGGCCGAAGATACAGTGGCCAAGGAGCGGACTGAGCGAGAGAAGCACAAGGCTCGGGTGGGCGAGGTGCAGCAAGAGCTCCAGGCTCTTGTGGCGAAGCACGAGGCGTTGGAGCTTGACTCCAAGACGCGGGAGTCTGAGCTTGCCGCGGCCCTCGAGAGTGTAAAAAGTGCCAAGGCCGAAGCCCAAAAGGCCCTCCAAGAGATCGACGCGATGAAGAAGATAGCGGCGGGTAAGGCTTTCTATATGCAAAGCAAGCATGTAAAAGTAAATTACTGATTACTTACCCGGATCCGGGGCTCTTCAGGAGCATTTGCAGATTTGCCCCGTAGTGTGTCCGATGCCGCACAATTTTACCAGGCCTGGGACGGAAGCTCGACGGAGAAGCTGTTCTGGTCTCAGTATGCTGAGGCCGAACATCCGGTGCCAATGAGCGACTAGCTGAAGCAGATGGTCGAGTTACATAAGGTGGCCGATCAGGCCCTGAAGAGCTTTATAGTCGGGTTGTGGCCTTGCGACGCCCTTCCGAACAGCTTCTTCGGCCTGGTGAGGCGGCTTGTGGATTCCTGCCCGGGGCTGGAGGTCTTCAAGCGATATGTCTGCATTGAAGGTGCACGCTAGGCTTTCGCCCGTGTGAAATTGCAGTGGGTCAAGCTAGACGCCGTGAAGCTGATCAAGGAGGGGCCGCTAGAGGGTAAGGAGCACCGCCACCCCGAGATGTACTACGAGGGTGTTCTGCCGGGTGCCCGTCTCATCGCGAATGAGTGCTCAAAAGATGTAATATCTGAATGAGACTTGCTCGTGTGATCCTGTATGATGAAAACTTGTTTCATATGCGCTATGCAACGCTTGTGTGAATTTAAAATATTACCTTCTGTTTGGCCGTTTATCCAATCTAAGAGATGGCTAGTCCTCGGCTTCTGCCCCCAGGCCACGAGTGCTGGGGTGTTCGGGATAAACCTGAGCACTCTTGTTCCCATATTTGGGTCCTTCGAGGGAGGTGCTCAGCACAACGAACAAGGCAACTGGACTAATAATGCTTTATCACTCTCACTTAGCCATAGAATTCTATAATTTTAAATTTCAGCAAAGCCCCTGGTATTCGGAAGGCCGAATTCAGGGCGCGATACACGCCTGTAAGCCGGACAGGGCCGGCCCCTCGCCCTAAGCGGCATAAGTCTTTAGCGACTTGAAAAGCCTCGCCGAACAGCGATCAGTCTCTCGCCTTATCATGACAGTTAGTTTTAGCTTTCTCTACTGAGGTGCGAAACCCAGCAGAACCGTGGCACAATCGCAGTAGTTCTCCTAGAGCTACCTTAGCCGATAGAGTGGAACGTAAGGTACCAAAACATAGGAGCCGGGCAAACCCAACATTTTACCAAAGAGATGATTCGGAGCTGATGCATATAATGCTATAAGTTCGGGGTGCCGCACTTGTGAAAGTGTTCGGACTTTTCACACCACATTGTGGGGTACGTAAGCCCCTGGTGTATTGGCCGTACCATAGTGTACGGTTGCAAGGCGTCATTAATGAACACACACACACACACACACAAGAATGCAATAATAGTCGTAATGTCATGCATTATTTATTAAAAAATTGCGTTAAAGCAGAGTGATACAGATAGTGCGATAAGCAAAGAGTAGGACTATGTCCCTTCCAAGGGCAAGCTGAGGAATGATGTTAAATTGAATATTTCACTCGTTACTATAATCAACCTGGGAGTTATGTTGTATGACGTAGTTGTCTGCCTCCTTGGTTGCTGCATCGTGTGTTCGGCAATAGTGCTGCCAGACAGTGTTTCCAGAGATTAAGGTCCTGAAAGAAAAAGAAAAATAACCAAACGGGAAGCCCCTAGTGCGATTTAGGCCGCGTCTTGGGGCGTGCCGCAGTTGTGCCCCCTCCCCACCTGTGCCCATGGTATTTTTAATGCGTAATTATGTACGCGCGACACGAGTTTCGCCGCTGGGCTAGGATTGGGGTGGCCACCGCATTGCTATGCAAGCTCAGATCGCGCCAGGCGGTCTATTTGCCGATTACCCCGAGCGCGCTTGAAGGTGTCCGGGTTGTGAACCGCCGAACTGGTTGATTGCCTTGAGAGGCTGCTTTGCGTTTCTGCTGCGAGGGCTGCGGTGTGCTCCTCTATTCCGAGAGAGCGCTTTGTGTTTCCATTGACTATGATAACTCCGCAAGGTCCTGGCATCTTGAGCTTGAGGTATGCATAATGCGGTACCGCATTGAATCTAGCAAATGCGGTTCGCCCGAGTAGCGCGTGATAACCACTGTGAAACGGGACTATATCGAAGATTAACTCTTCGCTTCGGAAGTTATCCGGGGATCCGAAGACCACTTCCAGTGTAATTGAGCCTGCGCAATGGGCCTCTACACCTGGAATGACGCCCTCAAAGGTTGTTTTTGTGGGTTTGATCCTTGAGGGGTCTAACCCATTTTGCGCACTGTGTCCTGATAAAGCAGGTTCAGGCTGCTGCCGCCGTCCATAAGGACGCGAGTGAGGTGAAATCCGTCAATGATTGGGTCTAGGACCAGTGCGGCGAATCCGCCATGACGGATACTGGTGGGGTGGTCCCTGCGATCAAAGGTGATCGGATAGGAGGACCTAGGGTTGAACTTTGGGGCGACTGGCTCCAACGCATATACGTCCCTGAGCGCACACTTCCGCTCCCTCTTGGGGATGTGGGTTGCGTATATCATGTTCACCGTCCGCACTTGCGGGGGAAACCTCTTCACTCCTCCAGTGTGCGGCTGCCGGGGCTCCTCCTCATCATCGCTATGCGGCCCCTTGTCCTTGTTTTCGGCAATTAACTTGCCGGCCTGCTTGAACACCCATCAATCCGTGTTGGTGTGATTGGCTGGCTTGTCTGTGGTGCCGTGTATTTGACACAAGCGATCGAGTATACGGTCCAAGCTGGACGGACCCGGCGTACTTTGTTTGAATGGCTTTTTCCACTGACCGGGTTTAGAGCCTTTAAATCCGGCATTGACTGTCGTATCCTCGGTATTTTTGCTGTTAATGCGGCTCTTATGCTTGTTGCGATGTGACCTGCTATTGCTGTCCTTGGTATCTGAGGTACCATGGTTCTTTGATATGTTATTACTGCGAGCTAGCCAGCTGTCTTCTCCCGCACAAAAGCGGGCCATGAGTGTCGCGCGAGCTGCCATAGATTTCAGCTTTTCCTGACCAAGGTGCCGGGCTAGCCACTCGTCTTGGATGTTGTGCTTGAAAGCCGCTAAGGCCTCCACATCCGGACAGTCGACGGTTTGATTTTTCTTTGTAAGGAACCGAGTCCAGAATTGCCTGGCCGACTCTTCTGGCTGCTGAATTATGTGGCTCAAATCATCGGCTTCTGGTGGTCGCACATAAGTGCCCTGAAAGTGGTCGAGGAATGCGGCTTCCAGATCTTCCCAACAGCTAATGGAGTGCACTGGCAAGCTGTTAAGCCAATGCCGCGCTGGTCCTTTGAGCTTTAGTGGGAGGTATTTGATGGCGTGTAAGTCATTGCCGTGGGCCATGTGGATGTGGAGGAGGAAGTCCTCAATCCATACTGCGGGATCTGTTGTGCCGTCGTATGATTCAATATTTACAGGTTTGAAACCTTCTGGGAATTGATGTTCCATTACTTCGTCTGTGAAGCATAAGGGGTGTGCAGCGCCTCTGTATTGGGCTATATCTCGACGCAGCTCGAATTGGTCTTGCCCGCTGTGTTCGACCCGGTCGGATTTGCTTTTACTGTATCCAGCATGACATTTGTTGTCTCGCAGATTGATGCACCCTCGTGATCCATAGATCGATCTTGAATGCTTTGCCTTGTCCTCCAATATGTCTCGCAGGTCTGGCGTATCTCCCCATGCCTTTTTATTTGAATGGCGTTGGGGTGGAGGCTGAGCTTTTGGCTGGAATGCCTCTCTATCGCGGCCACGAGGTGGCCGATCAGCCGTATCATACGCTTCTTCCTCCAGTCGGGGTAGTAACCTGCGCCTTGGGTAACTCTTGGAGGGCCGCTCGAGTTTATATTCCTCGGCCGCGAGGACTTCAGTCCATTTATAAGCTAGCAGATCTTGATCAGCTTGAAGCTGCTGCTGCTTTTTCTTCAGGCTATTTGTTGTGGCCATAAGCCGGCGCTTGAAGTGCTCTTTTTCGATGGGATCCTCTGGGACGGCGAATTCATCATCGCCGAGGCTTGCCTCGTCTTTCAAGGGGGGGATGTAATTGTCATCCTCCTCCTCTTCGTCTGCCGCTCTCTCAGGAGAGCTGGCTCCTTCATCCTCCTGCTCTAAATCTTGCTGGAGGGGTTTGTTGTTTTCTTCGGCACTATCCGGAGTGTTATTATCTCATGTGCTGGTATCACCACTTTTGCTGTGGCGGGACTTAGAGCGGCGCTGCTGACGTCGGCGTTTGGGTTGCTTCTTGGAGGGGTCATCCTCCGCTATCCCGTCGCCATTGCCTTCTTTGGGTGTATCCACCATGTATATGTCATATGACGAGGTGGCTTTCCAGTGCCCTATAGGTGCTGGTTCATGTTCGTCTCTGACATTGTCGTCCATACCGTCCATGTCTTCGGAGTCGAAGTCGAGCATGTCGGTTAAATCATCGACAGTGGCTACAGAGTGGGTGGTGGGTGGGCGTCGAATTTCTTCATCATCCGCATCCCAATCCTGTTGGCCATAATCCGGCCAGGGCTCTCCTGACAAAGAGAGAGAGACCTTAGTGAATTCAGAATGTCGCCGAAGGGCGAGTGCTGAAAGATATCCATGGCGGTGAATTCCATGATCGGCGCCCGATCGGATTCGATTGGCAGCGGCGCGGATGGTTCGGAGTCCGGAAAAGAGTCCGGCTCCTGGGAGTCACGGGCTGCGCAGAGGATTATGCTGGTGTTCGGCTCGATCGCAATTAAGACTGCAGCCCCTGAGGCGGTGTCTAACCACCCGTCCTCGATTGGCGTAGTTGGCTACGAACTAAGGGTCGGAGCTGATGCGAGCGCGGCCTCTAGGGTACTGTTTGGCGGCAGAGCTTGGTCATACCCATCGCGACAATGCGGCGCACCCAGCTGTGGCTCGAATCCGTCGAAGATCAAGTCTCCGCGGATGTCGGTCGTGTAGTTCAAACATCCAAATCTGACCTGATGGCCAGGGGCGTAGCTTTCAATCTGCTCCAGATGGCCAAGCGTATTAGCCCGCAGTGCAAAGCCACCGAATACGAAGATATGTCCGGGGAGAAAATTCTCACCCTGTACCGCATCGCTATCGATGATAGCAAGAGCCGCCAAGCCTAACGGCGACGACATAGAGGAACTCTTAATGAAAGCACCAATGTCGGTGTCAAAACTGGCGGATCTCGGGTAGGGGGTCCCGAACTGTGTGTCTAGGCTGGATGGTAATAGGAGGCAGGGGACACAATGTTTTACCCAAGTTCGGGCCCTCTTGATGGAGGTAAAACCATACGTCCTGCTTGATTGATATTGATGATATGGGTAGTACAAGAGTAGATCTACCACGAGATCAGAGAGGCTAAACCCTAGAAGCTAGCCTATGGTATGATTGTATGTTATGGTTGTTGTCCTACGGACTAAAACCCTTCGATTTATATAGTCACGGGAGAGGGTTAGGGTTACACAAGGTCGGTTACAAAGGAGGAGATATTCATATCCGTATTGCCTAGCTTGCCTTCCACGCCAAGTAGAGTCCCATCTGGACACGAGACGAAGTCTTCAATCTTGTATCTTCGTAGTCTAATAGTGCGGCCAATGGAGATAGTCCGGCTGTCCGGAGACCCCCTAATCCAGGACTCCCTAACATAGGTTCATGGGCGGAACCCGCAAGTTGATCACTAAAACATACATCAAGTGAATCACGTGATATCCCATTGTCACCACACATACGCACAGCAAGACATACATCAACTGTTCTCAAATCTTTAAAGACTCAATCCGATAAGATAACTTCAAGGGGAAAACTCAATTCATTACAAGAGAGTGGAGGGGAGGAGAAACATAAGATCCAACTATAATAGCAAAGCTCGCGATACATCAAGATCGTGCCAAATCAAGAACATGAGAGAGAGAGATCAAACACATAGCTACTGGTACATACCCTCAGCCCCGAGGGAGAACTACTCCCTCCTCGTCATGGAGAGCACCGGCATGATGAAGATGGCCACCGGAGAGGGATTGCCCCCTCCGGCAGGGTGCCAGAATGGGTCTAGATTGGTTTTTGGTGGCTACGGAGGCTTCTGGCGGCGGAACTCCCGATCTAATCTCTATTCTGGAAGTTTTAGGGTACGATGATATATATGGGTGCAGGAAGTACGTTGGAGGAGCCACGGGGGCCCCATGAGGCAGGGGGGCGCCCCCCCCCCACCCTCGTGGGCAGCCCATGTCTCCCCTGATTTGCACTCCAAGTTCCCTGGGTTGCTTTCCTTCCAAAAATAACTTCTCCAGTTGATTTCGTTCCGTTTCGACTCCGTTTGATATTCCTTTTCTTTGAAACACTGAAATAGGCATAACAGCAAATCTGGGCTGGGCCTCCAGTTAATAGGTTAGTCCCAAAAGTAATATAAAAGTTGATAATAAAGCCCAATATTGCCCAAAACAGTAGATAATATAGCATGGAGCAATCAAAAATTATAGATACGTTGGAGACGTATCACCAGCCCGCTTCCAGACAACCTCATCATGTACGTAGGAATAGATGCGTACGCCACGTACAAGTCATGGAAGACAATCGACAACATCATGATAGGTTGGGATATTTCAGAAGAGCAGGAAGCTGACCCCTACTACCACTGCAACTTCGCGGGATGAGGATGCATGAAAGTCTGCATTTGTGTTGCTCGCACTTCTGCCTGTCCTTAATATTGTTGTTTCAGATTTGTAGCTTGCTTTCGTTATGTTGAACCAGCTATCTTATGTTATGTGTGCGAGGGTTTGAACAAGTTTGCCTATTTATATCATGTACATCGTTTGCTTATGTCAGTCAACAAGTTTGCTAGCTTCCTATTTTTGTTCATCCATCATTTGAAGTTGAAGTAGGTTGAAGTTGAAACTAGTCATGCAGAAACAAAAAATCATACATGGATATTTTCACAAAAAAAACAAAAATAGTGGCAGACTAACTAAGGACAACAGCAAATTAGTAGAATTGGACGCTCAGTACAGCTTAGACATTTATGGTAGTACTATCACACTAAGAAAATTCAGTTTTTAGTTTCAGAAGAACACTAAAAAGACTAAGTTTCAGCCGAGGACTACTAACAGCATCCTGCTAATAGTAGTTAGAAATTTACTAAGTACTGCAACAGGAAAACACTACAAGGATTCCGGTCTATTGCAACAAAAATTATTGCTACAACTATCTTTTGTTGCAATAAAATGCTATATTTCCACAAAGTTCCAGTTCGTGGTAATAGGATCTACATATTGCCACAATTTCGTTTCATCGCACTAATTACTCGTTTTGTTGCAACAGAAGCCATGTATTGCCACAAGCTGCATCGTCATTGTAATATGGTAGTGATATTGCGACAGTCATGTCCCGTTGCGTGAATTGGTCATCTTGTTGCAAAAAAGGCTAGGTATTGCAACAAAGTACATAGATACTATTGCAACACCTTTGACATGTGGCGCTAGTCACAAATACTATTGCGACAAAGCATGTATTGGTTGTAATAGGGTGACTTTTTGCCTCACCTTTGTTGTGTTTCAATAACTATTACATATTGCGACAAATTGAGCATCCATGGCAATACGTACAACATAATGCAACAATCCTCTAGTGTTGTCAAAAAGGAGCAGGATATTGCAATGATATTCTCTACCGCGCTCCTGATTTTTTTCCTTTATTTATTATACTACTTCGCAGGATCTAATTAAAGGGGCGTACTAGTTTACAGAGATATTAACACATTATACCACAACTTGCACCTAAGTTGCATTTTAGTCACATATCTTGCAAAGTGGACATCGGTGGTACCACAACTTCGAGGAATGCTCGCTTACGCGTGTGCGAAGCGTTGCACACTCGCGGGCCCTTCACTTTAGGGTTTCTTGCACCGCCAGGGTCTCCTCCACTCACCCTACTGACCTCCTCCGGTAGAAGGTCGTGCTCGGCACCCGAAAGATGGCAAGCTCAATGCCCTTCTCACAAAGGTGAGTCATGAGAAATGAGCACCACACATTCTCTTCCTAATTTTTCTGTATCTTGCTTGATGTGTGCTGTTAATAAAAAAGGAGATTCAATATAAAATTATGTGTTAAGTAGAGAAATTGTGCAAGGCTGCATACTAGCTATTTTTAAACACTCCCAGGCTTCATTTGAACAGCTCTTCAGCCACCAATTGAGCAGCATAACAGTTGTATCCCAGACTAATTTTCAGCAAGAATTCATCAGCAGATCAACAACACTACATCAAGATATAGAAAAGGACATATGACACAAGGTTGTAGTAGGATATAACAAACCATCTCAGCGAGATATATAACAAATGTTTCAAAATGACAGCACACAAGTTTCAGCAGCTATACTTGTATAGATTGTTCACATAAAAGACCATAAGTTTAAGGCAGAGTAGTGAAAATAGCAAAAACACTAAAATACCATAAGTTCATAGCAACAGTGTGTACATAGCATCACTGTCAAAAGGAAAATAGAAACAATACTAAAATAACAGCAACTACTCTTCTCTTCATCACCAAATTGTTAGTGCTGGGCACTAGCTCTTATTCCCATTTGCCACAACATATGACACTATGAAGGCATGCCTTGTCTCAACTTGTTTTATATCAGATTAAACTTCAGGAGAGATATTTCTCGTAGGTAACCATCATAACAGTTCAGGAACTTATACTCATGGCTTACACATGTGAAAAACATCTTACTAAGAAATTAAAAACTATACAAAGAACCCCTAGTCATCATCCAATTCTTCTTGTCCCAAAGGAGCAACATGACCATCATTTACGTAAGCCCCATCATCATCCGTATCATCATCAGATTCGAATTGGACATCTTCAAACTCAATAGGTTTTATATTTTCTATGACTGAAACATCAATGTTGGATCCTTCGTCATCATTTCTACACCAACTAGTGATCTCTTCAGGTACTGTAATTTTTAGCACTGTAATTTCTACATCGACGACATCCAATACATCTGCCTCACCACCCTCATCGGCTTCAACAACTTCATCAAGGCCTACACCATTTAAAACAGAAGGAGCAAACAAATTTCGTGGATTCATTTTAATAGCAGCTGCCCAATCAAGGTTCTTCACATCTCTCACATAGAAAACCAGTTGAGCTTGGAGGCCTAGAATGTAAGGGTCTCCTTGGAATTGGTGTAGAGTAGTGTCAAGGTCAATAATTCCATATTTGTCCTTCTTATACCCCTTACTCTTAGTTCTGTTCGCAGGAGGCACATCAAACCAGTCACACTAGAATAGAACAACCTCCTTATTAGGAGGAAAGTCAAGAAGTATGATTTTCTTGATCACCCCGTAATAATTAATATTTCCTGTGTTTGCATCACCCTTGACAATGACGCCACTATTTTGGGTACTCAAGTCCTGCTCTATATAGGAATTCCGACAGAAATATCCATTCAGAAATGTACGATTGTATACCCGAGCTAGGTGATCAGGTCCTTTAGCTAGTGCATAAATAAGATTGCTGACCTTCCCATCATTGTGGAGTTCTGTGATCTGTTTCATGGAATAGAATATGTGTGAGTGTATTGTACAACGTTGGTACGTTATTACAAGGAACATTAGTGAAAATGCGAAAGAAAATTACCCGTCTCTCAAACCAACCAACAAACTCTTCCTTCTGCTGCTTTTCAGGATTAGGAGAATTCTTCCTTATGAGCTCCTCAAGATGTTCACTTCAAAGAGAAATTATTGTTAGTTGAACATGAAAGTATTAAAGCATATCATGATGTGAAATAAAAATATAAGTATCCTTACTCAATCCATGGCGCAGTTTCCTCATAGTTTGTTATTATGAAATGCCTCATTTGATTAATATCAGCCAAAGACAATGATTCACAAACAAAACCTTTCTTGGAGTAATCAACTGTACTCATTATGCTAATCCCTGTTGGTGATTGATCAGTACCTCTGTCTTCATGACGTTCGGACTGACTTAGCTTGGTAGGCATTCCATCAACGAATCGACTGCAAAAAGTCATGCACTCTTCAAGTATGTACCCCTCTACAATAGAACCTTCTGGTTGAGCCTTGTTACGCACAATCAGTACACATTTCCAAGCCACTAGCATGCTAGGACTAAGAGTTCTGGTACACTTGAACAAAACAGTACATTCATTCTACAAAAATATAAAAAGGAATGGGAAGCTTCAGTTCACATTCCATAAAACATTGACACACTCAAGAATAACACTAATAGTACAACTGAAATGTCAGTACAACTCTTCAAAGCTATTTTACTCCCATGCTTTTGTGTCACAATCCTTCAACCCCCTGACAGCTTGGATATGGAGATCCTCATGCACTATGAAAATAAAGGTTTTTGCCTGGATGCTTATTATGGATAGGCTAAATACCAAAGATATGGTGGAGAGGAGGAATTGGCATTTGGAGGATGGAGTAAATTGTGTTCTCTGCCCTTTGCAGACTAGGTAAACAAGAGATCATCTATTCTTCAATTGCAACTTCAGTGTTAGAGTTTGGAACTATTTGCAAATTGATTGGTCATCAGGTGATTCGATGAATGAGCTGGTTGTTAATGCTAACAGGAGCTTTAGGAAACCTTTCTTTACTGAAGTGGTCTTTATAGCTTGCTGGAATATATGGATTGTCAGAAATGCTAAGGTCTTTAGGCATGAGAGAGCTGGATTTAATAAATGGAGACGAGGTTTCCTAAATGATATTGCTTTAATGCAATATAGGATTAAGCCGGCTTATAAGGATGATCTCCTTAGATGGATCTCTTTTCTGCCACCTTGAGGCTTGTACTTATCTTCCGCTTGTACTTGTTTTCTACTTTTCATAGATTAGCCTGATTACCCCTTGTAATCCCCCTTGTACTTGTACTTGTTTTCCCTGTTAATAAAGTTTTGATATGCTGTGGGGGTCTCCCCTACAGTTCCCAGTCAAAAAAATGTCAGTACAACTTAGTCTGTAAGGCAAGTACTATGATCATACAAAACATTTCCTTGAGAAGAACCACAGCCTAGAAAATAGGTCGCCCCCCTCCCCCGGAGACATATTTAAATGTAGCTAATTTAAACTAGTATTTAAATTTTACTCTGAAGTTCAAGTACTACAATTCAAGAAGTTCAAACAAAAATTTGGCTCTCAAATCTTGCTAAATTTCTTATACTTGAATAAAATCTGGCTAGAGATGACGTAGCTACTTGGTCATAAATAAGTTCAATGATGTCTACTACACAACCTTCTTCTTGTAGACGTTGTTGGGCCTCCAAGTGCAGAGGTTTGTAGGACAGTAGCAAATTTCCCTCAAGTGGATGACCTAAGGTTTATCAATCCGTAGGAGGCATAGGATGAAGATGGTCTCTCTCAAGCAACCCTGCAACCAAATAACAAAGAGTCTCTTGTGTCCCCAACATACCCAATACAATGGTAAATTGTATAGGTGCACTAGTTCGGCGAAGAGATGGTGATACAAGTGGTATATGGATGGTTGATAAAGGTATTTGTAATCTGAAAATATTAAAACAGCAAGGTAACTAATGATAAAAGTGAGTGTAAACGGTATTGCAATGCTAGGAAACAAGGCCTAGGGTTCATACTTTCGCCAGTGTAAGTTCCCTCAACAATAATAACATAATTGGGTCACATAACTATCCCTCAACATGCAACAAAGAGTCACTCCAAAGTCACTAATAGCGGAGAACGAACGAAGAGATTATGGTAGGGTACGAAACCACCTCAAAGTTATTGTTTCCAATCAATCCGTTGGGCTATTCCTATAAGTGTCACAAACAGCCCTAGAGTTCGTACTGGAATAACACACTAATACACAAATCAACCAAAACCCTAATGTCACCTAGATACTCCAATGTCACCTCAAGTATCCATGGGTATGATTATACGATATGCGTCACACAATCTCAGATTCATCTATTCAACCAACACAAAGGACCTGAAAGAGTGCCCCAAAGTTCCTACCGGAGAATCACGATGAAAACGTGTGCCAACCCCTATGCATAGGTTCATGGGCGGAACCCGCAAGTTGATCACCAAAACATACATCAAGTGAATCACGTGATATCCCATTGTCACCATAGATATCCACGGCAAGACATACATCAAGTGTTCTCAAATCTTTAAAGACTCAATCCGATAAGATTACTTCAAAGGGGAAAGTCAATTCATTACAAGAGAGAAGAGGGGGAGGAGAAACATAAGATCCAACTATAATAACAAAGCTCGCGATACATCAAGATCGTATCACCTCAAGAACACGAGAGAGAGAGAGATCAAACACATAGCTACTGGTACATACCCTCAGCCCCGAGGGAGAACTACTCCCTCCTCGTCATGGAGAGAACCGGGATGATCAAGATGGCCACCGGAGAAGGATTGTCCCCTCCGGCAGGGTGCCGGAATGGGTCTAGATTGGTTTTCGGTGGCTACGGAGGCTTTTGGCGGCGGAACTCCCGATCTAATGACTGTTCTGGAAGTTTTAGGGTACATGGAGTTATATAGGCGGAAGAAGTACGTCAGGGGAGCCACGAGGCAGGGGGGCGCGCCCTAGGGGGTGGGCGCGCCCCCCACCCTCGTGGCTTCCTGGTTCCTTCCTCGACGTGAGGTCCAAGTCCATCGGGTGGCTTTCGTTCCAAAAATAACTTCTCTAGTTGATTTTGTTCCGTTTCGACTCCGTTTGATATTCCTTTTCTTCAAAACACTGAAATAGGCAAAAAATAGCAAATCTGTGTTGGGCCTCCGGTTAATAGGTTAGTCCCAAAATTAATATAAAAGTGGATAATAAAGCCGAATATTTCCCAAAACAGTAGATAATATAGCATGGAGCAATCAAAAATTATAGATACGTTGGAGACGTATCAAGCACCCCCAAGCTTAATTCCTGCTCGTCCTCGAGTAGGTAAATGATAAAAGAAAGAATTTTTGATGTGGAATGCTAGTTGGCATAATTTCAATGTAATTCTTCTTAATTGTGGTATGAATATTCAGATCCATAAGATTCAAGACAAAAGTTCATATTGACATAAAAATAATAATACTTCAAGCATACTAACTAAGCAATCATGTCTTCTCAAAATAACATGGCCAAAGAAAGTTATCCCTACAAAATCATATATTCTGGCTATGCTCTATCTTCACCACACAAAATATTTAAATCATGCACATCCCCGATGACAAGCCAAGCAATTGTTTCATACTTTTAATGTTCTCAAACTTTTTCAATCTTCATGCAATACATGAGCGTGAGCCATGGACATAGCACTATAGGTGGAATAGAATGGTGGTTGTGGAGAAGACAAAAAGGAGAAGATAGTCTCACATCAACTAGGCGTATCAATGGGCTATGGAGATGCCCATCAATAGATATCAATGTGAGTGAGTAGGGATTGCCATGCAACGGATGCACTAGAGCTATAAGTATACGAAAGCTCAAAAGAAACTAAGTGGGTATGCATCCAACTTGTTTGCTCATGAAGACATAGGGCAATTTGAGGAAGCCCATCGTTGGAATATACAAGCCAAGTTCTATAATGAAAGATTCCCACTAGTATATGAAAGTGATAACATGAGAGACTCTCTACTATGAAGATCATGGTGCTATTTTGAAGCACAAGTGTGGTAAAAGGATAGTAAAATTGTCCCTTCTCTCTTTTTCTCTCATTTTTTTATTTTTTTATTTGGACCTTCTCCTTTTTTATGGCCTCTTTTCTCTTTTTTTATTTGGGCTTCTTTGGCCTATTTTATTTATTTATTTTCATCCGGAGTCTCATCTCGACTTGTGGGGGAATCGTAGTCTCCATCATCCTTTCCTCACTGGGGCAATGCTCTAGCCTCTAATAATGATGATCATCACACTTTTATTTTTCTTACAACTCAAGAATTACAACTCGATACTTAGAACAAGATATAACACTATATGAATGCCTCCGGCGGTGTACCGGGATGTGCAATGATGCATGAGTGACATGTATGAAAGAATTATGAACGGTGGCCTTGCCACAAATACAATGTCAACTACATGATCATGCAAAGCAATATGACAATGATGAAGCATGTCATAATAACGGAATGGTGGAAAGTTGCATGGCAATATATCTCGAAATGGCTATGGAAATGCCATGATAGGTAGGTATGGTGGCTATTTTGAGGAAGGTATATGGTGGGTTTATGGTACCGGCGAAAGTTGCGTGGTACTAGAGAGGCTAGGAAAGGTGGAAGGGTGAGAGTGCGTATAATCCATGGACTCAACATTAGTCATAAAGAACTCACATACTTATTGCAAAAATCTATTAGTTATCGAAACAAAGTACTACGCGCATGCTCCTAGGGGGATAGATTGGTAGGAAAAGACCATCACTCGTCCTCGACCGCCACTCATAAGGAAGGCAATCAATAAATAAATCATGCTCCGACTTCATCACATAACGGTTCACCATACGTGCATGCTACGGGAATCACAAACTTCAACACAAGCATTTCGCAAATTCACAACTACTCAACTAGCATGACTCTATTATTACCATCCTCATATCTCAAAACAATCATCAAGTATCAAACTTCTCTTAGTATTCAACACACTCATAAGAGAATTTTATTATTCTTGAATACCTAGCATATTTGGATTTTAAGAAAATTACCATGCTATTTAAGACTCTCAAAATAATATAAGTGAAGCATGAGAGTTCATCTATTTTATCAAAATAAAACTACCACCATGCTCTAAAAGATATAAGTGAAGCACTAGAGCAAATGACAAACTACTCCGAAAGATATAAGTGAAGATCAATGAGTAGTCGAATAATTATGCAACTATGTGAAGACTCTCTAACATTTAATAATTTCAGATCTTGTTATTTTATTCAAACAGAAGGCAAAGCAAAATAAAATGACATTCTAAGAATGGAAAACATCATGTGAGAAGCAAAAACTTAGGATCAACCGAAACTAACTGATAGTTGTTGAAGAAGAAAGGTGGGATGCCAACCGGGGCATCACCAAGCTTAGATGCTTGAGACTTCTTGAAATATTATCTCGGGATGCCTTGGGCATCCCCAAGCTTGAGCTTTTGTGTCTCCTTAATTCCTCTCATATCACGGTCTCCCTAAATCTCGAAAGCTTCATCCACACAAAACTCAACAAGGACTCGTGAGATAAGTTAGTATAAACCATTGGAAAAACCTTATCATACTATACTGTAGCAAACCACTAAAATTATTATTCAATATTGCATACTAAATGCCTCTGCATATTTAATAGTCCTATCCTCAAATAGATTCATTAAAGAAGCAAACATATGCGAACAATGCAAACATAACAGCAATCTGCCTAAACAGGATAGTCTGTAAGGAATGCAGCAACATCCATACTTCCCTAGCTCCAAAAATTATTAAAGGAAATTCAGACTGTATTAAATTTATCAGATCTTAATATGCAAAAGGTTTCAACATTTCACAGTCTGACTTTTCTAGGGAATTATTGCAACAGCAGTAAACTTTCTGTTTTCAAACAGCAACATGAATACTTGTAACATAGGCATGGTAAAGGCTATCAATGACACTTTTATTGAAATAAAAGATGCAAAACATTGTTCTAAATAACAGAAAGCAAATCCTAACAAAATAAATTGACGCTCCAAGCAAAACTCATATCATGTGGTGAATAAAAATATAGCTCCAAGTAAAGTTACCGATGAACGAAGACAAAAGAGGGGATGCCTTCCGGGGCATCCCCAAGCTTAGGCTCTTGGCTATACTTGAATATTACCTTGGGGTGCCTTGGGCATCGCCAGTCTTAGGCTCTTTCCACTCCTTATTCCATAGTCCATCGAATCTTTACCCAAAACTTGAAAACTTCACAACACAAAACTTAACAGAAAACTCGTAAGCTCCGTTAGTATAAGAAAATAAATCACCACTTCAAGGTACTGTAATGAACTCATTCTTTATTTATATTGGTGTTAAACCTACTGTATTCAAACTTCTCTATGGTTTATAAACTATTTTACTAGCCATAGATTCATCAAAATAAGCAAACAACGCACGAAAAAACAGAATCTTTCAAAAACAGAACAATCTGTAGTAATCTGAATCAAACGTATACTTATGGAACTCATAAAATTCTCAAATAAATTGATGGACCTGAGGAATTTATATATTAATCATCTGCAAAAATAATTAACTAAATATCACTTTCCAAATAAACATGGCAGCAATTCTCGTGAGCGCTAAAGTTTCTGTTTTTTACAGCATGATCAACAAGACTTTCCCCAAGTCTTCCCAAAGGTTCTACTTGGCACAAACACTAATTAAAACCATAAAACTACATCTAAACAGAGTATAGATGAATTATTTATTTCTAAACAGGAACAAAAAGCAAGGAACAAAAATAAAGTTGGGTTGCCTCCCAACAAGCGCTATCGTTTAATGCCCCTAGCTAGGCATGATGATTTCAATGATGCTCACATAAAGGATAAGAATTGAAACATAAAGAGAGCATCATGAAGAATATGAATAGCACATTTAAGTCTAACATGCTTCCTATTCATACGGATTTTGTGAGCAAACAACTTGTGGGAACAATAATCAACTAGCATAGGAGGGCAAAACAAGCATAACTTCAAAACTTTAAGCACATAGAGAGGAAACTTGATATTATTGCAATTCCTACAAGCATATATTCCTCCCTCATAATAACATTAAGTAGCATCATGAATAAATTCAACAATATAACCAGCACCTAAAGCATTCTTTTCATGATCTACAAGCATAGAAATTTTATTACTCTCCAGATAAGCAAAATTCTTCTTAATCGGAATAGTGGGAGTATCATACGAGACTTGAATACTATAAATTGTTTCCACATTAAAAGAGTAATGTTCAGAAAAAGTGTAATCATAATCATGACAAGTTTTATAAATATAATCACTACTTTTTATAGCATAAGTATCATCACAATAATCATCATAAGTAGGAGGCATGCTATCATCATTATAAACTTGCATATCAAAACTTGGGAGACTAAAAATATAATCTTCATTAATCATAGCTTCCCCAAGCTTGGGACAAACATTAATTGCAGCAAATATATTCTCAAAAACATCATCTTCATCAAACATAGCATCCCCAAGCTTGGGCCTTTTCATATCATAAGCATAATCACTCTCATCATTAATAGTATGGATAGCACCAATAGTATAGCAATTATTATATTCTTCCAAGCAAGTGCCAAATAGATTTCAAAGATCATAAGAAGCATCATTATCTTCCACAATTATATTTTCTTGAGGCACAATAGTAATAGGAGCAGCATTATTTGGGAGAGATATCTTTTTACCTCTCTTCCTTTTTCTTTTATTCTTCTTCACCACATCATGTGTGGGTTCAATCCTCTTTTTGGAGCTCCTTATTAATGAGATTGGTTGAATAGGAGGCTCCTCCTCGTTACCTGATTCATCATAAGAAATAATAGGAGGATATTGGGAAGTCTCTTCCCTTTCATTAGTATTCTCTTCATCTTCTATTTGTTTTCTTTTCCTTATGTAATTGGCAATATAAGGATTTTCAATGCAATTCACCGCCCAATACATATAAATATTCTCTAGATCAAAATCAAGAAATTTATCAAGATTAAACTTTGGAATGCCATCAATTATACGTTTCATTTCCTCATACCAAAAAAGAAGACTAAGCTCTTTATGATGTGCAAGGGAAATCAAGTCATCACAATTTTTGTTCACGATACGGTCATGAAACAATTTGCATTTGATATTTAAATGACCATGTTCATTGCAAAGTTCACAAGTATGGGTAAGATATCTTAAATTTTCAGCACTCACATCAAGACTTTCTTGCAACAATTTAATTTCTAAATACTTATGCTTCTCGCAATATCTATCTTCCCTATTTGGTGCGTACTTGCAAACCCAATGCACTCCACATAAATTGACATGTTTATAGGAGGCATTTTCATCATAACTAGTGCAATCATCATTAGCATCATGGATATTCAAAGAATTCGTACTAACAACATTGCAATCATGCTCATCATCCAAATATTTAGTGCCGGAAATTTTAGAGATCTCTTCTTCTAGCACTTGAGCACAATTATCCTTTCCATCATACGCAGAAAGATATTAAAAAGATGAAGCGTATGAGACAAACTCAATTCCATTTTTTATAGTTTATTTTATTTTATAAACTAAACTAGTGATAAAAACAAGAAACTAAAAGACTCGATTGCAAGATCTAAAGATATACCTTCAAGCACTCACCTCCCCGGCAATGCGCCAGAAAAGAGCTTGATGTCTACTACACAACCTTCTTCTTGTAGACGTTGTTGGGCCTCCAAGTGCAGAGGTTTGTAGGACAGTAGCAAATTTCCCTCAAGTGGATGACCTAAGGTTTATCAATCCGTAGGAGGCATAGGACGAAGATGGTCTCTCTCAAGCAACCCTGCAACCAAATAACAAAGAGTCTCTTGTGTCCCCAACACACCCAATACAATGGCAAATTGTATAGGTGCACTAGTTCGGCGAAGAGATGGTGATACAAGTGGTATATGGATGGTTGATAAAGGTATTTGTAATCTGAAAATATAAAAACAGCAAGGTAACTAATGATGAAAGTGAGTGTAAACGGTATTGCAATGCTAGGAAACAAGGCCTAGGGTTCATACTTTCGCTAGTGTAAGTTCCCTCAACAAAAATAACATAATTGGATCACATAACTATCCCTCAACATGCAACAAAGAGTCACTCCAAAGTCACTAATAGCGGAGAACGAACGAAGAGATTATGGTAGGGTACGAAACCACCTCGAAGTTATTCTTTCCAATCAATCCGTTGGGCTATTCCTATAAGTGTCACAAATAGCCTAGAGTTCGTACTAGAATAACACCTTAAGACACAAATCAACCAAAACCCTAATGTCACCTAGATACTCCAATGTCACCTCAAGTATCCGTGGGTATGATTATACGATATGCGTCACACAATCTTAGATTCATCTATTCAACCAACACAAAGGACCTCAAAGAGTGCCCCAAAGTTCCTACCGGAGAATCACGACGAAAACGTGTGCCAACCCCTATGCATAGGTTCATGGGCGAAACCCGCAAGTTGATCACCAAAACATACATCAAGTGAATCACGTGATATCCCATTGTCACCACAGATATCCACGGCAAGACATACATCAAGTGTTCTCAAATCTTTAAAGACTCAACCCGATAAGATTACTTCAAAGGGGAAACTCAATTCATTACAAGAGAGAAGAGGGGGAGGAGAAACATAAGATCCAACTATAATAGAAAAGCTCGCGATACATCAAGATCGTATCACCTCAAGAACACGAGAGAGAGAGATCAAACACATAGCTACTGGTACATACCCTCAGCCCCGAGGGAGAACTACTCCCTCCTCGTCATGGAGAGCACCGGGATGATGAAGATGGCCACCGGAGAAGGATTGCCCCCTCCGGCAGGGTGCCGGAACGGGTCTAGATTGGTTTTCGGTGGCTACGGAGGCTTCTGGCGGCGGAACTCCCGATCTAATGTCTGTTATGGAAGTTTTAGGGTACGTGGAGTTATATAGGCGGAAGACGTACGTCAGGGGAGCCACGAGGGCCCCACGAGGCAGGGGGCGCGCGCTAGGGGGGTGGGCATGCCCCCACGCTCGTGGCTTCCTCGTTCCTTCCTTGACGTGAGGTCTAAGTCCATCGGGTGGCTTTCGTTCCAAAAATAACTTCTCTAGTTGATTTTGTTCCGTTTTGACTCCGTCTGATATTCCTTTTCTTGAAAACACTGAAATAGGCAAAAAACAGCAAATCTGGGTTGGGCCTCCGGTTAATAGATTAGTCCCAAAAGTAATATAAAAGTGGAGAATAAAGCCCAATATTGCCCAAAACAGTAGATAATATAGCATGGAGCAATCAAAAATTATAGATATGTTGGAGACGTATCATTCAATCACAAAAAAAACTT
Organism: Triticum monococcum; assembly: GCA_034509565.1. Taxonomy (NCBI): domain Eukaryota; kingdom Viridiplantae; phylum Streptophyta; class Magnoliopsida; order Poales; family Poaceae; genus Triticum; species Triticum monococcum. The sequence continues at coordinate 680,820,665 of CM067845.1, read as the reverse complement.
CAGTTCTAATACATTATATGAAATCAGATCTACATAACAAGGAAGCGTCACTCCACTCACGCTAGATCCACAAGTGCCATCGTGACACCAAAATTTTAAAAGCCTAACACTGAACGACATTACAATTCCGTACCAACATAACTATACTATAAGTACATGAAAAAGAGGGTACAAAAACTATAAAGGTCCAACCTAGGTTGGGATAGATGAAAATAAATGATAAATCTTGCTTTTCCCAGCAACAACTCGTAATGAACTTGGGAAGACGTGTTTTGAGTTCAACTAGTTTACAAGAGTTCAGTAGTAAAAATAGAACTTAACCAGAACGAATTCCCAATGAAACATACACAAGTGATATATCACACAATTATCAAAAATGAAAGACATCCAAAACACTACAATCAAAGCCTACAATGCTTTCAAGAGATATATCACACAACTATCCATTTCACTATGCACCAGGAGCCAAAGGCTGAAACTCCTTGGAAAGCTCCGTCACCAGAAGCTGGTTATTCCGGTTGAACACAACTCTATACAGATCCTCAGCCTTCCAATCAACAATACGAGGCTGCAAAACAATGAAACAAATTATCAAAAAAATCATGACACATTAAAAAGAAGAACACACAATCAGCCAAACACGTAAAAGTGAAAAGCTCAACTAGAACCCACATCTTTATCTCGAATCTTCCCACCGATCTTTTCACCATCATAGGATCATGCATACTTCAGAGTATAATGGCCACATTCATTCGCCCCTTGAAGTGGAACCTTCACAAACATTGGTTTCTTTGCAAAAAGCTCCCATTTGGGCTGCTTTCTCACATTGTACTGAGCATCACCATACACATCCTTCATTACTTGGACCATCCTGGAGATCTGTAAGAAAAGAAAAGAAACCACACATTTTCAGGTCTATGAAAAAAAACAGAAACAAAGATGGAGAAAAATTAATCCAGTACAGATAATAAATGTTACTCACAATCTTCTCGCGGTCTTTATGATAGGTGTTCTTTGAAGGACGATGGTTCTTCGGATAAGGTAAAAGGTCAAGGATGTCGACGCTACTTCGGTACCGATTCATGACATATAAGGAAAAGTGGTTCACTTTCTTATCCTTTGGTAAAACCATAGGCTTGAATAGAGGCATCATGATCTAAAAACAGATGACCAAAAAAGAGATGTTAAATATTCAAAATAAAAACCAGCATGGAAACAAACAAATAAAACCAAAAATCAGCTAGTAGATCTCAAAAGTTTGGCACTGAGCAAGTCTTCATTATCTTTAACATAGCTCTTGAAATCTCTCGCTACACTCTTCACATTAAACTCTTTATTTTCATCACCGTAAAACGTACAATCAAGCACAACCTGCAAAAAAATCCAAAAAAGAAATACACAAGGGAAAAGGATAAACAAAGCAAGGTATTATCAAAACTCGTAAAACAAAATATGTGTTCTTGTCTAAGAGAAACAAACGATCTGGTTGGTTACCGTGATGGAATATGGACTCAGCAATACCCTTTTCCCAGACGCAAAATCAACATTTCTATCGGGACCTTTCTTCCAATCATCAATAAGGAAGTCCATTACATCACCCTCCATCATTTTCCCAGGTGCAAAAACTTCCCAGATGCGTTTCCCAGTGAAGCTGCTTACGTTACCATCAGGCTGAGGTATCATTGAGAATGTATTGCTGCAGCACGGACGAGAACAAAAAGCAGGGGAAGCAAAGATAACGCATTCATGGCAGTTCAAGTTGTATAAAAAGTAACAGTTCAGGTTATATCTATCTAGCAGTTACAAACAAAAGAGGAAAAGAATATGAAACGTAATGAGGGATACTCACTCGGCATACTTCTCACATGCTTCATCGCTATGCAACAGATTATACAACTTGTGAACCTTGTCCAGGTGAGGGAATCTATGAGGCTGAAGCTGCTGCACAGGGGAGCAAAACTTTATAGGAGCTCTGGGTGCACGCTTCGTGCTTGTAACATTGCCAGAATCCAAAGCAGGATCCTTCCTAGCACCACCAGCTCTGCGAGCCACTATCCAGCAAGTGGGGATAAACCCTTGGCAGCAGCAGCGCTCCTGGTGACTCTTCCCATGCTAGCAATCTTGTCAAACGCATCATCATCGCTTTCTATCAATTCCACAATGGGATTCTTGGGTGTAGAGGGGTTCTCTGCACAAGCAGCCGTAGAACCTTTCAGAGCTCCCAACCGCCCCTTAAGAACACTAGACCTTGTCTTTTCTGGAGAATGCCACTGGCTAAGATCAATAGATACGTGCTCGAGCTCCGAGAACTGGCTGCCAAAGATCCTGTAGTCATGCTCATTAAGATCCAGCCACTCACCTGCAAAAATAAAAAAAGAAAAGAAAGCATCAAGGGTAAAGTTCAAATACATAAATCATGACAGTACCAATCAAATAAGTACAAGTTGCAAAAAATTACAAAAGGTCATGCATTACGTACAGGATTCGATGCCAAACAAACCACGGAAGTCAACATCAAACACATCGCTAGTTGCGCAGGTGTACAGAAAAGTCTTCCTAATGTCAAGAATGTCTTCGTGGCTGTAATCTAACATTTCAATCACACCATCCTCCTGGCAATGATAGCTCTTGCAGCTTTGTAGCATAAAGAATCCACAATCATGCCTGTTAACAAAAACAAAAACAGAATGGGTACATCACAAATCCGAAAACACAGTAACTCCAGCCTCCCAGCAACAAAAACAACTAACAAAAACTCATTAAAAACGGATACTCACATGTTTTTGTGCTGCGGCACCCGCACAAACTCGCAAGAGAAACCATCAATATGCGCCGGCGAGAACGGTTTCGCCCAGTCTACACTAGACTCCCTCCAAACCTTCTTTATGTTATCTGTCATATTCCTTAAGAATATAACTGCATCACTCCAGGTTTCATCGTGCAATGAATCGAGACACTCAAAACGACGGAACCTCAAATTCAGAACAATCAAGCACCAATGCCCAGATTCTTCGCTAGGCTTCATGGTAGCCGCAATGGACGGCGGATCAAAAGAAGGGAAGAGAAGCTGACAAAAAAATTACAGAGGAAAAATGAATTTAACAAAACATGATGAAACAAAAAATTCAGCCTCCAAACAATAAAATAATAGAAGAATAGTGAAATTCTGAAGTACAAACAAAAAATAAGATAATCATAAGTTTTAATTGAGTAAGCAAAACACTACAAAAAAATATATGCTACTCTAGTTAAAATTGCAACAAACATATCAGTTCAATTTCCTTGCGACAATAAGTTCAGCTTCACACAAAAGAAGCACACATCATTCATAAGTGCATGGCTAAAAGAAGGTTGCTCAAGTTCTTTCCACCACCTCCCAAACTTGCAAGAAAAACATGACAATTCTAGTTCATGAGTACAAAAAGTACAAGTTCACCTACTTGGTCAAAACCATCAGCACACGATCTCGTAAACCAATTTAGCACATTGGAATCAATATTTCCATCACGGATCTTGGTATGTTGTACAAAAAGAACAACAAGAGTTAAAAAATTGGCAAAAACAAGTTATCATCCTGTCTACAAAAGCAAAATACTCACCGTCACCCATCTGGGAACTATCAACTTGTTAGTGTCTCGGTACTTCTGACGTAGAGAATATAAAACAACGTCAGCACTTCCTGAGTTGAGCATGCCAGTGGGGACAAATGCTTTAGCAATAGAACCAACACTGGCATCACACTCTTTATTTTGAAACATCGGCTTGTCACTAAGAAAACACAAAAGATTACACTAATTAAAACTACTGCAATACCAACAATAATCATATGAGAGAAAGAAAAGGATACGAAAATGATACGGGCGAAATCCCTAACTAACCATTTTGCACGGTTCTTGCGCAACCTCGTAACAGCCAAGAAAAACATATCAACCTTAACAACATTTCCACTTTCTGCTTGCACAAAAAGAAGAAAAATAATAAGTTCAAGCACTTCAAGTGAACATGCCCAAAATGCCAAAATTGAGAAGTATGCCTCATTTACATGTCCTTGCCTGCACTATCAGTGTTTGATGACGACAGTAGTTCCTGCGATGAGACCAATATGTCTCCAGTTTCAGGGTTTCATGATGGCACAGGCACATCCTGAGAGGACACCAATATCGCTGCGCTTTCAGGTTCTATGGAAAGAGAATCCTGGGACGACACGAGCGCCTCCTGCGTCAAGGGGCCAGAAGAAATTGACAGAAGTAAATCATCATCCTCGTATGGCACCTCCTCCATGCTAGAAGCATCTTGCAATGCATCCCATAATCAAGCCCTCCAGGTGGGAAATTTTCTGGCGGCAAATCTTCAAAATCAGAAAGATTTTCATTCCCAACAATACCAACACCAGACGGTTTTCCATCAAGTATGCTAGCAACACGAAAATCCTCATCAGCAACTTTGGCACCAACATCGCGCCCACTACTCAATGGAACACCATGAGCATCATCTCCACCACTAACAACAGGCTCACGATCAACATCAGTCATCTGAAGAAATAAAAATTCAGAAAAAGTGAATAATATGAGAAAAACTAATAATCAAAAATAAACTAGCGAGAGGTGCACAGAAAAACAAAACCTTAGAAGCATTCACAGAAACATCATCGATCTTGCTGTTGCTAACATTAAAAGCAACATCACCAACAGGCGAACAAGGCTCGTCGCCAACAATAGCACCCTGATTTCATATGTAATGAAAACAAAAAAAACAATGCTATTATTAGCAGCAATAAACACAAGGAATTAAACCACATTGGTGCACATGAAAATTCAAGAAATATGAATAAACAAATTAAAACACAAAAGAACCTTGCATTTATTAGTAGATGGATCATTAACTCTACGGTCAACAACAGCGTCAACATTATGACTGGTCTCCTGCATCAAAACAAAAAAATTAATAAACAGATGAAGATCAGGAAGTTCAACTACAATACTGACAGCAGAACAACATAGTAAAAACATACAAACACAGAGGACTGACTCACATCAACAACAGGCTGCTCCAAGCCAACATCGTTCGTATGGTGATCAGAAACATTAACCTCAGTACCATCATCAGCCCTGCTGTCTATGGCGGCAGCCTCATCCTGCTCAATCTGCATGGAAGAAAAAATAATAAACAGATAAAGATGAGAAAGTTCAACTACAATACTGACAGAAGAACAACATAGTAAAAATTGCAAACACCGAGGACTCACTCACATCATCAACACCGCGCTCCAAGCCAACATCATTCGTTTCATGATCGGGAACATTAGCCTCAGTACCATCACCAGCCCTGCTGTCGGTGGCAGCAGCCTCATCTTGCTCAATCTGCCTGATAACAACTTTTGCACTTTCTTCATATGGCTTGCAGCGAGAGTATTGCATACTTTTGAAATGCTTCATGTTGTTCAAGAGACGAACCGAGCTCTGAACTAGATCAGCAGCACCGTCACGCATATCACCAATTAAAATTCTCTCCATCTCAATATAGTACACTGCTTCCTCAGCATCAAACTGATGACCTTCAGGAAGGATACCACTGATACAGCTCATACGCTCAACTGTCGTTGGGACCTTTTGCAGCTCAGAACACACATTTCTAAAAATATGCTCAGCGCGCTCCAACGCAGAAACAACAACATCAATACCAAAACCCTGTCTCTGTGAAGTACTAGCATTACTAGGGCCAGGGGGGACATAACCAGCACCCTCAACACCACGACCACCTCTCAACTCACCGTGCAGAGATGAAGACTTGGGAACCTGACACGACGGCATCTCCAGGACTGGCCGTTTATATTGTCGAAAAAAACAACCTCCTCTTGAGTTTTCCACTACAAAACAAGGGGGAAATAGTTAATTAATCAATGCAACACACAAGGGAAAAATAAAACATGATATTAACAAATTTAAATCAACAGGACTATCAATCTTTAGCTGTTAGTTCCAATTTATTAGTATTTACCGACATGACAATTTAGCAAAGATATTCAGTTCAACCACACATGAAACAACAGTACTAAAAATCGTACCAAAACCTCACAAAGCTTAAGAAATGACATAATGTAAATAGGTAACTCTGTGGGACACATGTTCACTCCAGCAGAAAAAAGCTATACCTAAATAAAAAAAGGTCTGCAAGACACGAAAGAAATAAAACTCACCGTAAGCTTCCGAAACACCCAAGTCTTTGGATCTGCATTGCCTTTTTTATCAAATCTGCATCAACTAGATCAGAAAGCTTGACAGGATCCATGAAACATATGCGGGGGACTCGCATGTCAGGCTCCGCAGTCTTGCCATGGATAAGGCAGTCAAGGTACATTAGTACAGGCCCTATAGCACAACCTGTGATTGCCTTCCCCATCGTAACACCATCTTGGTACCTGACAACAGCCCTTCTAAGCTCATCAACCATCAGCTGACAATAATCCATATTAGCCACGTCCTCAAAGACAAGACCCTCAAACATTGCTGCCTCTCTGGAAACACGCGGGGCAGCACCAGGCAACACAACCTTCATAAACACAATAATGAAGAACACTTTCAGAGCAAGGTCATCTTTGCTAGGATCCTTGACGAGCACCTTGAGCTTATTTTCCTCAAATCCTTTGTCTTGATATCTATGTTCCTGCTAATGTCAAGCTCCGATCTTAAGTTCATCAGAGCGTCGTCATATCCATCCTATGACGGCCTTGGCGGAGAACGACCACCACGAGGGAACCTAAATAATTGTTGTATACCATCGCTAGTGATGCAAAGCTTCTTATTAGCCTCACCCATGTCAAGAGTCATCGTATCAGGATCTATCCTCGGGTACAAAACTCCCATCAGAGGGCGGGAAATGTTAGACTTCACCCTCCAATTGAAGATAGAACCAAAACCAGCTGCACGAACCCTAGCCACATGCCGACTCTTAAGCAACTTTGCACAAGCTTCAACCTCTCCCAACGAACATCGCACATTCAAGTTCAATTTTCGTTGGTCACCTTCATCCAAGGCAACTTTTCCGGCATTGCGTCCCACCGGCTTGACCAGACTCATAATGCTAATAGGCTGTAAATGAAAATAAAGAAGCCACACCTTAAATAAATGAATATAGAAAACAAAACAAGCATATGAAGGCAAGTAGAAAAAAGAAAATATTGCACAAGTTCAACTATTGAAACAACATAAGTACCACCCTCGATTGATGCAAACAATGACCAGCCTCCCCTAGCCAGCATAAAAGCCCAGACACAATTAAATAATTGCAAGTACAACTAGTCAGTCACATACAATACAAAAGACGTACCACTGCAAATTCATCTTCAGAATCAACTTCGATATCATCTTCTTCAGATACAATATCTTCAGCTTCAACACGAGCACGCTTCTTCACACCTTTGTTCACCTTCGCAGGATGAACTTTATGCTTATTATTTTCTTTCAACAAAGAGCGCTCTCAAAGAGGAGAAGAAGAAGGCTTCTTGTTTGTCAAAACCCGTGGACTACGACGAACAGGGGAGCCACCAAGTTTGCTTGGACCAATCTTCACAGCAGCACTATCCCCATCAGCTTTTCTATTACCAGGTTGGGAACCAGCTTTCACACGTGGGCTGCGCCTCTGTGTGCCATCAGGATTTCGATCTGACATCTTCCTCTTCAAAACAACTTTCTTCTCCTTAACTGCATCACGAGTAAACACTTGCGTCAAACGAGTTTGCAACAGGTTTGTCTTCACATGCATGTCACTTCCATGAGATCCGACATCAACAGTTGAAAAGGCCGCGTCACCACCTTCATCACCTATGCCTTCAGGAGCTTGAGCAACATCTCGATCACTTCGTTGAACACAGGCAGCCTTTTGACGCCGTTCCAACTCCTTTCTCCTCTGGAAATCACATTCCTCTTTCTTATCCTTTCATCCTCGAGCTGTAACTGCATAGGAACATCCTCAGCCTGAGTAACAGGCTCAGTGCCATCAACACTCTATGACTGAGTAACAGACAACTGCAAGCTGCCATCAACATCATCAACGTTAAGAGAATACATTCCATCATTTATATCCTTGACAACATCAACAATGTCCTCAGCAGCACCATGGTTGTCATTAACTGCATAAACCAACAAACATAAGCATGCACGTATAAAATCAAAACAAAACCAACATTGCAGAGACAAGATAAATAAAGCGCATAGCATCAGACACAAACAAAAGGAACAACTGATGTAGCTAAGCATATTACTGTATTCAAGGCTGATAAAAAATAGCAAATATAAGGGAAACACCAGCAACATCCGCAAGTTCTTCTAACGGATTTGGTGTCTCAAAAATAACATTCACAAGATCTTGAAAGCGTTCTGATTTTTCAGAATCAGGAGGCACCGGCACTCCAACATTTGCAACAACATCATAATTAGCAAAAAAGTACATGAACAAGCATTCAGTTCAACTATATGAACACTACAAGTGCACCCAATAAAACAATATGAACCCCCCAATGACGCAACAAAACTTAAGAATGAAAACTCTTTCAACAACATACCAGTTCTTCTCTGACTACTACAACCTATTCAAATGCCAGGACAACAGTTCAAACTACAGAAGGTGATCAGTACTACAACATGTCTGCAGGTCACATCAACCGCCAAACCTATACACACCACATAATCCAGGGCAAATTTAACAGCTATGAAAAAACGTACAACTTATAAAGTCGATACGACCACACCTATACAGCCTAAAAACCAGATCTGTTAAAACATCATCCAAATTACAAGGAAAAATCACCTACATTCAACTTGTCCGGACTGGATGATGTACCCATTGAGATCTACAGACCTAAAATCTGTCGAACCAGATCTGCAAGACACATGAACAAAAATTAGGGCTCTGACCTATTTTAGAAAAAGAAGCACGCCATACAAAGCAAAACTCTTACAAGCAAACACAAAATCCTCCATGGAATCGAATATCACTATCGCCAACCACTTGTTCAAGAGCAAAGGAACCCTAGCGAATCCAGCCTGAAACAGCAAGAGAGCAAGAGCTAAGAAATAGAGGGAAAATCTGTACATAAGAGGACGCAAGGGAAGTCAATCCCACACCAAAAGGAGCAAACAGAGCACCCAGACCTCCACCCCTGGGGTTCAACCCGCCGGCCGATGCTCCCGCGGCGAAACAGGAGAAGCAACTTCTCTGCAAGAAGAGGGGAACGAAGAAGGAATCGATTTGGAGAGGGGAGCGGAGCGGAAAGGGGGAGAGCGGAGGTTAAAAGGTGAGTGGGAGAAAACCGATGGCTAAAGCCCAGAACCGTGGCGAAGCCCACTATCTCTGGGCAGTTACCAAAAATAATAGAAAAAATAAAAAATACAATAAAAAATTAATATAGAGGGAGAAAACAAACAACTAAAGTGCAAATAATAACTCACAACAGTACAATAAAAAATTATCAAAAAGTACAAATGAAATAATAATTCATAATGGTGCTGGTTTTTCACCCAAAAAAATAAAGATAAGATAACGGGCGCAAATACTATGCCCCTCGGTGCACTTCGATGCGCGAGCAAGTCCATACAAGGATGATGCGTCAGTACAACTATGCCCCTCGGTGCGATACGGTGCGGGTGCAAGTCATGTTACGGACTCGCCTCCGCATGCGACGCCGCGGCGTCCCGCGGCGTCGCCTGCTACGGCTCGTTGCTGGCTCGGCCTCGCCAGGATGGGGGAGGCGGGTCCCGACCCCCCTTCCCCCCCCCCCCCCGGCTCGACCTCGCGCTAACGCGGCAGTGCGCTCGTTTGACAGGCGCAGTGCGGTTATTCTGTTTCCCCCCACACGCACCCACACACCCCCTAAAGATAGATAATGGGGGCAAGTCCTTACAAGGAAGATGTGTCAGTACAAGTATGCACCGAGGGGCAGTGCGGTTATTCTGTCCCCCCCCCCCCACACACACACACGCACCCACACACCCCTAAGATAGATAATGGGGGCAAGTCATGTTACGGACTCGCCTCCGCATGCGACGCCGCGGCACGCCGCGTCGTCGCCTGCAACGGCTCGTTCCTGGCTCGGCCTCGCCGGGATGGGGGCAAGTCATGTTACGGCTCGTTCCTAGAACAAAACTCACAAGAACTAGAACTATAAAGTATCAGTCCAATTTACTGGTGGAGTCAGGTACTAGATTCTAAGAAAAATTGACGCCCCAACGATCATAAAAAGTATCAGTCCAATTTACTGGTGGAGTCAAGTACTACATTCGAACAAAAACAAAAAAACAAAAAATTGACCACCCAAGGACAGGCCCAGGCCCTGAGACTGCTAGATAACTTGAACTCGAGCCCATAAGCGAATCCTTAGTAGTCCGCACAACGCAGGGCCCAACCGATCAGGGCCCACAGGTCAAAGAGAGAGAGAGCAAGCGCCGTGTATAAGCGCTCTGGTAAGTTTTCAGAGGAGTTCGACTGGTGTGCCTTGCCTGCGCTTATAAACTGGTCTACAACCCCCTCGACTAGCGAGGTGGGACTAAACCCATAGCGCACGCGCATGCCGCGCTGCACAGCCGCGCAGACGAGCTATCTAGGCCTAAAACAATGACTCAGTCCAGATGGCCCAACTCAGTACTTCGCCCCATTACAAAATTCCAGCCGATAACACACGACAAAAAATGCAGATATTTAAAGAAAACCTCACAAGAAATGAGTTCAAAGACAAAAAATGTAAAAAAGTTCAAACATATCTTAATTGTAAGAACTAAAAAAATAGAAATACATATGTTTTTTTGGAAAATTCAACGTAGAATTTGTAAATAAAAATTTTAGAAGCAAAATTATAAAAAGTTCAACTACTACAATTCATAAGGTTCAAGTAAAAAAATACTATGCAGCAAAAGATGAAAATCTTTAATTCTAAAAAATACTAGAAATATCATTATTTAACTGTTAAAAAAATGTGATCCAAAATTCATCTAAAAAACATACAAAAAATGTTATACAACAAACAAATTTGATTGGTAATTGACGACCTAAAATAGTTCAGTACTATCATTAACAGAATGTAAGTTCAGCAATCTAGAAACCAAAAAAGGGGTTCTACAAACATCATCAGCATATAGTTCCTTCTCTGAGCTATGTACATGAAAATATACCAGTCAAAACAAAGGATGCCCATCAGTTCAACTATAGAATTGTTCAAGTACTAATATAAATAAATATATAAATAAAGCAGTTATTGTTGAGCAAAAAATAGATAGAAAAATTATACAAGCCATGCAGCTTTTGACCACAAATCAGTTCAACTTAAGATAAAACATCAGTTCAAAAACTGCACATTTCAAAAACATATGCAGATAAAACAACACATTCAGAGGGGAGACAGTTGAATTCATTTATTCATTTCAAATGTCTGCTCCCTCACAACACAAATCTTAAAAACATAACATTCCCTACTTCAATCATAACAATCAAAGAAACGATGCCATTTAGCCCTAGTGGATGGATGTGGAGCCGTGGCTGCTCTAGCCCTAGCCCAACTGATGATATGAACATGGTTCCTTCCCCTGCCCTCTAGGAAAAGATGCTCCAGTTCATTGGAGTTGCAGGTATCCATCACCTTGCACGCAAGGAGTCTATTGAACTCTGCATCAACTTCCTCCTCGGCAGCACGTTCTGCCATCTGCCTGCGCCTATGCCTCCTCCTCCTCCTCCTCCTCTGCTCCACTGTTGCAGCCCTCACATCGACGGCTTCCCCCTCCTCCTTTGTGACCTCTCTCAACTCAGGATCCATTCTGGCTTTTCTCTTTGGTTGTAGCTGGTGGAACGAAAGTGGCAGAGGGCTCAGCCTTTATACTCAAAGTGCAGAGGGTATGGGGGGTAGGCAGCCAGTACAAGAAACTTGCTCCAATGTCAACTCACAGTAATTGCAAGATTTGACATGGAGCAGTCCAACTACACATACGGAGGCAGTAATTCAAAACAACTCTGAAAAACACACAACTTAATTACGCAATTTGACCAGATTACAAGAAATCGTAGGCTTCAGTCAGCCACCAAACACCACCTCCGCCAACGACCAATTCCTAGTCTACCGGCCTGTGACACCCTCGATTCAATCGTACACTAATCATACACGCAAATGTGTATGATCAAGATCAAGGACTCACGGGAAGATATCACAACACAACTCTAGACAGAAATTAAAATAATACAAGCTTTATATTACAAGCGATGGGCCTCGAGGGCTCGAATACATAAACTCGAAAACACAAGAGTCAGCGGAAGCAACAATATCTGAGTACAGACATGAGTTAAAAAAATTTGCCTTAAGAAGGCTAGCACAAAAGCAACAATGATCGAAAAGGCAAGGCCTCCTGCCTGGGAGCCTCCTAACTACTCCTAGTCGTCGGCGGTTGAGGGAGTCCTGGGTTAGGGGGTGTTCGGGTAGCCGGACTATACCTTCAGCCGGACTCCAGGACTATGAAGATACAAGATTGAAGACTTTGTCCCGTGTCCGGATGGGGCTTTCCTTGGCGTGGAAGGCAAGCTTGGCGATGCGGATATTCAAGATCTCCTACCATTGTAACCAACTTTGTGTAACCCTAACCCTCTCCGGTGTCTATATAAACCGGAGGGTTTTAGTCCGTAGGACAACTTCATAATACAACAATCATACCATAGGCTAGCTTCTAGGGTTTAGCCTCTTTGATCTCATGGTAGATCTACTCTTGTAATACCCATATCATCAATATTAATCAAGCAGGACGTAGGGTTTTACCTCCATCAAGAGGGCCCGAACCTGGGTAAAACATCATGTTCCCTGTCTCCTGTTACCATCCGGCCTAGACGCACAGTTCGGGACCCCCTACCCGAGATCCGCCGGTTTTGACACCAACATTGGTGCTTTCATTGAGAGTTCCTCTATGTCGTCGCTTTTAGGCCCGATGGCTCCTTCGATCATCAGCAACGATGCAGTCCAGGGTGAGACTTTTCTCCCCGGACAGATCTTCGTCTTCGGCGGCTTCGCACTGCGGGCCAATTCGCTTGGACACCTTGAGCAGATCGAAAGCTACGCCCCTGGCCATCAGGTCAGGTTTGGAAGCCTAAACTACACGGCTGACACCCGCGGGGACTTGATCTTTGACAGATTCTAGCCACAGCCAAGCGCGTCGCACTGTCTCGATGGGCATGATATAGCTCTGCCGCTGAACAGTGCCTTGGAGGCCGCACACGCACCGGTTCCGACCAATGATTCGGAGCCCACTGCACCGGTTGAGGATCAGCGGTTGGACGCTGCCTCAGGGGCTGCGATCTCAGAGGCGATCGAGCCGAACTCCAGCCCCGCACTCCGCATGGCTCGTGACTCCGAGGAGCCGGATTCCTTTCCGAACTCCGAGCCCCCCGCGCCCCTGCCGATCAAATCCGATTGGGCGCCGATAATGGAGTTCACCGCCGCAGACATCTTTCAGCACTCGCCCTTCGGCGCCATCCTGAATTCGCTAAAGTCTCTCTCTTTATCAGGAGAGCCTTGGCCGGACTACGGTCAGCAAGGATGGGATTTGGACGATGAAGAATTCAAAACCCACCCACCACCCACTTCGTAGCCACTGTCGACGACTTAACCGACATGCTCAACTTCGACTCCGAAGACATCGACGGTATGGACGACAATGCAGGAGACAACCAAGAACCAACGCCTATAGGGCATCGGACAGCCACCTCATCTCACGATGTGTACATGGTGGATACCCCTAAAGGAAGCAACAACGAGGAAAACGGGGATGGAACGAGGGATCGATCTCTTGAAAAACAATCAAAGCGTCGGCGTAAAGGCCGACCAAAGCCCCGCCTCGATAAAGACCCAGCCATAGAGCAGGATGAGCCGGTAGACGACAAGCATGCCTTAGAACAACCGTCCCAACAGGACAACCCGGATAGAGAAACTGAACATCCCTCCCCCGGCGAAAATGGCATTCTGGACGACCCTACGCTGGAAAAGCCCACGAAGCAGAAGAACCTCCACAAATGGCTCGTTGCAACCGCACGCAGCTTGAAAAAGCAGAAGCGGAAGCTAAAAACTGCGGAAGATGCACTCAGGATCAGATGGAGTAAAGTAATCAATACTGCAGACAAATACGGTGACAGTCGTCGCACTAAAAGCTATCCGAAGAGAAAGCTACTTCCTGAATTCGACGAGGAGGCCTTAGAGCCCTCGCATTCCAAAGGTGAGAAAGCCACACGGTTGGATAGACGACCCCATGGCCACCATAAAGCGGCAAGCAGCGCCGCACTTAAGCCGACATGTGACCCACTTAAGAATTCGCATCATGGCCCAGCCAGGTCCATTTACGGGCCAAGAAAGCAAGCTCTCGTAAGCAGTGCAATAAAGCCATTATCAGAATCTGATACACCCAAATACATGGGTGCCGCACACCCCCTATGTTTCACCGATGAGGTCCTGGATTATGAATTTCCAGCGGGATTCAAACCCGTAAACATAGAGGCATATGATGGAACAACAGACCCTGGAGTCTGGATCGAGGATTATATCCTCCACATACATATGGCTAGAGGAGATGACCTCCAAGCCATAAAATACTTACCCTCAAGCTTAAAGGGCCAGCCCGGCATTGGCTCAAAAGCCTTCCTGAAAACACAATCGGAAGTTGGGAAGAGCTCAAGGACGCTTTCCGAGCAAATTTTCAACGGACCTATGTCCGCCCTCCGGATGCAGACGATCTTAGTCACATAACTCAACAGCCCGGAGAGTCATCTCGGCAATTCTAGAATAGATTTCTTACTAAAAAGAATCAGATAGTCGATTGTCCGGACGCTGAAGCCTTAGCGGCTTTCAGGCATAATGTCCGAGATGAATGGCTCGCCAGACACCTCGGCCAAGAAAAGCCACGAACAATGGCCGCACTAACAAACCTCATGACCCGCTTTTGTGCAGGAGAGGACAGCTGGTTGGCAAGATGCAGCACCAGTGAACCAAGTACATCCGAAACTAGGGATAGAAACGGAAAACCGCGATGCAATAAGGACCATCGCTGGACTAAGGAAAAAAGTCCGAAGAGCACAGCAGTCAACGCCGGATTCAAAAGCTTACGACAGAATCAAAAAAAGCCGCCCCTACAAGATAACAGGGATGACCTATCCAACCTAAACAAAATCTTGGATAGGATATGTCAAATACACAGCACTCCCGGAAAGCCTACTAACCATACCCACAGAGATTGTTGGGTTTTCAAACAATCCGGCAGACTCAACACCGAACACAAGGGGCTCGACACACCAAGCGAAGACGAGGACGAACCCCAAAAGCAGAGTACCAGGAAACAAAAGAATTTCCCACAAGAAGTAAAAACTGTAAACTTACTCCAAATAACAAAACGTGCGGCGCCCATAAAGGTGCGTGCCCCATGGCCTATCCCAAAGGAATCCCGCCACTGGTTGTCAAAACCAATCATCTTCGATCGTCTGGATTATTCTAGAAGTACCAGGAACCCAGGCTGGACTGCCCTGGTACTCGATCCAATAATTGGCGGACTCCAGTTTTCAAATTTCCTCATGGACGATGGCAGCGGACTCAACTTGATATATCAGGACTCAATCCGCCACATGGGGATCGACCCAAAAAGAATTCACCACAGCAAAACCTCCTTTCAAGGAGTAACGCCAGGTCCGGACACCCATTGCATGGGTTTTCTCCGGCTCGAGGTTATTTTCGGCTCTGCCGATAACCTCCGTCGCGAAAAGCTGACTTTCCACATCGTCCCATTCTCAATTCGCTACCAAGCACTACTGGGACGCGAAGCTTTCGCCCGCTTTAACGCAATACCGCATTATGCATCTCTTACGCTTAAGATGCCCGGTCCACGCGGCATCATCTCCTTAAAGGGGAAGCAGTGAGAACACCTCCCCCAAGCGGAGGATTGTGCGGCCGCTTTAACAGCCCCACAATACAATGGCTTCACCAGCCAGAACATCGGAACAGGTCATTAAGACCACGAACACGGATAGACGAGTCCGACACAAAAGTATCATTGATAAAGGCTTAGTGGCCATATGCCCCTGCACTAGGGGCTTCACATGTATAAAATAAGAGACAATAAAGCTCAATTTTTCATATTTTACTTTACACTTTGTTTATTTCATATAACCTTTGTTCGGCACGCCCCTTTTTCAACTTAGTTGCTCTCTTTTTACAGATGAATGTCATGCTGCGCCCGTCTAGGATACGGCACAATGGAGACATAGGCGCAGACATGTAGTAGGGACCTGTTCCAAGGATTCTTTTCAGATTAAGACCCTGCGTAAACCTTTTTACTGTCTCTTGTTGATACACATCCCCTGGTTCTATGACCAAGGAGGAGGCTGGCATCTTGGCATGTGGCCACGTCAGAATTCTTGCGCGTACCTGGACACTAGGGGCTTATGCCTCAGAGCGTTACCTCGCCCGCTCTCATAAAGACCAAATACCTTAGGGAGTGTTCGGCGTCGCGAGTTTGGCCTTATATGCATCAGCTCCGAGTCATGATTTTGGTCAAATGTTGGGTTGCCCGGCTCCTGTGTTCGGCCGCCTTACGTTCCGCTCTATCGGCTAAGGCGGCACCAGGAGAACTACTGCGATTGTGCCCTAGTTCGGCCAGGCGAGCACCTCAGTAGAGAAAGCCGAAAACCGACTGTCATGATATGGCATGAGACTGGTCAACCACTCGATGACTCTCCGGAATCTGTCGGATTCCTCCGCATTAACGAAGGGCCGTTTCCCGGCCAGGCACATACGCGCCCCGAATTCGGGCGAGCGCAGTCGCCACCAGGGGCTACCTAAATAGTCCCATTGTCAAGCTCCTATGGCTAAGTGAAAGTGTTAAAGCATTATAGTCCGGTTGCCTAGCTCGCTGCGCTATCACCTCCTTTGTAGGACCAAGACGTTGGATTAAGTGTGAAAATGCGCCTTCTGCGAGCACCCCCGCACTATGTGCGTGGGGGCTGAAGCCAACGACTGCAATCTTTCAGATTTTGTATATATATCTTAAAACGGCCGCACAGGAGGTGTTCCAAATACTTGAAGGCACAAGTATAAAAGGCTACTACAATTCATCAAAATATTGCTTTATAATTACATATGCTATCAGAACATAGCATCCTTCGAGCACTGCGCCTCTATTACACGAGCGCCTTCAAGGACTTCCTGAAAATACTGCTTGGAGGCTACTCGGCTTTTGTCCGAATCTCGGGATGCAACAATGATGGTCTCCATCTCTGCCCAGTATGTCTTGACATGGGCAAGAGCCATCCATGCGCCCTCTATGCATGCCGACCTCTTCATCGCATTGATACGTGGCACCGCGTCAAGGAATTGCTGCACCAAGCTGAAATAACTTTCGGCTCCGATCTCCCCGGCCACAGATGACCCATGACGTACTTCATGGCGAGTCCGGACAATCTATTCAGTTCGGCCCATTGAGCCAGATGATCGTCCATTGCCAGTGGACGCTCTGGATTCTGGAACTGCGACCAGAAAAGCCTTTACACTTCGTGATCTTTTTGATCTCGAAAGTATTCGGTCGCATCAGCAGCACTCGCTGCCAAATCCAGATAGGTGTCCTCCACACTCCACATCTGGTCCAACGGAGCAAACTTCGGATCACAAAACTTCCTCCGCAGCATAAAGGGCTTTCCAGCCGCAATCTGTCCGGCCTGACGCAGCTCCTCCTTCGTAGCTCTCATCGCAGAGCGAGCGTCCTTGGCATCAGCAACGGCCTTCTCTAAGTCCATCTGTCTCGCCCGGTCTTCTTTCTCAAGAAACTTGCAACGGCCAGCAGCACTTTTTAACTTCACGGCCATCCCGGCCATCTCCTTCTTGCTTTGGCAGTGAGCAGCCTATTCGGCTTTCAGCTCTTCAAGGGCCTTCTCGGCAGCCGCATCAGTTTTCCTGGCTCGTTCCTTAGCTCGGGCAAGTTCCGCCCGAAGATTCTCCACGGCGGCCGCACCATCTACGTCAAGCACACACATTGTAAGATACTGGCATAAAGCTCCTCTTACCAGATGCCGCCCGAGGAATTGCATACCTTGAGCCTCATCAAGCCGCTCGTTGACGAGCGCGATGTTGACATCTGCCACGTCAAGTTGCCGCTTTAGTTTGGCAAAATCATCAGTTCGGCTCGATTCCGGACACTTCGACACTTGTATACAAAGGCAACATTTTAGACTTGGGATTATGATCCTCTGTGCGCCGTCAATTTTGACAACACACAGAGTCTCAGGGGCTACTATCTACACAGGGCGCATCTTGTTTATGCGCAACTAACAGAGAAGTACATTATCAAACATACCTCAAAACCCGTCAGCAAACATCTGACGGCCTCATGCAATCCTCTTTCCACAGACGAAATCCTTCCAATCACCGTACCCATCAACGCACGGTGCTCCTCTGAGATAGAAGCTCGCCCCAGCAGAATCATCAACTCCTCCGACCGCGCATCGGACGGTGCCGGACTCGTCATATGACCTCCATCGAAGGTCGGACACGGAGAACCTTGGGGGGGCATATGGCTACCTTCCACCCCTGTCGGATTTGGAGAAACCCTCTGTGATGACACCTCAGGGTTGCCCGCCTCGCCAGGCGGTACAGCAGGGGAGGCGTTCCACTCTCCATCATCTCCAGAAGAAGATCCCCCGAAGACAATCTCTGCTGAGAAGGGCTGAGGTCCGAGCTACAAAGTAAAATTTTGGTTAATCTTCTCAGATAAAAAGAAAGGATTTCTCTCATCCCCCTAAAGGAAAATCTTTCTCTACTTACGGCTCGCTGGAGGGCTGATCCCTTTGAGGGCGTAGTTCGGCCGAGGATCTCCCCGGCGTCGGACCCTCTGACGAGGACTTTTTCCCCCGCTTTGAGGCCATGGTCTCCGGGTCGTCAGAGGCGGCCCTCTTCTTCCCCTTAGGAGAGGAATTGTCGGTTCCTCCCTTCGGAGCAGCCTCCTTCGAGGAGGCCATAGTTTCCTTGTCCTCCCCCTCACTTCCCTCCAAGGGCACGATCTTCAACATCCTGACTAGCACGAGATCCGGCCTGGTCTCGGGAAGGGGAGCCGGACACCTGATCAGCTTTGCCTTCGCTATCCACTCTTGTTTAAAATGACAGCTCTTTTAGGGGCGATTTTATGACAATTTTACGGATAGCGAGTCCAGGCACAAGGTTACTTACTTGAGTATCCGGGCGATTGCAGCTTAAACCTGCGTCCTCAGTCAAATTCGAACACATTGCTTGTGATCTAAAGAACATTTTATACATCTCCACGGGCGTTGCACCCATAAAATGCTGGAGAGCTCGTGGTCCCTCCGGATTAAACTCCCATAGACGAAGGGAGCGACGTTTGCCGGGCAGTGTTCGGTGAATCAGCATGACCTGCGTCACCTTGACCAGGTTGAGGTCTCTTTCTAAGAGATCCCTAATGCGGCCCTGCAGAAAGGGCACGTCTTTGGATAACCCCCAATCTAATCCTTTGTTGACCCAAGACGCTAGCCGTGGTGGGGGACCCGAGTGAAAGGCAGGAGGTGCCACCCACTTGGCGCTCCTGGGAGCGGTGATATAGAACCACTGTCGTTGCCACAAGCCGAGCTCCTCTTGAAAGGAGCCCTCGGGCCATGGAGCATCAGCATTCTTACTTATGACAGCGCCTCCGCACTCTGCGTGCCATCCCTCGATCATCTTCGGCTCCACTCCAAAAGTCTTGAGCCATAATCCGAAGTGAGGAGTAACACGGAGGAACACTTCGCGCACAACGATGAATGAGGAAATGTGGAGGATGGACTCTGGAGCTAAGTCATGAAATTCCAGCCCATAATAGAACATCAGCCCCCTCACGAAGGGGTCCATCGGGAAGCCTAACCCCTGAAGGAAGTGAGACATGAACACTGCGCTCTCACCGGGCTGGGGACTGGGAGTAGCCTGCCTTTGAGCAGGCAACCTATGCGAAATTTCGGCGGTCAAGAACTTAGCCTCTCTCAACTTTAGCACGTCCTCCTCCATGACGGAGGAGCACATCCATCGGCCTTGAAGGTCAGAACCGGACATTGTCGAAGGTCCGAAGCGCCTGGAATCTGGAGCCTAGGGTGTTGGAACTCGAGGCGATGGGAGAACTTGTTTTAAGATTGGAGAAAAGGAGTAAGGCCCTGGTCTCTTTATAAGAGGTTGAATACTAGGAGCCCTCCCCATAACCGTTTGAGACTCGCCTTTAATCGAGAAGACATGCTAACGGGCACGATTGGGTTACCCACGTCCGTATTGATGAGAATCCCGTAAATAAAGGGGACACGATCTCTGCTTTGACAAGACGTGCCAAGGAAACCTCCTCGCAAAACATGCTGAGGTGGAAAAGTGAAAACGATTCGAATAAAGGTTTGGCCGTAGTGTGATGTCACGCTGCGGAATACGTCAGCAGATTAGATTTGTGTTAATATTATTCTCTCTGTGGCAATACGTGGAAACTTATTTTGCAGAGCCGGACACTACTCTTGGTGTTTACAAACTTTTATGAAGAATTTGGAGGAGGAACCCGCCTTGCAATGCCGAGGACAATCTACGCGCCGGACTCATCATCATTGAAGCCTAGTTCAGGGGCTACTGAGGGAGTCCTCGGTTAGGGGGTGTTCGGGTAGCCGGACTATACCTTCAGCCGGACTCCAGGGCTATGAAGATACAAGATTGAAGACTTCGTCCCGTGTCCGGATGGGGCTTTCCTTGGCGTGGAAGGCAAGCTTGGCAATGCAGATATTCAAGATCTCCCACCATTGTAACCGACTTTGTGTAACCCTAACCCTCTCCGGTGTCTATATAAACCGGAGGGTTTTAGTCCGTAGGACAACTTCATCATACAACAATCATACCATAGGCTAGCTTCTAGGGTTTAGCCTCTTTGATCTCGTGGTAGATCTACTCTTGTAATACCCATACCATCAATATTAATCAAGCAGGACGTAGGATTTTACCTCCATCAAGAGGGCCTGAACCTGGGTAAAACATCGTGTTCCTTGCCTCCTGTTACCATCCGGCCTAGACGCACAGTTCGGGACCCCCTACCCGAGATCCGCCGATTTTGACACCGATAGTGGTCTTCACGTAGTAGTAGGCATCCTCCGGGCAGTAGTAGTCATCAGTGGCGTCGTCTGGCTCCTGGGATCCGTCTTCTGGTCGCAACAATTGGGTATGGGGGAAAAGAAGTAGCAAAGCAATCATGAGTACTCATCCAAAGTAATCGCAAGACTTACATCAAATCTAAACTAAGTATGCATCTGTATCAAAGGAATGGGTTGCATCAGTGGACTAAACTACAGAATGCCAGAAGGGAAGGGGAAAGGCCTAGTCTATCGAAGACTAGCATCTTCAAGCATCTTGCAGCATATAGAAGAGTACAGATCAACATAATGTAAAGTAGTAGTGTTATCAACCTCGGCCAGAGATCCTTTCTCGACTCCCTGCGAGAAAGCAATCCCAGAGCCATACTATCCATTCATCAAATCCATTCCTCATATCCATCCATTTCTCATCACAAGTATTCAGTTCTAGTTGTATCGATCGGGATACAACTCCAAGTGTCCATTACCGTAGGACAGGCTCTCGATAGATGTTTTCTTCCCTGCAGGGGTGCACCAACTTACCCACCATGCTTGATTAACTCCGGCCGGACACACTTTCCTGGGTCATCCCCGGCCTCCGCCAAACAATACGCCGCAACCCGACCTAGGCTTAATAGAGAGGCCAGCACGCCGGACTAAACCTATGGCCCTAGGGGTCATGGGCCATCTCCCCGGGAACTCCTGCACGTTGCGTGGGCGGCCGGTGAGCAGACCTAGCTACCTACTTCAACAAGGGAGGAGCTTACGCAGTCCAACCCGGCGCGCGCCGCTTAGTCGCTGACGTCTATTAAGCTTCGCTGATGTATATGATGCAGAACACCCATACTATGCCGACGTGATGGTCAGTGCTATCAGGCCAGAGGCCCCTCGGATCAAATATCCAAATCGTAGTGGATTAGGAGCACGCGGTAGCGAGCAGAGACGCACGATCAATGTGACCCTGTCACCCCGTCTCGAGTACTTGCGGCAAGGGCTAAGAATGCCCGACCATGCCTCGTAAGTATCTCGCGGGCACCTTCCAGGTCAACCCGACTCCACATCAGTTGCTATTAAGCTCGCGCGGGTACCCCTCAGGGCCGACCCTTCTTTAGTAATATGGCTCAGTGCAAAGTCATAGTAACCATAGTAACTGTGTGTCTAACACCAAGGGGAAAACCCGAGGAATCACCCCCGGTGAAATCCACTCGATGTTATCATCAAGGTGAACGTAAGAGGATCCACCCTCGAGGTTCACACTTGAGGGGTTGCACGACAGAGCCGTAATGGAAGTGGTTAAGGAGGAAATCACCCTCGATGACCACGATCGTATAGCTACACTGCAGAGGTCTCATCAGGAGTGATGTATGAGGTTCCACCCTCGGCACTCGATGGTAACTCTGCAGAGTCGAGCAACAAAAGGGGAAAGTGATGTGCGGTGCCGGGGCCTGGTCTTTGATCCCGTTGATCGGGTCTTCAATGATGAAGCAGGGGCAACAAGGATAAGGTGGGGGTCACTAATGGATCACTAACCAACCTATACTAAGCAGTTTAGGATAAGCAGGTGAGGTATGAAAGCAGGTAACAACACAGGCTATGCATCAGAGTAGGATCAAACATAAAGCAGTAGCAGTTCTAATGCAAGCATGAGAGGGAAAGAAATGGGCAATATCTGAATGCTCAAGGGGGGTTTGCTTTCCTGGTTGCTCAGACAAGAAGAAGGGGTCGCCGTTGACGTAGTCGATCACAGGGGCAACATCGGTCTCGGGGTCTACCGGAGAGAAGAGGGGGAAGAAACAGTAAATATAAAGCAAACACCACAAAGCATAACATGGCAATAAGATGTGCCCGGTGTGACCTAACGCATGGCTACACGATATAGGTGAAGGGGGAATTCAATCGGGAATGTTTCCCAGTTCCGGACCTGCGTCAGACAGATGACCGGAGGGGGAATGTTCCATGTTCAGATAGTTAGAGGCATCTGACAGGTATGTGGGTAGCATATTCGGGTTCACCTCGTTTTTCTGAGCAATTTTTCATGTATAAAGTTTTTCCATCCGAGCTACGGTTTATTTTCTACGGATTTTCAAAGATTAAGGCATTTTTTGAAATTTCTATTAGCTCAAAAATAATTAGAGAAATTGCTATGTGCACCCAGAATTGTATCCAGCCAGCACACACAAGGGCTGATTGGTGGGCCCTGTTGACAGGGTCAACAGACTAGTCAACCAGAGGCTGACTAGTGGGCCCCGGTGCTGAGTCAGCATGCTGACTCAGTGGATCTTATCCATTTGGAAAGTAAAACACGGGCCCTACCTGTCAGTTGTTTATTTAATCAAAACATTTTTATTAGAAAAAAAATAAACGTGCAGGGCGCGGCTGTCATTGGGGATTAAGGGCTGGGTTAGGCTAATTAAGCCGGCCACGTCGGCGGCTAACTCCGGCGCGGCAGGGCAGGAACTCCGGCCGGCGGATTCCGGCAGCCGTTCGCTGCGCGGGCGGGCGCTTCGGAGAGCCCGTGATGCGGTGCATCTAAAGGTGGCGTCGATTGGTGCTAGGGCGACGTGCAGCGACGGCGGTGACGAGCAGGAGCTGCGGCGGCGCGTGTGAGCGTGAGCAGCAGCGGCTCGGCCATGCAGGCGAGGCGCGTGACAGGGAGGCAGGCGGAGGCAAGGCGAGGCGCGCTAGGATGGGCGGCTAGCAGCGGCCGGCGGCGATGCGGGGCTAGGCGCGTGGTTGGGGTAGCGGGGAGCAGGCGTGCGGGAGCAGCGGCAGGGAGGCATGCGTTGGCCGACGCGGACAGCGCAAGGCAGCAGGGTGCGACGAGTGCGGCCCCTGGGGCGAGGCAGGGCGTGGCCCGCAGCCCGAACGAGGCAAGGTGCAGGCGGGCATGCGCTTCGGCAGTAGGCGACGCGGGGACGAGTTGTAGGGGAAACGACGGGCGCGGTGGCCAACTAGCTACGGCGCGCAAGGGGGGTAACAGAGAGGAGTAGGATGCGGAGCAGCTCACCGCATGGCTCACACGGAGGACCTTGGAGGTTAAGTAGCTGCAGGCATCGCCGGAGACAGAGACGATTGCCGGAGCAGAGGTGGAAGGGAGCGGCGTCGTTCGTCAGCTCTAGAGGCCCTCGGCGCCAACGGAAGGCGCCAGGCGAATGAGCGGACGACGGCGGTTTTTCTGGACAGCACGAGCGGTCAGAGCAGCGCCGGTGGCCTCGGGATCTCGTTGGCGCGGCGGCGGGCGCGTTCAGTGTAGCGAGGGGGAGAGAGGAACAGCACGAGCTGAGGTGGAAGGACGAGCTAGGGTTCATCGAGGGGATCAGAGAGGGTCAAGTAGGCGCCGGAGAGTGGCGGATGGCTGCCCCGTGGCCGATCTGAGCCGTGGACGTCGCACGGGCGTCCACCGAGCTCTGATGAACAGAGGTAGGGAAAAACCCCAGATGGGCTGGGCTGTGGCACTGTAGAACTAGAGGCCCAGCCCCATAGTAGCGTTCAGGCCTTTTTTATTTCTTCTTTACTGTTTTAGATTTTAGTTATTAACAGAGAGAGAAAGGAAAATGTTTGGTCAACTATTTCACTTAGGAAAAATTTGGAAGGTGTCCCATTAAACCCCTGGTGATTATAGACAGCGCCACAAATATTTTGGAGACCAGAAGAATTCATTTGGTATTTTTCATAAATAGGATAGCATTTAAAAATGCTGAATTGGTGATGTTATAATTGCTAATGCTCATCTTTGCACCAAAGTGATGTTGTGTTCCTTAACGAAAAAATTGTTATGAAATTTTTGACAAATGATGAACATTTTTCCAGCAACTTTTGAGCAACTTCAAACTTCACTTGAATTTGAATTGACTGGAATTTCAAATGGGATATTGAACAAAGGTGATTAAGCACTGTTTGGAAAAATGATTAGCTTAATCACAGAGGATTACTGTAGCATGACACTGGGGGTGTTACAAATCTCCTCCACTACAAGAAATCTCGTCCCGAGATTTAAGTGGGGAAATAAAGAGTAACTGACCCTTATATGCTTAATTATCTGGTGCACAATTTAGGGAATGAGGTGGAAGTATCTCCCGAGTTGAAACTCAATAAAACATCGAGAGCAAAGTATGAAGGTACCATGAGAAGTTTTAACGGGCAGGCAATCATTCGGTGCCTAATCAAAAGGTGAAAGGGGTTCAGAGCAACAACAACAAAAATTATTGCATCTGATATTAGAATAGATCACTAGGAAGGTGGCTCAAGAATTACATATGAAGGCAAGTGAAAAAGATACTTCAGAATCAAGGATGTACAGGAGTCAGGTTTTGATCCTGTGGAACTGTGGGTTATGGGCCCACCATGTGGTTTAAAAGTAGGAAGGATGCCGACATATTGCACGGTCATGGTAGCAAGGCATGTCAGAGGATAGCCTGTCAGTTATGTTGGTAACAACATTGGTACCAAGGGCGAGGGACGAAGAGAACCATTTTCCTGCTCGTTGAACGAGGCAGACCAATAGGCAAAGTTCTCGTCCATCGGAGGTTACCGGAATGTCATCAACAATACTAACATGGTCGTACCGACAGAGTTTGTGCACCGAGGTGTTTACATAAGCAAGGAAAGATTACTGCTTATATCATAGATCACAAGACAGGTTAAACAAAACAATGGAAAGGAAAATGTGATTATACTCTAGTATCAGGAGTATATCTTTCCCATCCATGACAGGACAGCAAGTAGATCACCAATTTGGTAAAGGGGCGAAGGAATTCATTATGTTACCCATGCAGCGGTGTTGGATAATTGATCAAGAAACATTTAGCATTGCGCCTCCATTGTTCTTAATGATGTTCGAAGTAGCGCAGTCATACTTTTGGATAGCATTGATATGGTCATCAGGTAAAGGTCAGACTTCAGATACACAAGGGATCCATCGGAACAACTTATAAAATAAGTCATACAATTTCAGCAAGAAAAAGATGACTTTGTGGCCTGTGGGCTCAGGAACAATTCACCAAGGGGCAAGGATGGTATTTCTCATCATGAATTTGATTGATATCCTAGAACAACTCAGAATGTTGGTGATGATCATGACACATTTGTCGAGAGATTTCATGAAGATGTAATCGATCGGCGATGACATCAAGTCAAAGGAATGATGAATTGAAAAGTTATTGGAACCATGGGTACGACACAAACTCAAAAGCAAGCTTGCTGTTCAAGGCGAAATTGTATGACGAGGAAGATTGACATAAGCTTGGCTCATCGACGAAGATTCTGTTCTGGGAAGAAGGACCAGGTAGCACAGTTAAAATTTAGCATGATAATGACATAGCCGTCCAGGCTAGGAATGACTTGAAGGATTATTTAACTCGTAATCAACAAATATTACTTAGAATTATTGATTCGGTGCGGGATCGATTCACTTATCGGTGTTCTTGAGTGACGAATAAATCAGAACCCAAGGGAAATATGAAATCGGTGAGAAGAAATACTAGATGAAGACTCATAGGAAGCAACACGGTCCTTTGATACCCTCAAGATATTGGAGGGTAATAATCGAAGGAAGATCAAAATAGAGGTTGCGGAGATGTATTGATCTGCAGAAGGCAAGTACTTCAACTTGTCCGAGAAATGGGATCAAGGGGAACACTCGTGGTCAGAACCATGGTTGCAAAGGATCAAATTCCAGATATAAGATGATCTTATACCAGGGGGATAATTATTTTTTTAAGAGAAGCTCCCATGATAAGATCTACATCGCGTCCACGGGCATGAACACAAGTTCAAGGTCGACTCCCACTTCTTCAATGCATATCGTTTCATTTACTTCTCGATTTCGATGAAGTTGTAGTGTTGAAATTTATATCTGGCAAAACACCAGAAGAGTATGACTCGTGAAAACTCTCGGGTTCACACGGATTAAGGAAGGCATATGTTCAACCCATAGGGGCATCTTTGGAACATATACCACAAATCTCAGGAGTAATATAACACCAGCTCGAAGGCAAAGCATTGTTGAGAAGGCAGACGATACAATTTACCAAAGGCATTATGTATCCGAGGAAAGGCTCAAAAGGTTATTGAATATGAAGGACGTTGTCGGATAATAATCCAACAAAGGATTCAACGATCCTCAATGGATCTGATTTGAGTATCAATACTCAATCAGAAGAAGGAAAGAATGCAAAGGCATTGGATTATAGAAACATCTAAATAATTCGATGCTTAATGCAAGGAAATTATGATTTCAAAATTATAAGATCAGAAGCAGACACTCTGATCAAAAGACAAGTAAGTTGAATAGATATAAATCGACAATCAATTAAGGTTGGTTTCCCGAGAACCAGCTCATGTCTGGAGTGACGTCTGAGCCGGAAGGATGAATGTTAGGATCTGATTGATGATTACGAGCATTCGCAACATATTGGATCAAGGGACTCGAAACGATAGTGACAGAGGATGTCAACGAAGATTACTAGAAATATGGAATTAACATAATGCAAGCGAACAAGAATTTCAACAACAATAGGCTACTGAGGATTTTCGGAAGATCGAATGGTATTTCGAAGACTTTTGTGAACTACATTAATCAGCTCGGGATAAGAGGATACTCGATAAGTGAGATTATCTGTACGGGTATTCAGGTGGCAAAGAACTGCAAGGCAGTAGGCACAAAGTATTCTCGAAACAATAGGGAGAAGTTTCGGGTATCTTGTAATAGCAAGAGCAATTGGGGATGAATGCAAGAATGGAAATTGTATGTAGTTATCCATAGGGGTTGATGGTGGAAGGGAATTGCAACGACGAAGGGCACAAGGGTCTCGGGAAAACATCGAATAGTATCTTCAGAATCTTCTGGTGCACTAAGCGACCATCTGTAATAAGGGGCTCTCCGTGAGGAAGTAGTTACGAGATCCTAATGTTAGAGTTAGCAAAATTGTTTAACCTGAATGGAAGAGAGATCAGTCCTAGAGTTTAGACGAGGAATAAAAGATCCTAATACCACCCAATTGGCGACGTGGGCCCGTAAGCCACACAGCCAAGTTAGTAAAACGGTTTTCGGTTTCTAGACTCAACTTCGGCCAAGGAGTTGGAAAGGGGGCTACCTGCAGGCAGTCGGCTCTGATACCAACTTGTGACGCCCTTGATTCAATCATACACGTAAATGTGTACGATCAAGATCAAGGACTCACGGTAAGATATCACAACCCAACGCTAGACACAAATTAAAATAATACAAGCTTTATATTACAAGCCAGGGACCTCGAGGGCTCGAATACATAAACTCGAAAACACAAGAGTCAGCGGAAGCAACAATATCTGAGTACAGACATGAGTTAAACAAATTTGCCTTAAGAAGGCTAGCACAAAAGCAACAATGATCGAAAAGGCAAGGCCTCCTGCCTGGGAGCCTCCTAACAACTCCTAGTCGTCGGCGGTCTTCACATAGTAGTAGGCATCCTCCGGGCAGTAGTAGTTATCGGTGGCGTCGTCTGGCTCCTGGGATCCGTCTTCTGGTCGCAACAATCGGGTATGGGGGAAAAGAAGTAGCAAAGCAACCGTGAGTACTCATCCAAACTACTCGCAAGACTTACATCAAATCTAAACTAAGTATGCATCTGTATCA
The DNA here is from genome assembly GCA_034509565.1 of Triticum monococcum. Classification (NCBI taxonomy): domain Eukaryota; kingdom Viridiplantae; phylum Streptophyta; class Magnoliopsida; order Poales; family Poaceae; genus Triticum; species Triticum monococcum. Next base: position 680,791,921 of record CM067845.1, on the reverse strand, counting down.
AAGGAACGGGTTGTATCTGTGGACTAAACTGTAGAATGCCAGAAGGGAAGGGGAAAGGCCTAGCCTATCAAAGACTAGCATCTTCAAGCATCTTGCAGCATATAGAAGAGTACAGATCAACATAATGTAAAGTAGTAGTGTTATCAACCTCGACTAGAGATCCTTTCTCGACTCCCTGTGAGAAAGCAAAACCAAAGCCATACTATCCATTCATCAAATCCATCTCTCATATCCATCCATTTCTCATCACAAGTATTCAGTTCTAGTTGTATCGATCGGGATACAACTCCAAGTGTCCGTTACCGTAGGACAGGCTATTGATAGATGTTTTCTTCCCTCCAGGGGTGCACCAACATACCCACCACGCTCGATTAACTCCGGCCGAACACACTTTCCTGGGTCTTGCCCGGCCTCGGCCAAACAATACGCCGCAACCCGACCTAGGCTTAATAGAGAGGCCAGCACGCCGGACTAAACCTATGCCCCCAGGGGTCATGGGCCATCTCCCCGCGAACTCCTACACGTTGTGTGGGCGGCCGGTGAGCAGACCTAGCTACCTCCTTCAACAAGGCAGGAGCTTACAGTCCAACCTGGCGCGCGCTGCTCAGTCGCTGAAGTCTATTAAGCTTTGGCTGATGTATACAACAAAGAACGTCCATACTATGCCCACGTGATGGTTAGTGCTATCAGGCCAGAGGCCCCTCGGATCAAATATCCAAATCGTAGTGGATTAGGAGCACGCGGTAACGAGCAGAGACTCACGATAGATGTGACCCCGTCACCCCGTCTCGAGTACTTGCGTCAAGGGCTAAGAATGCCCGGCCATGCCTCGTAAGTATCTCGCGGGCACCTTCAGGTTAACCCGACTCCACATCACTCGCTATTAAGCTCGCGCGGGTACCCCTCAGGGCCGACCCGTCTTTAGTAACATGGCTCAGTGCAAAGTCATAGTAACCATAGTAACTGTGTGTCTAACACCAAGGGGAAAACCCGAGGAATCGCCACCGGTGAAATCCACTCGATGTTATCATCAAGGTGAACGTAAGAGGATCCACCCTCGAGGTTCACACTTGAGGGGTTGCACAACAGAGCCGTAACGGAAGTGGTTAAGGAGGAAATCACCCTCGATGACCATGATCGTATAGCTACACTACAGAGGTCTCATCAGGAGTGATGCATGAGGTTCCACCCTCGGCACTCGATGGTAACTCTGCAGAGTCGAGCAACAAAATGGGAAAGTGATGTGCAGTGCCGGGGCCTGGTCTTCGATCCTGTTGATCGGGTCTTCGATGATGAAGCAGGGGCAACAAGGACAAGGTGGGGTCACTGATGGATCACTAACCAACCTATATTAAGCAGTTTAGGATAAGCAGGTGAGGTATGAAAGCAGGTAACAACACAGGCTATGCATCAGAGTAGGATCAAACATAAAGCAGTAGCAGTTCTAATGCAAGCATGAGAGGGAAAGAAATGGGCGATATCAGAATGCTCAAGGGGGGTTTGCTTGCCTGGTTACTCAGACAAGAAGAAGGGGTCACCGTCGACGTAGTCGATCATAGGGGCAACATCGGTCTCGGGGTCTACCGGAGAGAAGAGGGGGAAGAAACAGTAAATATAAAGCAAACATAGCACCACAAAGCATAACATGGCAATAAGATGTGCCCGGTGTGACCTAACGCATGGCTACACGATATAGGTGAAGGGGGAATTCAACCGGGAATGTTTTCCCGGTTCCGGACCTGTGTCAGACAGATGACCGGAGGGGGAATGTTCCATGTTCAGATAGTTAGAGGCATCTGATAGGTATGTGGGTAGCGTATTCGGGTTCGCCTCGTTTTTTGTGAGCAATTTTCATGTATAAAGTTTTTCCATCCGAGCTACGGTTTATTTTATATGGATTTTCAAATATTAAGGAATTTTCTGAAATTTCTATTAGCTCAAAAATAATTAGAGAAATTGCTATGTGCACCTAGAAATGTACCCAGCCAGCACACACAAGGGCTGATTGGTGGGCCCTGTTGACAGGGTCAACAGACTAGTCAACCAGAGGCTGACTAGTGGGCCCCGGTGCTGAGTCAGCATGCTGACTCAGCGGATCTTATCAATTTGAACAGTAAAACGCGGGCCCTACCTGTCAGTTGTTTATTTAATCAAAACATTTTTATTAGCAAAAAAACGTGTAGGGCCCGGCTGTCATTGGGGATTAACGGCTGGGTTAGGCTAATTAAGCCGGCCACATCGGCGGCTAACTCCGGCGCGACAAGGGAGGAACTCCTGCCGGCGGATTCCGGCAGTCGTTCGCTGCGCGGGCGGGCGCTTCGGAGAGCCCGTGATGCGGTGCATCTAGAGGTGGCGTCGATTTGTGCTAGGGCGACGTGCAGCGACGGCAACGACGAGCAGGAGCTGCGGCGGCGTGTGTGAGCGTGAGCAGCGGCGGCTCGGCCATGCAGGCGAGGCGTGCGACAGGGAGGCAGGCGGAGGCGAGGTGAGGCGCGCTAGGATGGGCGGCTAGCAGCAGTCGGCGGCGATGCGGGGCTAGGCGCGCGGGTGGGGTAGCGGGGAGCAGGCATGCGGGAGCAGCGGCAGGGAGGCATGCGTTGGCCGACGCGGACAGCGCAAGGCAGCAGGGTACCACGAGCGCGGCCCCTGGGGCGAGGCAGGGCGTGGCCCGCGGCTCGAACGAGGCAAGGCGTAGGCGGGCACGCGCTTCGGCAGTAGGCGACTCGGGGACGAGCTGTAGGGGAAACGACGGGCGCGGTGGCCAACTAGCTACGGCGCGCGAGGGGGTAACGGAGAGGAGTAGGATGCGGAGGAGCTCACCGCGTGGCTCACACGGAGGCCCTTGGAGGTTTAGTAGCTGCAGGCGTCACCGGAGATGGAGAAGATTGCCGGAGCAGAGGCGGAAGGGAGTGGCGTCGTTCGTCAGCTGTAGAGGCCCTCGGCGCCAACGGAAGGCGCCAGGCGAACAAGCGGACGACGGCGGTTTTTCTGGACAGCACGAGCGGTCGGAGCAGCGCCGGTGGCCTCGGGATCTCGTTGTTGCAGTGGAGGGCGCGTTCGGTGTAGCGAGGGGGAGAGAGGAACAACACGAGCTGAGGTGGAAGGACGAGCTAGGGTTCGTCGAGGGTATCAGAGAGGGTCAAGTAGGTGCCGGAGAGTGGCGGATGGCCGCCCCGTGGCCGATCTGAGCCATGGACGTCGCACGGGCGTCTACCGAGCTCTGATGAACAGAGGTAGGGGAAAACCCGAGATGGGCTGGGCTGTGGCACTGTAGAACTAGAGGCCCAGCCCCATAGTAGCGTTCAGGCCTTTTTTTATTTCTTCTTTACTGTTTTAGATTTTAGTTATTAACAGAGAGAGAAAGGAAAATGTTTGGTCAACTATTTCACTTAGGAAAAATTTGGAAGGTGTCCCATTAAACCCCTGGTGATTATAGACAGCGCCACAAATATTTTGGAGACCAGAAGAATTCATTTGGTATTTTTCATAAATAGGATAGCATAATGCTCATCTTTGCACCAAAGTGATGTTTTGTTCCTTAACAAAAAAATTGTTATGAAATTTTTGACAAATGATGAACATTTTTCCAGCAACTTTTGAGAAACTTCAAACTTCACTTGAATTTGAATTGACTGGAATTTCAAATGGGATATTGAACAAAGGTGATTAAGCACTGTTTGGAAAAATGATTAGCTTAATCACAGAGGATTACTATAGCATGACACTGGGGGTGTTACACGGCCACGTTTGAGCTAACGGCCACGCCATTACACGGGAACGAACACTACAACACTAGCTACTGCATGCAGAAAACATAGACTATGAGCATGTACAAGAACGACTCCTGGTGCATTCTTATTCTGACGAAACTAAATAAATCGACACTTAGCTTAACGGAAAAAGGAAGTAGCAGGATTCTCTGTCTAACAGCAGCGGCTATGGCACTGGCAGTAGCAGCGGAAGCAATAGGGGGCCACGGCAGCGGCGGCCGCAGGCGCGCACATCAGTAGAAGGCATGGGTTTGCGCGCATGCGTAAGCAGGTGTGGTCGGAGCAAGCACGATGGGGCGACGCGAAACGGGCAGAGGGCGCGAGCTGGATGGGGCGGCTGCGGGTGTGCGCGCAGGGCGCGACCAGAGGAGCGCGGGCACGGTGCAGTGAGTGCGGGGAACGGGTCATCGGGCGTGGCCGGCGCACGATCACGTCAGCGACGATCTACGACTACCAAAGGACAGCACGGGGAGAGAGGGAGGATGCGGGGCTCACTGCCGTTGCAGAGAAGGCCCAGGGACGACTTGAGACGGCCGGAGTCAACGACTGCGGTTGGCAGTCCGAGGAGGATGACGGAGGTCGGGGACGAGGACGACGTGCGACGGGGCGGGGCCGATTAGGTGACAACGACGAGCAGCGCACGGCGACGGGGACGAACTCACGACGATGAGGAGCAACAAATGGCCCGCAGCATCGCGCCGGAGAACGCCCTGAAGCTCCACGTTGCATCCCCTGTCTCCGCCGTCGTACACACAGGAAGATCGGTTCAAGTAGAAAACCTCATCAGTCCAACCTGTACACCACATCAGTTCACGAAGGGTAACAGAATAATATTCTGTTACACGTAACAGAATAGCCCAGATGTATATGTATATATATATATATATGTATATATGTATATATATACATATATGTATATATATGTATATATACATATATATATATATATATATCACATAGGCTTCAAGTGTGTACTTGTTAGTTAAACCTATGGTTAAAATGTGACACTAAATACGACTGGTAAGTAGTACAGTAGCAGTACTAGTATATGTCGGTCAAATTATTCATCATGTCCACACATTGAATTGACGTGACAACACGCTGCGCGTGAGGTGACACAAGAATCCCGGCGGGCGTGTTCGAGTATTCTGGACTTCAGATTTGGAGTACCACTTATCTGTCGAAATCTTTCATCATTCACTTAAAACAGTCGATTGATCATATATTGAGTACCATATAACTGGAATTAACCCATGCAAGTCGAAGAAGGATTGGCCGGTGTTGCCGGATGGCGTCAAGTTTGATCCCACCGATCAGGAGCTGATCGAGCACCTTGAGGCCAAAGTGAGTGCTGACAACACGAGATCTCACCCTCTCATCGATTTGTTCATACCAACCATCGACAGCGAGCACGACATATGCTACACCCATCCTGAGAAATTTCCAGGTAAGACACCGATCGGCCGTCTACTTGCACAAACATATTCCTTTGTTTATAGCTCTATTTTTATTTTTAGACGCAGACCTGGTGAAGCAATTACAATTTGACAGTTAATAAAAAGTGAAACAAGTGACTACAACATGCCAAAGATGTTATGAAAATGCCAACTACGTACACTAAAACTTGTATTTGACAATACTGCAAGTATCACACTGAGTGGCCTAAGTAAGCATTTCTTCCAGCGCAATTCCAGGTCATTCAAAAGGGGCACGTGGACGCGTCGCAAGATACAGTCGGAGTGCGGCATGCAAGCGATGTGGCACAACACCAGCAATACCTTGCCGGTGATGGTCAATGGCCGGCAAACGGGCAACAAAAAGGTTTTGTCCTGCACACCAACAAGAACTTCGACCAGCAGAGGACCAACTGGGTGATGCACCAGTACCACCTCGGGGACCTGGAGCAAGAGAAGGAGCGGGATCTGGTTCTCTGCAAGATTTTCTACCAGACGGACACTAGGGCTAGGAGTAAAAAGATTATAAGTTAGTTTGGTATTGGTACTTGTACTACCTTGTCATCCGCAAGTTGGTATTGTTGTTAACGATCTTTTGTATGAACTTGGCATTTTCTTCCAACCATCATGCCGAGCGTCGACATGGATATAAAACTGAATCATTTGTTTCGAAACAAATTTTCAGGCACCTGATTTTTATTTGATGGGTAGCATAAGCACCTGCCGTTTGAATTCCCAGTTCTCCATTTTTTTCGAAACAAGTGCATGCTCTTATTATCATGATGAAAAAACAATATCCGTGCTGCATCCCAGTTATCAGTCTATACTTGCAGAATTCTCTCATTTATTAAGCACGTATATTGTTTTTTCAGTTCGAGCAAGTTTTAACTGGCTTGTAGACAGCTCAGGCTTGGTTTTGTTTTTAACAGGCCCAGCCCATGACGACAACAGGGCACAAAGATCCAGCAGGTATCTACTGGCCTCTGGCCCGCCAGCGTTAGTTATATTTTGTCTTACAACATCCGCAGGCACTTTTTTTACTGAATCAAACACATAGCCCAGTTCTATTTTCCTCTTGAAACGTATGTCCTACATCCGTTTTCTAATCTCTGCATATAGTTTTTACTAGTTCATATACACATATCATTATATTGAAAATACATAAAATTCCCTTTTCATATTTACATCCTTATTTTTGTTGTTGTTTCCCCTCCTAGCGCTGACTTTTTTACCACGGGTTTTCCCTTAAACCAACTCAATTGTCCCACGTCTTATTTGCTTACAAAAACAAAACAATTTTTTGGCAAATCAATAAGTTCTTAAAAATGTTTATCATTTCAGGATTACAAAAGTCTAGACTCCACCGAAATATGCAAAATAAGGTTGAACTTTTTGACCGTGGTCCTGGGCAGAAAATGGGTTGTAATAAATTACTTAAGAATTAGCAAATGGGCTGCAGATTATTAAAAAATAGCAAATGGGCTCTATGTTGTCTGCCACAGATTTGGAGGCTGACTTGTGGTCCTACTAAGTTCATGCGTACACAAGGTTTATCAAAAAAGAAACTTAGTCAACAATCGACTCTACCACCGTCAGACCATTAGATGTCGATCTAACGGCAATCGTACTTCTTCAGTCTTTGATCTTCCTGCCCCAGCCGCCCAAACCAGCGTCGTCGGTACCGCCTACTCCCGCCTCCCGTGGTCGGCTATGCTGCCGGGCAGGCCTCACGGCCCCATCATATACTCGCATCCCTGGCCTGTCTATCCCTCTACTCACCCACATGTGCTGTTATTTTTCGGCGACGACAGCCGAACCAGTCAACCCTCATACTCTCCACCGTGTGGGCAGCCACCGCCGTGTCTTCCCCGGCTCCGTGTCGTTCCCTTCGTAGGTCTCGCCGTCGTCCACCGCCCTAGTGCTCTCGGCGCGGCGTGGTCAACGTGGTCAACGAACGGTATCCATCAGAAGTGGAATGTACATGGAGAGGCTGACAGCTGGGTCCATGGCCGCACACAAGGAAATGCCTCCTTATTATGTGCAAAATAATGATTCCTCCACCTGACATCTGGGACCCGCCGGAAGGGCCTCTGTATTTCGCGAAAAAACGTTCCCTCCGCTGACAGGTCGGACCCACCAACTATATCTTCACGCGCAAGGAAGTGCCTTCTTATTGCGCACAAAAAAATGAATACCCCCTGCCAGCTGGGACCCACCATAGTGGGAGGCTGACTTGTGGGCCTACTAAGTTGACGGGGACTGAGGGCTTTGTCAACTTAGTCAATATGAACGATTCTAGCTCCAGTGACCGTACGATGTCCATCCAACGGCCTTAGTGCTTCTTCAACCTTTGGTCTTCTTGCTCCAGCCGCCCAAAGCAGCGCCCGTCGTGCCGCCTGCTCCTGCCTCCCATGGTCGGCTGTGTTGCCGCAGAGGCCTCACCGCCCCCATACTACTCCCACCACTAGCCAGGCCATCCCCCCACTCACCCACACCCCCTGTTATTCTGCGGCGACGGCAGCCTCACACTGCAGCCGAACTAGTGAACCCTCGTACTCCTCTCTGCGTGGGCATCCACTGCCGCGTCTTCCCCGGCTCTGCATCGTCCCCTTCCTAGGCCTTGCCGTCGTCCACCGCCTTGGTGCTCTCGGCGTGGCGTGGTCAATGTGGTCAACGATCGACTTCCATCGGAAGAGTACTGTACGTGGAGAGGCTGACAGCTAGGTCCACGGCCACAGCCTAGTTTTTTTGTGATTTGCCAAGTAAGTCGCTTTGTCAGCCTGTTGGGCTGCAAATCTTTCAAGACGAGGAGAGCTTCATTCGGCTGGCCAAGAAAATGGCCTATCAGTAATCAGAAATGGGTTGTACATCTATAATACCTAAATAGTTCATCCCACTAACCTATTTCTCTTGACATGCAGCATGTCCAAGTTAGCAATCCTGCCACATCATCAAGCAAACCCACTCAACAGTCACATTTCATTATGATTCTTACAAGCCAATATGTCCCGGTCAGAGTTTTAATGAAAAAACTGAGACATACTTTCCGTCTGTTTGGTTCAGTTCATGTCCCCCTTCCACTTCCCCTTCAACCTTTAATATCCAATCGGTCCTGCCTCCCCAGGCCGCATCTTCTTGGTGCGCCGCCTAACTAATCTGTCACCAGTGTGACTGTAACATCCCAAATTTTTCCAAATTTTGGAATGTTAATAATAAGATATTAATGAGTGAATTGCTATGATTTTCATGGAAAATTAAAACCTTTTGATTCTTGTTTCAAATATTTCATTCAATTTCTTTTATTTTGGACACCAATGAAATATTTTGAAACCACAAATAAAAATAGAGTGGGAATAAAATGACTTTCTCAAAATGTGGCGAATAAATATTTCATTTGAAGTTCTTTGAATTTTGGGGGTTCCATTTGAATTGGGTCTTATTTGGAGCTTTAATGCCATTTAAATATTTCCAAATTACTCAAATAAAAATAAACGTGAGAGGAGATAATATGACTTCTCCAAAACTATTATTGGGAAATATTACATATTTCTTGTTAGTCATTTGTGTATTCATAAAACCCTCACACATATGTTGGGGAAATTATGAAGCCCGTAATGCATTATTAAAACAAGTTTGTGCACGAAAATAAGTTTATTGAATTCTGAACTTAATGGGTGTAGAATTGAAATAATAACTAGGTAAACACGAACATTTAATTCCTGTTATAATTAAACTTCTTGCACACACGCACACAAAATATAGTTTATTAGTCCTAAAACTAATTGGGCTAGGCCCAACCAGCTCCAACAGCCCAGCTCCTCACGTACACGTACACATGAGGTCTTCTTCCTCCTCATGTTCACCCCACAAGAGCCGCCATGGCCTACAGCGGCTGCGCCCAACGCTTCCCTTCCGTTCCCCTCACCCGTTGACCTCCTGAATCGGTTCCTCTCATCTCCCACGACCCCTCACCTCTATTAGTGCGCCCTAATTTTCCCCTTAATGGCTATTAGTAGCACAAGTAACAGCCGTCATTAACACCCATGAAATCGATGACGCTCCGCTCGATTCTGACCTCCCCCTCTCCTATAAATAGTACCCATAGGTGAACCTCACAGTCCTGGTCCCCTCCCAAGAAAACCCCTCTCTACCTCGTCCTCCTCTGCGAGCAATTGCTCGTCGGAGTTCGGCAGCTCCGGCGGCCGCTCCACGCTGCCACGGGACAAGGCCGAGCCTGTGACCTTATCCAACGGACTCCCCTTGTCGAGCTCTTCGCTGTTCCCCTGCTACTTGACTTTGGGGACCTTCTTCCACAACTTCGGCGACCTTCTTCCCCAACTCCGGTGACAACTGCGGCAAGCCTCCTCTAAAATTCCATAAGTTATTTTTCAGAAAAATATCTAAACTTCGGAAATTCGTATCTCCCAAACCGTATGTCCAATTTCGACAAATAAGATATCCCAGATTCGTTGGAACCTGTAGTTTTTTATGAAATTATAAAATTTCACTTATGAGCAAATTAAAATTTAGTTTTGATTTAAATACGAATTTGAGTAATTTTGCTATATCTTTTATTCTGTAAACCATATAAAATGTTTTATATATGGAAGTTGGACCTTAGGACCTAACCTTTCTGTTGGACTGATGGATTAGTTTTCCAACAAAGTTTAGATACTGTTTTATCATCAACACCTTAGTTTGACCCTCTTGGATCATCATTTAATAACTTAGTTAAAATAAAATTTGACTATAGGGTAAAACTCTTAGATTGATCCCTAGGAAACCTCTGTGGACATTTGATATCACCACAAAACTTTGAAGTTACAAGATTAAGGATTTAATCATTTTATCTTGAAACTTATGCCACGCCAGTTTTATTTAACCCAAGTCAAATATTCCGAATAATCTCATGATAGAATTTGTTGTAAGAACTTGTCTCACAACCCATCTTCTATATCAAACCAAGATCTTCACTTAGTATCATTTCCAACCCTAGAATATTACTATGTCATAATTTCTTCCAAGACCACACCTGATTCTATATCAACCATAACCGTGCCCTAGAAATTATGATAGTGGCAATCGAATAATTTGTGTTGTTATTTGGATTTTCATTTGGATGTTATTTGTGTGTTGAATGCTTGCTTGAATCATTGTTATGTGAATGTGGATATGCCGAGTGTCTTACTTGAGTTATTTATCGTGATAGATTGCGGCGAGTGCGAAGGTGAATTCTACGAGGAGGTAGAACCTTGTCACTACGAAACCGAAGGCAAGTTGCAAATTGATCATGCTTCGACCTATATTTTCATACTATGCATAACTCTTTAAATTTTAATACTATGCATGTTTTATAAAAGTTTTGCAAAGTATTATATTTAGCTAGAGACATAGGTTCAAGACTCACCATTGGCCACGCTTGCATAAAATGGGTGGGATGAAAACCAAACTTGTTTTAAACTTTAAACATGCTTTCTTTGGAGCAAAGTTTGAGAAAATATTTTTAAAACAAAATTATATATTGTTTTACTTCTATTCCCTGGACTGGGTGGTATGACGGGAGCGTCTACAAGTGATTGCGCGCATCGGGGTCTTGCAGTGAATGCGCCCGACTGGGGTGTTGCACACAGGTTTTTGGTGGGGACCGCCATCCAGAGTACAGTTTGATGTAGCTTCCAGTACAGCCACATGCTACTATGGGCTCTGGCTTAGCTTAGTACTAACGGGAAACCCTTACCTCAGGACCGCCATCGGAGAGGGGCTTTCATTGCCTAAGTTGCGGGCGGCTTGGTCAGGTATAGGGGGCTGTTACGGAAAGGCTTCGTCACAATCTCCTCCTAGTCATACACCCAAGTGTGTAACAGTAAACGGGGTTGGTTGTATCATGTGGGGAACGTGTACGACCTCTGCAGAGGGTTTAACGTAATCGATTAGCCGTGCCCCGGATTACGGGCAATTTGAGCAACTGAAGACTTGGACTGAAGAAGAATCTTCCCTCTCCATTCTAAAAATCTATTTTAAGGGTTAAAGTTGAGGAATGAGCACAATGAATGTGTTTCACTTCAACCTTATGTATGTTTTAAAACTATTTTGGAGACTGAGCACTGGTGCGTATATCCAAGTGTCTCACTCCTACTTTTTAACCTAAAAACTATTTCTATTCCAAAAGTAGTTTATAAAATTTAGTATAGGAGAAAATTGGCTTTACGCAAATGAAACCTCCACAATACTTACCCTGCATATATATTCTGTTAAACTTTCCTTTGCAATTTGCGAGTACATTCCACGTACTCACCTGCACCTGTCATGTGCAGATCTTGAAAGATTAAGAGACGATAGGGTTATGGTCTACACTCAACGAGCCCAGTGGCGTTGATGAAGCCTAACTTAGTGACTACGTATAATTTCGCTGTATTATCTGCCAGCTTGAGCTGTGCCTAAGGTATGATTTATATATATATCGGGATCTACCGTTATAGTAAAATCATGTATGTCTTATTGATATTTATTTTTGTTACTGTGTATGCTAGCTATGATCCAGAATAGCATAGTAAGCAGAAAGAGGTTAGATTCTACCAAATCCGGGTCGCTACACTGACCTCCTAGGCTCGCCGGTCCACAACGGTTGTGGGGAGAGAGAAGACAGGAGCATGCCGGTCCATGGTTGAGTGTGGTGGCGGCTGTCTCGGCGGAAGAGAGTAGGGAGCGTGTTGTGAGGGGGTCAAGCCAGAGAGAGGTGGCAAACAGATGCGGTGAGGCTTAACTTTCAGTCACTAATTTTAGTCCGAATCAGATCGTTCCACCAAATCAGAACATCTACGAAATCTCCGTTCGATTTTATCATATTCTGCTCGCCAACAGCAAGGTGAGTATTGTCAAGCATTTGGGCTGATAGAGTAGCCTACTACGGGTGGACGGCGGGGAGACTTGCTGAGGCGGCGACTGGCGAGGGAGCAAGCCTCTGAATCTATGTTGTTGTTGAGGATGGTGATGCCTGCCTTTATCGGTTTGGTTACAGGCCGATGCCTCCCCTGCTTCTCTTAGCTGAATTGCGAGTGATTAATGCTCACATATGAGATGTACTGTCCTCTGTTATTTCCTTATGGAGAAGACAGTTACAATGACGGCCTGACCAAATCGATGCCACCACACTGCCGGTCCTATCAGCGTATATATACAAGCATCTTCTGAGCAGTGACGTGAAGCTGTCGGAGTTCTCGCTTTGGTCGACGGCGGAGTACGGGCACCATGGTCTCTAGGGTAATTCTGCAACTAACGTTGAATAGATCTGATCGGTACCGTGTGCGCCGCCGATCGCCAGGTCACCATACGCTGCCGTTACCTGCTAGATCATCGTTGCTGACAGTGGCGGAGCCAGAAACTCAATATAAAGGGAGCCAAACATGTCATATGATGTTAGAGGGGGCTAAATCACCTAAATCTAGCTAATTTTGCTGGACAAATGAAGGATTTGAAGCACATATAGTTGTATTTATGAAAGCATAGGGGGGCCAAGGCCCCTGCCAGCACCCCCTGCCTCCGCCACTGGTCGCTGATCACGTCCGCATCTATGTGACTCCAGCCCGCCAGTGGCTGCCATCGCGCCACGCCCCGGGCCACCCTCGCCACTCGGCTTCGGCATCCTCTCTTGGTCTGTAGTATTTGCTACTACCTCTGTACCATAATATTTGTCTTTTAGCAGCTCAAATTGAGCTGCTCAAAAGACAAATATTATAATACAGAGAGAGTAGATTACTACTATTATAAATGTGAACTCACAAGTGCTCTTTATCCAGTATGTTTCTCATATAAGAAGTGATCTCACAAGTAGTTTATTTTAGTGTGCTTACGTGAGATGTGAACTCACAAATTCAATTAGACATGAACAATATATTTGTGTGGAGGAAAAGATTCTTCTCCTCTACGAATTGTTTGGATGATCTGCTAATTAAGATACTCCTATTTGCTTCAATCCATTATGTCTTGAGCAAGCAAACTGGTCGGACATTATGTGCCAATTTACTTAAGGTGCCAGCCACTTCAGCCCATATATTGTTATTTTAGAAATCAGCCGAGCGTGAAGCAACAATGGTCATGTTTATCCATGCATGCCTGATTATTCATTCATTCCCTGGTGAGTTTGCTTTGTTGCATGTCCCAACCCAATACAATTTTTTTGGCATCACTATTACTATATTGTTTCTTGATTATGTTAGCCTCTAACTTTTTGCCTTGCTGTTATGTAATTTCGTTCACGGTTTTTTAGCCAATTTTGGTGTCGATTACTCAGTAAAGTCAGCTTCAATTGGCTGGTTCTACGATCAAATGGAAGGTGAGATATATTTGCTCTTCAATGATCAGCTTAGTCCACTTATCGCATTTAGAAAATTTCAAACATGGATGATCTTATGTTGTGTTTTAGAATGTAAACTATACTGCAGTTATACAGTCACCAATCTGTAGCTTACCGAGGTTAGTAATGAAACGAGCTTGGGATGTTTCTAATCACAACAAGATGAATTTTACTTTTTTTTGAAACGCATAGGTGACCTTTATTACATGCAGGTTGTTTATTTTCATTTTTTTTTATCACGGACCGGGTTTCTATGGGCTAATCTGAAATTCCTCTTTGCATGCTAGATATTGCCTTGCCTTCTTTTACATTCCTTTAGGTAACACACACATGAATATTAGATGGAGTGGAGATAGCAAATAGAAGAACCACGGAGTGAAGGACTAATAGCACTACCATGCTTCGGTATAATTTTTCCTATTATCCTTTGCATTTGGTCGTATTCCTGTTTTGTTCATTTTAATAGGTTCAATCCATTATATCTTGGGCAAGCAATGTGTTCTAACATGGTTGTTGCCTTCCATCGTCTCCATTTTAGAATTACCATTCTTACCATGTTTTTATACATTAACATTTAACTAGCTCACATAATTCACATTTTGTTACCTTTATAATTATATTCCAACTATTGTGTCCACTGGCTATTGAGATATTTTCATCTTATAATCATATACTCCCTCCATTTCCTTATACAACGTCACTATGAAAAATACATTTTGTATCTATACAAGACCACTAACAGTAACCGAGGCAAAATTTAATGATGTTTTCTCGTATTAGCAACTTGTTTAATACTTGCATGCATGTAGTCATAATGATACTGTGCTACTTCCTTCTTATTCCTTCCTTGCATGCATGCGGGCATATTAATGATCTCAATTAACAAGAAGAAAATTTGGTTTGCATAGTAGTCATTAAGTTTTACCTAGGTACCTGTAATTTGAGTTTGTGGCCTTGTATAAGGGAAGGGAGTATCTACTTTGTAAACAAAGTTATTTGATTTATTTATTATCATTTGCATCCATGGCTACAAGTTCCCGCAGCAACGCACGGGGTATCATCTAATTTTTTAAAACACGTCAAACCGGCAATTAGTTTCAAATTTCTTTTTTTATATTTTAAATTGCATTGATTTTTATGCGTGGACAATTTGTTGGACTTTATATTGATATACATTTATTTTTAAAATCATTTTGAATGTGACTCAAAATTTCGGGATTAAAAACAGTTCGGACCGCACCGAAATATGCAAAATTTAATATAATTTTTTAACCGTGGCCACAATATGGGCTATAATGCTAACAAAAAGAATATGGGCTCCAAAAAAACTTTAAGAATTAGCAAATGAGCTATAAATTATTAGAAATAATGGCAGATTGGATGTATGATGTTTTCCACATATTTGAGGCTTTCCTAAAAAAAGTTTGACGCACAAGCAGTGACTATTGGATGTCCATCCAACGGCCGTCGTGCTTTTTCAATCTCTGCTCTTCCTGCTCCAGCCGCTCAAACAAGCGCCGGCGGGACTGCCTGCTCCCTCTTCCCCGCGGCCGGCTATGCTGCCGCACAGGCCTCACCGCCCAATCATACTCCCATCGTTGGCCTAGCCATCTCTCTACTCACCCACACCTGCTGTTATTCTCCGGCGACGGTAGACGAACCAGTAAACCCTCGTACAGTCGTACTCCCCTCCGTGTGGGAAACAACTGTCGAGTCTTCCTTGCCTCCGTGTCGTTCCCTTCCTAGGCCTCGCCGTCGTCCACCGTCCTGGTGCTATCGGCGCGGCCTGGTCAACGACCGACATGCATCTGAAGTGGACTGTACGTGGAGAGGATGACAGCTGGGTCCACGGCCGCACGCAAGGAAATGCCTCCTTATTACGCGCAAAATAATGATTCCTCCACCTGACATCTGGGACCCACCGAAAGGGCCTCTGTATTTCGCGAAAAAAACGTTACTGCCGCTGACAACTTGGACCCACCAGCTATATCTTTGCACGCAAGGAAGTGCCTCCTTATTACGCACAAAAAAAATGAATAGTGCCCCTGCTAGCTGATACGTCTCCAACGTATCTATAATTTTTGATTGCTTCATGCTATATTATCTACTGTTTTGGACTATATTGGGCTTTATTTTCCACTTTTATATTATTTTTGGACTAACCTATTAACCGGAGGCCCAACCCAGAATTGTTGTTTTTTGCCTATTTCAGTGTTCCGAAGAAACGGAATATCAAACGGAGTCCAAACGGAATAAAATCTTCGGGGACGTGATTTTCTCACCGAACGCGATCCAGGAGACTTGGACCCTGCTCCAAGGAACAAAAGAGGCGGTCATGAGGGTGGGCCCCCCCTAGGGCACTCCCCCTGCCTCGTGGGCCCCTCGTTGCTCCTCCGGCGTACTTCTTCCTTCTATATATACACACGTATCCCCAAACGATCAGAACAGGAGCCAAAAACCTAATTCCACCGCCGCAACTTTCTGTATCCACGAGACCCCATCTTGGGGCCGGTTCCGGAGCTCCGTCGGAAGAGGGCCGTCATCACAGAGGGCTTCTACATCATCATAGCCTCTTCGATGAAGTGTGAGTAGTTTACCTCAGACCTTCGGGTCCTTAGTTAGTAGCTAGATGGCTTCTTCTCTCTCTTTGAATCTCAATACAAAGTTTTGCCCCTCTCTTGTGGAGATCTATTCGATGTAATCTTCTTTTTGCGGTGTGTTTGTTGAGACCGATGAATTGTGGGTTTATGATCAATTCTATCTATGAATAATATTTGAATCTTCTCCGAATTCTTTTATGTATGATTGGTTATCTTTGCAAGTCTCTTCGAATTATCCGTTTGGTTTGGCCAACTAGATTGGTAGTTCTTGCCATGGGAGAAGTGCTTACCTTTGAGTTCGATCTTGCGGTGTCCTTACCCAGTGACAGAAGGGGCAGCAAGGCACGTATTGTATCGTTGCCATCGAGGATAACAAGATGGGGTTTATTTCATATTACATGAATTTATCTCTGTACATCATGTCATCTTGCTTAAGGCGTTACTTTGTTTTTAACTTAATACTCTAGATGCATGCTGGATAGCGGTCGATCAGTGGAGTAATAGTAGTAGATGCAAAATCATTTCGATCTACTTGTCGTGGACGTGATGCCTAGATATTCGCCCTCTCTCTCTATCCTCCCTCTCTATTTGCCTCTTGTTTGCTCGTGTGCTAGTTTGCTCGCTTGTCGTTATGTCTGAAATTGGGGAAGTTATCGCCAATATGGATGATAACAATATCATGGAAAATTCTGATGCTCCTACTAAAGAACCTACCATCTTTCATACAAAAAAATTCCGTGTTGGTAGTGGTAATATTATTGGAAAAGGAGTTATTCAAGATTTCTTTACTTGTGTCGGTGCTTTACCTTCTATGGGTAGTTCTATCCTTCACAGAACTAGTAGTCTTGCGGGCGCTATTGCCATGCTTGTAGTTGAACTTGAAAGACAATTTATGCACATGCATCCTTCCATACAAAGGATTTTTCTGGAATTTTATAATATTGAGCATTCTTCTGTTAAGCGTGCCGCTACTATCTTTTTGGCTCATGAGTTTAGATTCATAATAAGAGAAGCCAAGGAAATCTTTGCGCATTATAGGGTGTATGCTTGCCATCCTCCCATAGAAACTATCCTCTTTGATCAAGAAGAAATAATGTGTTTTCAATCTCTAGATTATGTTGCTTTTAATGAAAATCCTAGAAGAAGGGTTCCTACCAATGTTTTAGTTGATAAAATTTCTGAACTTAATGATGATTTGGCTATTTAAAATAATGAGCTAGGATATTCTCTTGAATATAGGCTTACAAAGTTCTGTCAAAAGAATGCTTATAATGATGAATTGGTTGTGCATTACGAAGGACCAAAGGAGGAACCTATACCTCCCAAGGTTGATCTTGGGGACTTTTTGAAGGAAATATGCCCTAGAGGCAATAATAAAGTTATTATTTATTTCCTTATATCATGATAAATGTTTATTATTCATGCTAGAATTGTATTAACCGGAAACATAATACATGTGTGAATACATAGACAAACAGAGTGACACTAGTATGCCTCTACTTGACTAGCTCGTTAATCAAAGATGGTTATGTTTCCTAACCATGGACAAAAGAGTTGTTATTTGATTAACGAGGTCACATCATTAGTTGAATGATCTGATTGACATGACCCATTCCATTAGCTTAGCACCCGATCGTTTAGTATGTTGCTATTGCTTTCTTCATGACTTATACATGTTCCTATGACTATGAGATTATGCAACTCCCGTTTACCGGAGGAACATTTTGGGTACTACCAAACGTCACAACGTAACTGGGTGATTATAAAGGAGTACTATAGGTGTCTCCAAAGGTAGATGTTGGGTTGGCGTATTTCGAGAATAGGATTTGTCACTCCAATTGTCGGAGAGGTATCTCTGGGCCCTCTCGGTAATGCACATCACTTAAGCCTTGCAAGCATTGCAACTAATAAGTTAGTTGCGGGATGATGTATTACAGAACGAGTAAAGAGACTTGCCGGTAACGAGATTGAACTAGGTATTGGATACCGACGATCGAATCTCGGGAAAGTAACATACCGATGACAAAGGGAACAACGTATGTTGTTATGCGGTCTGACCGATAAAGATCTTCGTAGAATATGTAGGAGCCAATATGGGCATCCAGGTCCCGCTATTGGTTATTGACCGGAGACGTGTCTCGGTCATGTCTACATTGTTCTCGAACCGTAGGGTCCGCACGCTTAACGTTACGATGATAGTTATTATGAGTTTATGCATTTTGATGTACCGAAGGTAGTTCGGAGTCCCGGATGTGATCACGGACATTACGAGGAGTCTCGAAATGGTCGAGACATAAAGATTGATATATTGGAAGCCTATGTTTGGACATCGGAAGTGTTCCGGGTGAAATCGGGATTTTACCGGATTACCGGGAGGGTTACCGGAACCCCCCGGGAGCCAAATGGGCCTACATGGGCCTTAGTGGAAAGGTGAGAGGGCTGCACACAAGGGCTGCGCACCTTCCCCCTCCCCCTAGTCCTATTAGGACTAGGAGAAGGGGCCGGCCACCTCTCTCTCTCTCCCCTTTAAGGAATACTAGTTGGAATAGGATTGGAGGGGGGAGTCCTACTCCCGGTGGGAGTAGGACTCCTCCTGCGCCTCCCACCTTGGCCGGCCAGCCCCTCCCCTTGAAACCTTTATATACGGGGGTAGGGGGCACCTCTAGACACACAAGTTGATCCTTGAGATCGTTCCTTAGCCGTGTGCGGTGCCCCCTGCCACCAAATTCCACCTCGATCATACCGTTGTAGGGCTTAGGCGAAGCCCTGCGTCGGTAGTACATCAAGATCGTCACCACGCCGTCGTGCTGATGGAACTCTTCCTCGACGCTTTGCTGGATCGGAGCCTGAGGATCGTCATCGAGCTGAACGTGTGCTAAGAACTCGGAGGTGCCGGAGTAACGGTGCTTGGATCGGTCAGATCGGGAAGACGTACGACTACTTCCTCTACGTTGTGTGATCGCTTCCGCAGTCGGTCTGCGTTGGTACGTAGACAACACTCTCCCCTCTCGTTGCTATGCATCACCATGATCTTGCGTGTGCGTAGGAAATTTTTTGAAATTACTACGTTCCCCAACAGTGGCATCCGAGCCTAGGTTTTATGGTTTGATGTTATTTGCACGAGTAGAACACAAGTGAGTTGTGGGCGATACAAGTCATACTACCTACCAGCATGTCATACTTTGGTTCGGCGGTATTGTTGGACGAGACGACCCGGACCAACTTTACGCGTACGCTTACGCGAGACCGGTTCCCTCGACGTGCTTTGCACATAGATGGCTTGCGGGCGACTGTCTCTCCAACTTTAGTTGAACCGAGTGTGGCTACGCCCGGTCCTTGAGAAGCTTAAAACGGAGTCTATTTGACAAACTATCGTTGTGGTTTTGATGCGTAGGTGAGATGAGTTCTTGCTTAAGCCCGTAGCAGCCATGTAAAACTTGCAACAACAAAGTAGAGGACGTCTAACTTGTTTTTGCAGGGCATGTTGTGATGTGATATGGTCAAGGCATGATGCTGATTTTATTGTATGAGATGATCATGTTTTGTAACCAAGTTATCGGCAACTGGCAGGAGCCATATGGTTGTCGCTTTATTGTATGCAATGCAATCGCGATGTAATGCTTTACTTTATTGCTAAGCGGTAGTGATAGTCGTGGAAGTATAAGATTGGCGAGACGACAACGATGCTACGATGGAGATCAAGGTGTCGCGCCGGTGACGATGGTGATCATGATGGTGCTTCGGAGATGGAGATCACAAGCACAAGATGATGATGGCCATATCATATCACTTATATTGATTGCATGTGATGTTTATCTTTTATGCATCTTATCTTG
This sequence comes from Triticum monococcum, assembly GCA_034509565.1. Classification (NCBI taxonomy): domain Eukaryota; kingdom Viridiplantae; phylum Streptophyta; class Magnoliopsida; order Poales; family Poaceae; genus Triticum; species Triticum monococcum. Next base: position 680,771,908 of record CM067845.1, on the reverse strand, counting down.
CTTTGATTGACGGTAGCATTATAAGATGATCTCTCACTAAATTATCAAGAAGTGTTCTCCCTGAGTATGCACCGTTGCGAAAGTTCTTCGTGCTGAGACACCACGTGATGATCGGGTGTGATAGGCTCTACATTCAAATACAACGGGTGCAAAACAGTTGCACACGCGGAATACTCAGGTTATACTTGACGAGCCAAGCATATACAGATATGGCCTCGGAACACGGAGACCGAAAGGTCGAGCGTGAATCATATAGTAGATATGATCAACATAATGATGTTCACCGATGAAACTACTCCATCTCACGTGATGATCGGACATGGTTTAGTTGATTTGGATCACGTGGTCACTTAGAGGATTAGAGGGATGTCTATCTAAGTGGGAGTTCTTAAGTAATATGATTAATTGAACTTAAATTTATTATGAACTTAGTCCTGGTAGTATTTTTGCAAATTATGTTGTAGATCAATAGCTCGCGTTGTTGCTTCCCTATGTTTATTTTGATATGTTCCTAGAGAAAATTATGTTGAAAGATGTTAGTAGCAATGATGCGGATTGGATCCGTGATCTGAGGTTTATCCTCATTGCTGCACAGAAGAATTATGTCCTTGATGCACCGCTAGGTGACGGACCTATTGCAGGAGTAGATGCAGACGTTATGAACATTTGACTAGCTCAATATGATGACTACTTGATAGTTTAGTGCACCATGCTTAACAGTTTAGAATCGGGGACTTCAAAGACGTTTTGAACGTCATGGACCATATGAGATGTTCCAGGAGTTGAAGTTAATATTTCAAGCAAATACCCGAGTTGAGAGATATGAAGTCTCCAACAAGTTCTATAGCTAAAAGATGGAGGAGAATCGCTCAACTAGTGAGCATGTGCCCAGATTGTCTAAGTACTACAATCGCTTGAATCAAGTGGGAGTTAATCTTCCAGATAAGATAATGATTGACAGAATTCTCTAGTCACCATCACCAAGTTAGTAGAACTTCATGATGAACTATAATATGCAAGGGATAATGGAAACAACTCCCAAGCTCTTCGTGATGCTGAAATCAACGAAGGTAGAAATCAAGAAAAACATCAAGTGTTGATGGTAGACAAGACCACTAGTTTCAAGAAAAGGGCAGAGGGAAGAAGGGGAACTTCAAGAAGAACGGCAAGCGAGTTGCTGCTCAAGTGAAGAAGCCCAAGTCTGGTCCTAAGCCTGAGACTAAGTGCTTCTACTGCAAAGGGACTGGTCACTAGAAGCGGAACTACCCCAAGTGATTGGCGGATAAGAAGGATGGCAAAGTGAACATAAGTATATTTGATATACATGTTATTGATGTGTACTTTACTAGTGTTTATAGCAAACCCTCAGTATTTGATACTAGTTCAGTTGCTAAGATTAGTAACTCGAAACGGGACTGCAGAATAAACAGAGACTAGTTAAGGGTGAAGTGACGATGTGTGTTGGAAGTGGTTCCAAGATTGATATGATCATCATCGCACACTCCCTATAATTTCAGGATTAGTGTTGAACCTAAATGTTATTTGGTGTTTGCGTTGAACATGAATATGATTTGATCATGTTTATTGTAATACGGTTATTCATTTAAGTAAGAGAATAAATTGTTGTTCTGTTTACATGAATAAAACCTTATATGGTTACACACCCAATGAAAATAGTTTGTTGGATCTCGATCGTAGTGATACACATAATCATAATGTTGAAACCAAAAGATGCAAAGTTAATAATGATAGTGCAACTTATTTGTAGCACTGTCGTTTATGTCATATTGGTGTAAAGCGCATGAAGAAACTCCATGCTGATGGGCTTTTGGAATCACTTGATTATGAATCAGTTGATGCTTGCGAACCATGCCTCATGGGCAAGATGACTAAGACTCTGTTCTTCGAAACAATGGAGCGAGCAAAAGATTTGTTGGAAATCATACATACTGATGTATGTGGTCTGATGAATATTGAGACTCGCGATAGGTATCATTATTTTCTGATCTTCACAGATGATTTGAGCAGATATGAGTATATCTACTTGATGAAACATAAGTCTGAAACATTTGAAAAGTTCAAAGAATTTCAGAGTGAAGTGAAAAATCATCGTGACAAGAAAGTAAAAGTTTCTATGATCTGATCGCGGAGACAAATATTTGAGTTACGAGTTTGGTCTTCAGTTAAAACAATGTGAAATAGTTTCACTACGCACGCCACCTGGAACACCACAACATAATGGTGTGTCTGAACGTCATAACCATACTTTATTGGATATAGTACAATCTATGATGTATCTTACCGATCTACCACTATCGTTTTGGGGTTATGCATTAGAGATAGCTGCATTCACGTTAAATAGGGCACCATCTAAATCCGTTGAGACGACACCGTGTGAACTATGGTTTGGCAAGAAACCTAAGCTGTCGTTTCTTAAAGTTTGGAGTTGCGATGCTTATGTGAAAAAGTTTCATCTCGATAAGCTCAAACTCAAATCGGAGAAATATGTCTTCATAGGATACCCAAAAGTTTCTGTTGGGTACACCTCCTATCACAGATCCGAAGGCAAGACTTTTGTTGCTAAATTCGGAAACTTTCTGGAGAAGGAGTTTCTCTCGAAAGAAGTGAGTGGGAGGAAAGTAGAACTTGATGAGGTAATTGTACCTCCTCCCTTATTGGAAAGTAGTACATCACAGAAACCGGTTTCTGTGACACCTACACCAATTGGTGTGGAAGCTAATGATGATGATCATGAAACTTCAGATCAAGTTACTACCGAATCTCGTAGGTAAACCAGAGTGAGATCCGCATCAGAGTGGTACGGTAATCCTGTTCTAGAACTCATGTTACTAGACCATGACGAACTTGCGAACTATGAGGAAGCGATGATGAGCCCAGATTCCGCGAAATGGTTTGAGGCCATGAAATCTGAGATATGATCCATGTATGAGAACAAAGTTTGGACTTTGGTTGGCTTGCCCGATGATCGGCAAGCAATTGAGAATAAATGGATCTTCCAGAAAAAGACTGACGCTGGCGGTAATATTACTGTCTATAAAGCTCGACTTGTCGCAAAAGGTTTTCAACAAGTTCAAGGGGTTGACTACGATGAGACCTTCTCACCCGTAGCGATGCTTAAGTCTGTCAGAATCATGTTAGCAATTGCTGCATTTTATGATTATGAAATTTGGCAGATGGATATCAAAACTGCATTCCTGAATGATTTCTGGAAGAAGAGTTGTATATGATGCAACCAGTAGGTTTTGTCAATCCTAAAGGTGCTAACAAAATATGTAAGCTCCAGCGATTCATCTATGCACTGGTGCAAGCATCTCAGAGTTGGAATACACGCTTTGATAAGTTGATCAAAGCATATAGTTTTATACAGACTTGCGGTGAAGCCTGTATTTACAAGAAAGTGAGTGGGAGCACTACAGCATTTCTGATAAAGTATATGTGAATGACATATTGTTGATCGGAAATAATGTAGAATTATTCTGTAAAGCATAAAGAAGTGTTTGAAAAGAGTTTTTCAAAGAAAGACTTCGGTGAAGCTGCTTACATATTGAGCTTCAAGATCTATAGAGATAGATCAAGACGCTTGATAAGTTTTTTTTCAATGGGTACATACCTTGACAAGATTTTGAAGTAGTTCAAAATGGAGCAGTCAAAGAAAGAGTTCTTGCCTGTATTACAAGGTGTAAAGTTGAGTAAGACTCAAAGCCCGACCACGGCAGAAGATAGAAAGAGAATGAAAGTCATTCCCTATGCCTTGGCCATAGGTTCTATAAAGTATGTCATGCTGTATACCAGATCTATTGTATACCCTGCATTGATTTGGCAAGGGAGTACAATAGTGATCTAGGAGTAGATCACTGGACAGCGGTCAGATTTATCCTTAGTGAAATAAGGATATGTTTCTCGATTATGGACGTGACAAAAAGGTTCGTCGTAAAGGGTTACGTCGATGCAAGTTTTTGACACTGATCCAGATGAATCTAAAGTCTCAATCTGGATACATATTGAAAGTGGGAGCAATTAGCTAGAGTAGCTCCGTGTAGAGCATTGTAGACATAGAACTTGCAAAATACTTACCGATCTGAATGTGACAGACCCGTTGACTGAAATTATCTCACAAGCAAAACATGATCACACCTTAGTAATCTTTGGGTGTTAATCACATAGATATGTGAACTAGATTACTGACTCTAGTAAACCCTTTGAGTGTTGGTCACATGACGATGTGAACTATGGGTGTTAATCACATGGTGATGTGAACTATTGCTGTTAAATCACATGGCGATGTGAACTAGATTATTGACTCTAGTACAAGTGGGAGACTGAAGGAAATATGCCCTAGAGGCAATAATAAAGTTATTATTTATTTCCTTATATCATGATAAATGTTTATTATTCATGCTAGAATTGTATTAACCGGAAACATAATACATGTGTGAATACATAGACAAACAGAGTGTCACTAGTATGCCTCTACTTGACTAGCTCATTAATCAAAGATGGTTATGTTTCCTAACCATGGACAAAAGAGTTGTTATTTGATTAACGAGGTCACATCATTAGTTGAATGATCTGATTGACATGACCCATTCCATTAGCTTAGCACCCGATCGTTTAGTATGTTGCTATTGCTTTCTTCATGACTTATACATGTTCCTATGACTATGAGATTATGCAACTCCCGTTTATCGGAGGAACACTTTGGGTACTACCAAACGTCACAATGTAACTGGGTGATTATAAAGGAGTACTACAGGTGTCTCCAAAGGTAGATGTTGGGTTGGCGTATTTCGAGAATAGGATTTGTCACTCCAATTGTCGGAGAGGTATCTCTGGGCCCTCTCGGTAATGCACATCACTTAAGCCTTGCAAGCATTGCAACTAATAAGTTAGTTGCGAGATGATGTATTACGGAACGAGTAAAGAGACTTGCCGGTAACGAGATTGAACTAGGTATTGGATACCGACGATCGAATCTCGGGCAAGTAACATACCGATGACAAAGGGAACAACGTATGTTGTTATGCGGTCTGACCGATAAAGATCTTCGTAGAATATGTAGGAGCCAATATGGGCATCTAGGTCCCGCTATTGGTTATTGACCGGAGACGTGTCTCGGTCATGTCTACATTGTTCTCGAACCGTAGGGTCCGCACGCTTAACGTTACGATGACAGTTATTATGAGTTTATGCATTTTGATGTACGGAAGGTAGTTCGGAGTCCCGGATGTGATCATGGACATGACGAGGAGTCTCGAAATGGTCGAGACATAAAGATTGATATATTGGAAGCCTATGTTTGGACATCGGAAGTGTTCCGGGTGAAATCGGGATTTTACCGGATTACCGGGAGGGTTACCGGAACCCCCCGGGAGCCAAATGGGCCTACATGGGCCTTAGTGGAAAGGTGAGAGGGCTGCCCACAAGGGCTGCGCACCTTCCCCCTCCCCCTAGTCCTATTAGGACTAGGAGAAGGGGCCGGCCACCTCTCTCTCTCTCTCCCCTTTAAGGAATCCTAGTTGGAATAGGATTGGAGGGGGGAGTCCTACTCCCGGTGGGAGTAGGACTCCTCCTGCGCCTCCCACCTTGGCCGGCCAGCCCCTCCCCTTGAAACCTTTATATACGGGGGCAGGGGGCACCTCTAGACACACAAGTTGATCCTTGAGATCGTTCCTTAGCCGTGTGCGGTGCCCCCTGCCACCAAATTCCACCTCGATCATACCGTTGTAGTGCTTAGGCGAAGCCCTAAGTCGGTAGTACATCAAGATCGTCACCACGCCATCGTGCTGACGGAACTCTTCCTCGACGCTTTGCTGGATCGGAGCCCGAGGATCGTCATCGAGCTGAACATGTGCTAAGAACTCGGAGGTGCCGGAGTAACGGTGCTTGGATCGGTCAGATCGGGAAGACGTACGACTACTTCCTCTATGTTGTGTGATCGCTTCCGCAGTCGGTCTGCGTTGGTACGTAGACAACACTCTCCCCTCTCGTTGCTATGCATCACCATGATCTTGCGTGTGCGTAGGAAATTTTTTGAAATTACTACGTTCCCCAACACTTTTGTCCCGTTAAATTTAGTCCTTTTGATTACTTTTGCTTGCCTCAAAGAAAGCTTGCTGCCGAACGTAGAGAATATGAAATGAGTTTTAATAATCTATCTTACTATTATGGCAATACCTAGATCTATCCGCGCTTTTATGCCTAGCTAGGGGCGTTAAACGATAGCGCTTGTTGGGAGGCAACCCAATTTTATTTTTATTCCTTGCTTTTTGCTCCTGCTTAGTAATAAATAAATTATTTAGCCTCTGTTTTGGTTGTGTTTTTTGTGTTTAATTAGTGTTTGTGCCAACTAGAACCGTTGGGAAGACTTGGGGAAAGTCTTGTTGAACTTGCTGTAAAAAAACAGAAACTTTAGCGCTCACGATAACTGCTGTCATTTTTATTTGAAGAGTGGTATTAAGTTAATTCTTTTTGCAGCTGATTAATAGATAAATTCCTCACGTCCAGCAATTTATTTTAGAATTTTTGGGGCTCCAGATCTTGCGCTAGCTACAGATTACTACAGACTATTCTGTTTTTGACAGATTCAGTTTTTCGTGTGTTGTTTGCTTATTTTGATGAATCTACGGCTAGTAAAATAGTTTATAATCCATAGAGAAGTTGGAATACAGTAGGTTTAACACCAATATAAATAAAAAATGAGTTCATTACGGTACCTTGAAGTGGTCATTTGTTTTCTTTCGCTAACGGAGCTCACGAGTTTTCTATTTTGAGTTTTGTGTTGTGAGGTTTTCAAGTTTTCGGTGAATTCTTTTGATGGATCATGGAACAAGGAGTGGAAAGAGCCTAAGCTTGGGGATGCCCATGGCACCCCCAAGATAATCCAAGTACACCAAGAAGTCAAAGCTTGGGGATGCCCCGGAAGGCATCCCCTCTTTCGTCCACTTCCATCGGTAATTTACTTGGAGCTATATTTTTATTCACCAACATGATATGTCTTTTGCTTGGAGCGTCTTGTATTATTTGTGTATTTGTGTCTTAGTATGCCACAATCATACTTGCTGTACACACCTTTTGAGAGAGCCATACATGAATTAAAATTTGAAAGAATACTCTATGTGCTTCACTTATATCTTTTGAGCTAGATAATTTTGCTCTATGTGCTTCACTTATATCTTTTTGAGCTAAGTAGTTTTGCTCTATGTGCATCTTTATACCAAAAATACCAAAAATATTATATCTATCAGATCTCACTCTCGTAAGTGTGAAGGGATTGACAACCCCTAATCGCGTTGGTTGCGAGTAGCTATCGTTTTGTGCAGGTACGAGGGACTTGAGTGTGGCCTCCTACTGGATTGATACCTTGGTTCTCAAAAACTGAGGGAAATACTTACGCTACTCTGCTGCATCATCCCTTCCTCTTCGGGGAAAACCAATGCAAGCTCAAGACGTAGCACTAGCTGGGACCCAGTATAGTTGCAGGCTGACTTGTGGGCCTACTAAGTTGACGGGGACGGAGGGCTTTGTCAACTTAGTCAATATGCATGATTCTAGCTCCAGTGACCGTACGATGTCCATCCAACGGCCGTAGTGCTTCTTCAACCTCTGGTCTTCTTGCTCCAGCCGCCCAAACCAGTGTCGGTCGTGCCTCGTGCTCCTGCCTCCCGTGGCCGGCTGCGATGCGGTGGAGGCCTCACCGCCCCCTACTACTCCCACCGCTGGCCAGGCCATCCCTCTACTCACCCACACCCCATGTTATTCTGCGGCGATGGCAACCTCACACCAGCGAACCAGTGAACCCTCATACTCCTCTACACGTGGGCATCCACTGCTGCGTCTTCCCTGGCTACGCATCGTCCCCTTCCTAGGCCTCGCTGTCGTCCACTGCGCTGGTGCTCTCGGTGCGGCGTGGTCAACGTGGTCAAGGAACAGCTTCCATCGGACGTGGACTGTACGTGGAGAGGCTGGCAGCTGGGTCGACGGCCGCAACAAGGAAGCACCTCCTTATTACACGCAAAATAATTATTCCTCCACCTAACAGCGGGGACCCACCGGACGGGCCACTGTATTTCGCGAAAAAAATGTTTCCCCCTGACTGCTAGGACCCACCAGCTACATCTTCGCACACAAGGAAGTGCGTCCGTGCAAAAAAACGATTCGCCCCCCTGACTGCTGGGACCCACCAGCTACATCTTCGCACGCAAGGAAGTGCCTGACAGTCGGGACCCACCTGGTCGAAGCATACGTAGCGTTGTCATTCTGGTCGCGAACATGTACGTACATACTGGTCGATGTAGAGGCGCGCATGTGTTGTAGTAGAGGCGCGCACATAGCATGTACACGTACGTACAGCGGCCAGTGTGCAAGAAAGAAAATACGGCCACGTGCGTACACACGGGCAGTGTCTCGAACACCTACTCGCGCATACGTACGGCCAGGGCTCGTGTACATGGCTGGGTCGGAATGGAGAAACATCGTCGTCGTGTTCATGGGGAGCCAACCGGATGGGTTGGAACGGAATGCGTCCTCATGTTCATCGGGAGGGCTTGGATGGAACAACCGATGGAAACGAGGCCTGGCGTACCGCAAAATAGAGGAAACGGCCTTGTGTTCGACCGGCCACGTTCAAAACGGGATCCTGTTCATCGGGAGGGGTTTGGCGTACCGCAAAATGGAGGAAACAGACCTCCTACGGTCGAAACAGGGGTCCTATTGATCGGGAGGGGTGTGGCGTACCGCAAAACGGAGGGAACGGACTTGTGTTGGAACGCTACGGTCGAAACGGGGGTCCTGTTCATCGGGAGGGGTGTGGCGTACCGCAAAATGGGACTCCACGAGATACTGTTCATCTCCACCGTCGACCCCCTCTAGCCTCCACGGGATACTGTACATCCACCGTCGACCTCCTCTAGCCCCCACCTATGACTGTTCATCCAGCCTCCACAGCGCGCTACTCCACCGGCTACTGTTCAACCAGCCCTCTCCACGGGCTCCTGTTCAACCACCCCTCCACGGGCTACTGTTCATCCAGCCCTCCATCGTCTACTGTTCAACCTGCCCTCCATGGGGTGGTCCTGTTCATCCAGCCCTCCATGGGGTCCTGTTCATCCATCCCCAACCGGCTCGATCGATCGGGGTCCTGTTCATCCAGAGGCAACACCACAGGGTCATGTTCATCCATCCCCACCGGGAACTGTTCATCTAAACCCCCCAGCAACGCTCACTGTTCATCGAGAGGCAACACCACGGGGTCCTGTTCATCCACCCCCACCGGGAACTGTTCGTCCAAACCCCCCAGCAACACTCACTGTTCATCCAGAGGCAGCATCGATCGGCTTCAGTTAGCAGCAGTAGCAAAGGAATCGCTCGATCAGGTTCAGTTAACACCCATCGATCGACTGCTCGGGTTCAGTAACGCGTAGCCTGCAGTGCAAGCGCTCGGGTTCAGTTAGATCCCAATGCCTCGCTCGGGTTCAGTTAGAGCCCAACGCCTCGCACCCACGCGCATGCGTGTATGAGAGAAACACGCATCGCTCGGCCCCGACCACCCACCGTAACCGAGAACACCCTGATATTTTCCTCGCCCTCGCTTCTACCACGGTTTTTTCCGTCATGGACGGCCCAAAGAATGTCATGCAGCTGTGTCTTCGGCCCGCCCAGGACGAAAAGCCCATTTCCTGTCATGATTTTTTGTCATAGAAGTAGGACCCCACCACATCTATGATGATACCATCTTTTGTCACAACTATTGTCATAGAAGTGTCATAGGTATGACAGAAAAAAAATTCGTTTTGCCCAAAATGTCACGGATGTGTCTTTTTTTTGTAGTGTCCCTGGGTGGTTTTGGTAATTAATGTCAACATATCTCTTGTTGGACTAATGTTTTCATCTAGTATATTTAAGACAAGTTTAACAGATGAAGTGGCATGGACAAGAGGATATGGAACCATTTCAAGATGCTAAGGAAAAATGATTGGCTCAAGCTCAAAAGCTCAAGACTCTACATTTTACTTTTAGTGATCCAAGATCACATTGTGTCCATAGGAAAGCCAATACTATTAAAAGGGGATGAGGTGTTGCTTAATGGCTTGCTTGCTCAAATGCTTAGTGATATGCTCCAAAACCCTCAACCACTTTCCCATATCCACATATGTCCCAAACCAAAAAGTCAAACTCAGCCCCACCGAAATTTTCCATCCAGCGCTACCGAGTTCACTTGACATAGCCACTGCCACAAACCCTAATCAATTCGGTCTCACCGATGGGATCTCGGTCTCACCGAGATGAGCTTGCAAACTCTCTATTACCTATTGCAATAATTTTGGTCCCACCGAGTTTGCTTGACCAACTCTCTGTTTTGCTTATTACCAAAATCGGTCTTGTCGTGGAACTGTCACAGCAGATGTCCTAGTGAAAGGACTTAAGCATGGAGCCATCGCAACTAGGAAGCTTAAAGGGGTTAAAACGGGACAAAGGACATGAGGGTTTATACTGGTTCGGCCCCTTGCGGTGAAGGTAAAGGCCTAATCCAGTTTGAGGTGGTATTGCTTATGTTTCGATTGTTGGGGAGCAGATCCGCTTGACCCAGCTTTCGATCTATAGTTACTTGTCCTGAACCGCCGCCCGGGTCGTCCCTTTATATACAGAGGCTGACTCCCGGTGGCTCATAGAGTCCCGGCCAGCTCATAAACATTGTCCGGCTCGGTCTCTAACTATTCCTACCTTACAATACAAGTCATGTACATACGGCGGTTTATCTCTACAGGCCTTGAGCCGCCTTCGGGTCTGGGCCTTCTACTAAGCCTATCTGTGAACCGCCTTACAATCTTGGGCTTCATTATGGTGAATCGTCGTAGGGATGACCCGGCCCCTCCTAGGCGGGTCATGCCTAATAGTTATATCCCCAACATTAGGCCCTAGGTTGATTTGAACTTGTTCATGTCAATCTTCAAGACTTAGAAAAAAATCCTTTCTCATCTGTTGTGAAAACCTTATAACCCGCCATGACGTCATCTCTAAAAATTTCGAAAAACAGCAACGATGTCATCTTCAACGGATCTTTGCCTTAATGCCTTTCCAAAAATCGAGGCGTCCATCTAGCTGGATAACCATTGTTCGACCTCCTCGTTTTTCGTACCTGCCTAGTTGCCTCTTTCCCCATAAATAGGACCGCACACTGCCCTTCGGTCTTCTCCTTCTCCTTCCTTCTCCTTCCTTGCGGTGCACTGACCCGCTCAAGCTTCGCCGCCGCGGAGCTCCTATCTCCAGCCTCAACTCCGGCCGCTGCATCGCCCTGAATAGACCAGAAACTTGCGGCGCCATTCTACTGCCCTGACGATCTTGGTAAGCTTCTTTTTCCTGGTCATAGATCTGTCACTAGGATTTTGTCAGTGTTCGTCGGAGTTCATGGATGTTCGTTACTGCCCTCCTTTCCCTTTGTTTTAGATCCATAGATTAGACCCAAAAAGCCACGAAATTTTGTGCGGCTGCAGTTTCCGCCACCTATTGAAATATTAGAACATATCCCTACCGCGATAGATTGCTTCTAGGGCTCCTCTGTTCTTCCTCCATTATTTTGCAGATGAATTTATCTCCCCCTTCTTTTGAAAATAGTAGATCCAAATTTACACCCTCAATCTGCGAAACTTGTTTGTCCTGACACTTAGTCAATTACAGCCTTGGTAGATCTTGAATGCCTCTAATCATGGCGGCTTACACCGCCGGTTTAGCTGGCTTATCCATATATCATTAGCCCTTGTTTAAGCCACCGTGATAAACGTGCACTGTAAACGTTAACTTTCAATCCCACCAACTAATTTAAGCCGGTGAATTGTTTTCTTTTAGATTACCCTTTCACCATGCCGCCAAAGACGATGACAACTTGCAACTTAGTCCCTTCCATAGTCATCGAGAGCACTTTCAGAGATTTTGTCACCATTGGGTATTTACCTAAAACAAATGTCATGTCTTATTGTCCTCCTGACCCGGCTGAAGAAAGACCGCAACCAAAGGACGGCGAGATTATTGTCTTCACCGACCATATGAACCGGGGCTTTTCGCTGCCCAGCTCAAAATTCTTTAGAGATATCCTGCATTTCTTCAAGCTTCATCCACAGGATATCGGACCCAATTCCATATCTAACATGTGTAACTTTCAAGTTTTCTGTGAAGTTTATCTGCAAGAAGAACCCACTGTTGAGTTCTTCAGAGAATACTTTTATTTGAACCGCCAGAATGAATACACCAACGGTCCCAGCTTGGAACTTGGCGGGATCTCAATTCAGCACCGACGAGATGCCATCTTCCCTCTAATAGTCTTACCGAGCCATCCCAAGGACTGGAATCAAACATGGTTCTATTGCCAGGACTCCTCACCATCTGATGAAAAACCGATGCCGGGTTACCATGCTGAGCGTCTTGACACCACCTACCAACTCCCTGATAAACTCACTGCCGCCAAATGCAAGAAACTTATGCCAAAGATCAAAAAGGTTCAAGCTTTGCTGGGAAACGGCTCAACTAGTGTTGACTTAGTCCGCTGCTGGGTCGCATGGCAGATCATCCCTCTAAGCCGCCGACCCGGCTTGATGTGTAATTACACCGAAGGAACAGATGACCCACTGCGCCATAGTCCTCTACGTCTGACCGAAGAGGCCATCGTTGAAATGGCAAGCACTCTTGTTAATAGCAAATATGAAGATTGCAGCGTCGTGGGTTTAAATCCTTTCTGCAAGCTTAACCCGGCTCCAGATGTAAATCATTTTAACTTCTTTTCCTTCGGCAGTTAAGTATTCGAACAGATTTCAACATGTTATCCTTTCCCAGGCCAAATCTGATTTTTGGAAAGCCAAATATGACCACGAGGCTGCCAAAAAAGCTAAAGCTGCTATGATAGCCGCCAAGAAGACCAACAAAAAATCTAGGAAGAAACAAACCGCCTCTGATTTACTCAAGCTGGATGACACCTCTGAGTCAGAGGTAGCTGTTGACTCTCTTGGCCGGTTTTTTAACAACCTTATTGACACTGACTATTATCAGGGTGACACGAGAACCAGCCATGCAGTCAAAGACGAGGTAACTATTATTTCCTCCAACTCAGAACCTTTACCAAGACAGAAACCTCGGCGGGTAATCTGGAAAGTAAGGTTTTCACACCCCTTAGCTTATTTAGATCCTCATTTTCTTTTGAAACGACATCAACATGAGAGCCGCTGCCAGACCCGAACCGGCGAAGACGACAATTTACCCTCCGGTTTACCAAAGACTCCTCGGAAACGCCAAAATGAGGTTCCTTTTATTTTTGACCTTTGTCCTTACCAATGAATTATTTCATTGTTTTCTTAACTGTGATTGCACTTTTGCAGGAGGTCTCTCGTTCTTCTGGTGATTCTCCATAGACTCAACTACCGGCTTTCAAGACTGCCCCTGGGTAAAGATAACTACCTCTCTTTCTGTTCCATTATATCTTTGTCACCATGCTGACTCATCACAAATTTTCTTATAGCGGCCAAGAAAAGCCTAAAAACAAAGGCGTCAAAACCGGCTGAGGATCCAAAAACTGCTGAATCCGAGCAGTCGCCTCTTATACCAGAACAGTCTGAAGCACCGGAAGATCCTGTTGTCAATATTCATCCGGTTTTACCTAAATCGTCTGTTGAAAAAACCACTTGTGATCCCTCAACTGTTGAACCGGCAAGCTCCGTTAAGCCGCCAGAGACCCATGGCGATGATATTTTGATTACTGGTTCCAGATTCGTTGAGACGGGGAATCCAACTGTGCTGGCAAAACACTCTGCTAAGCAAGAAGTCATGGAGAGATAGAAAGTGAGGTTTGACGTTTCTCACTATGCTCATCTGAGTATAAGTGATGTGCTATCTGGTTATCTCAGTCAAGCACACTCCAATCGAGACTCGGAAATTGAGATGGTCAAACAGATTCAGCAAAAATATGAGGTACATTCCCCGGCTTTCATGAATTATATACTCTACCAGCCCCCAAGTCACATTCTTGAAAGGTTCTGGACTTAACCCGGCGGCTGTGATAACGGCATAAATCCTGTTGGTAAATCGCCGATCGGGCTGCTGCCAAGTCACGATTTTCATCTAACAGGTCAAGTGCATCCTGACGGGCTTGCTCGTTATTAGCTTCAACATAAGCCACCACGCGGGGCGAGTCATGACGGATGTCACTAGGTTGAACCACCTCTGCTCCATAAACCATGAAAAAGGCGTATAACCCGTAGACCTATTAGGAGTAGTATTGATGCTCCATATCACAGAGGGTAACTCCTCCACCCAACAACCAGGTGACCATTGTAAAGGGACCAGAAGCCAGGGCTTGATGCCTTTGAAGATTTCCTGATTAGATCTTTCCGCTTGACCATTGGATTGGGGATGAGCTACTGATGAAACATCAAGCCGGATGTGCTCACGTTGACAGAACTCCTCTATAGCGCCTTTGGACAGATTAGTACCATTGTCAGTTATGTAAGTGCATCTAGTGCCCCTTAGTGATTTTGGTGTATAGAAGACTTATAGGTTAAGGGACTAAAGCGTTTGTGAGTGTACACAGGTCTATAAGTCTATGAGGAGTTTGATATTTACAGAAAAGTCGACCCCTAAAAATGAAGTTCTTTGACTAAAGACTTTGGATTTCTGAAGACTTTCTGAAGACTTTGAAAGTGAAGAAATTGGTGTGACCTTGAAGACTTGGTATTCATTCGAGGAACATGAAGCGTGAAGACTTTTATTTTCGTAGTTTCATTTTCTCTTTCTTGAGTCATAGGAAACACCGTACTGTTAAAGGGGGTCGAGGAAATTTCCATGTTATGCTCAACTCAAAATCCTACACCTACCAATCCCTTCGAGTGAAGACATTGGAAATCTCATACAGACCAGTCATATTCATCAGTGACAGCGAGAAGTTCTTCTGGTCTCTAAGGAATTTGTTCTGACTGAGGAGTTAGGAATTCGCTAGTGCGGATTGCCTACACAGTGAGGAACATGATAGCCCTGAGGAATATGATACTCAAATTTCTGACCGTTATTGTGCTATGTGCCAGCTGTCCCAAAATATCTATCCATCTAACGGTCATATCAATGAAGGGCATTTATGTCTTATCATGTCGGGCTGCTCCCTAGGCTATAAATAGCCGCCACCTACAACCACTAGCTGGTTGGCTACTCCGAGAGAAACTGAAACTTGTCATTTGAGAGCAACCCATCCTCTGAGGACTTTGAGCGAAAATCATCAAGTGAGGAAAAACCCAAAACCCAAACACCTACAAACCCCAAGTGGTTGAGCATCACTGAAGAGAGTGATCCTGTGTGGATCCGACGCTTCTTACCTTTGAGGACTGTGCTTCTTTTAGACGGTTAGGCGTCATGGTCTAGAGCATCCAAGAGGAATTGTGGATCACCGAGTGACCAAGTTTGTGAAGGTTTGGAAGTCGCCTGAAGACTTACCACGAGTGATTGAGCGAGGTCTGTGTGACCTTAGCTCAAGGAGAATATGGTGAGGACTGGGTGTCCTGAGCTGCGTGTTCAGGACTGGGTGTCCGGGACTGTGTGTCCTCGAGTTTAAATACTCAGCCGCTCCAACCAGACGTACAACTGAGACAGCAGTTGGAACTGGTCTACCAAATCATTGTCTTCACCAAGCTTACTGGTTCTATTTCCTCAACTCTTTCATTTCCTCATAACTGTGTTGTGTGATTGTTCATATCTGTGTTTGAAGACTTTGACTGAAGACTTTCTCAATTTCCTCAGTTCAATTTCTTCAGTTTGTTTGTCTTCATCCTGTGTTATCCTGTGTTTACGCTTCCTGTACTCTGTGCCTGTCTTCATTTCATCATGATGACTATGCTTGTATTCTGTTATGTTTACTTTTGAGTACTCATTCCGCTGCTAGTAGTTCTTCGCTAAGGAATTTCCTCACCGGCAAATTCCTCAGTGTCAGCGTTCTGGGAACGGGGGTCCCCAGACTTGCCTGCCTGCGGCTTGCGGCGTGGCTCGAGGAGCGGGCCAGCGCGGCCCATCTTTATCAACACAGACCCAAGACCCTCGCGAGGGGCCAAGCCTTGCGGGGCGGACGACACAGAGCTTCCTCAGGCACGGCCTCATCAGGCTGGCTCGCGAGGATGCGGAGAGATCAAGGCGGGGTACCTCACGAGGTGCCCGTGACGCAAGCCATGACGACCAAGGGTGCCAGGCGGGCGCCAGCCCGCGCAGTGTCCTCCTTTCCTCTTTGGTGCAAAGGGAGCAAGCGCAGGCGAGAGCATCAAGCAAAGGCACCCGCTTCGGTGCAACGAGACCAAGACCAGTCCAATGGCAGGGAGGAAGTCATTGTGGAGCCCAAGCCAGCGTCACCACCAGAGCCTTTGGCAGGCGAGGACCAACTTTAGTCAGGATAAGTGTACCGGATGTTCCCCTTCAAAATGGCCAATTGTTGGCGCCCTTCCCGCTCAATATTTGGGAAGAGGCCCAGGGCCTTTGCCTATAAATAGGACTAGCCACCCCCAGGGTAGAGGGAGATCGGAAATCGAAATCGGAGAGAGAATCGGGAAGAGAGAGAGAGATAGAAGGGTGACTGAACTCCTCCTAGCAGTTCATCCCCTCAGCCAAGAACAGACCCTCGCGAGGCTGTTCTTCCTTGTATTGCTCATCATCATCAGCCCAAGAGGCAATCCACCACACCACACACTGGAGTAGGGTATTACACCACAACGATGGCCCGAACCAGTATAAACCCTGTGTCTCTTGTGCTGTTCTTTCCATAGCTTAGATCTTAGCGAGGCGGAGGGGTGCAGGTAGGTAGAAGGCAAAATCTCCGTGCGCACCCCAGTGTTCGAACCTCAAGGGTCTGCCGGAACCCGAAATCCGACATTTGGCGTGCCAGGTAGGGGTGCGCCGGAATTCGTCCATGTCTGACGCTCGTCGGGCCTGCGTCGAGCGCCGGGCCGCTCTCGCTTCCCGCGTCGCCCAGACGGCTCCTGTCGACGGGCGTCCTCGCCGTTCCCCATCACCTGCCGTCAACACCGCCACCGGCCCGGCGGGGGACGGGCAGCAAGCGTCGTCTCAGCATCCGTCCGTTCGGCAAGACGGCCGCACCACTACTCCCTCGCTCACCCCAGCTGGTTCTTCGTCCCGCGCGCTCCACGCACCCATGGAGGCTTGAGCTGCGCTCATCGCGGCAAACGAGCTCCTGCGCTACCATCCCGTCGACGACGTCTACGAACAATGGCTCGACCGCGTCGCCGAGCTCATCCGCGCCGCAGGGGGCTCTCCTGCGCCGTCCGTTCCGCTGCACCGCACCCCGCCCCGCGCAGGCGATGAAGCTCCGGCGGCACCCCAGCCGCCTCCTCCTCAAGAAGGCGCCATGGCTCCAAGGCGCATGGCCCCTGGGCGGAACCCGCTCCGTCAGGTGCCAGCGCGGCAAGAGCAGAGCTGCCAAGAAGTCCCTCGCCCGCAAGAAGCTGCCCGGGCGCTCCCTGCTCCAGCACGTCGCGACCATGCTCCTGCTCCCGCACGTCAAGACCCCGCGCTGCTCCCAGCTGCAGCGCGTGGGGACATGCAAGACCAAGCTCTTCGTCACCCAAGGCCTCCCGTGGCCACAACAGGCTGCCGTGCCTTCACCACCGAGCTATGCAGTGTCGCGTGGCCCGGCAAGTTCAAGCCAGACCTGCATCCTCGTTATGATGGCACGGCCGACCCTGCGGAGTTCCTCCATCTCTATGAGCTGGGCATTGAAGCTGCCAACGGAGACGAGAAGGTCATGGCGAACTGGTTTCCCATGGCGCTCAAGGACGGGGCCCGCACCTGGCTCCTGAACCTAGCTCCAGGCACGTTCTCCTCCTAGGACGAGATGCGCACCCGCTTCATCGCCAACTTCCAAGGTACTCGCAACCGGCCACCCGCCGTGAGCGACATGCGCCGCATCAAGCAACAACCCGGAGAGACCCTGCAGAAGTACATCCACCACTTCAACAACGCACGCCTCAAGATTCCCAAGGTGACCGAGGAGGGCATCATCTCAGCCTTCTCCGACGGCGTGCGCGATGTCAAGATGAAGGAGGAGTTGGCGATGCATGAAGACCTGTGCACTTCCTTGGAGCTGTTCAACTTGGCAACCAAGTGCGCCAGGGCTGAGGAAGGGCGTCTCTCCCTCCTCGAGATGCCTGCCGTAGACCCAGAAGAGAAGAAGCCCAAGGCCAAGGATGTGAAGCGCAAGGGGGCTGCCGTGCTCGCAGCAGAACCAGACACCAAGCGGGGCAGAGATCAACCCGAACCTTCCAAGGGCAGTCGGTACTGTGTGTACCACGACCTCCACACCCACAACACCAACGAATGTCAAGAGCTCCGAGCCGTGCGAGAAGGAAGGATCGGCCGTCGCCCCGACCGCGGTGACCGGGGCTACGGTCGAGGAGGAGGAAGGAACATAGGACGCTGGGAAGACCGCTGCCCGTGCCAAGGGTGGCGCGATCGACCTCGCGAGGATCGCTGGCAAGACCCGCCTCGCGAGGGAGACTGGAGGGATCAGCCTAGCGAGGATCGCCCGCAAGGCAACGCAGGCCTCCCTCCACTGTCGCCGCAGCCAAGGAGAAACTAGGACCGCCATCAGGACGAGGGGGCTGGGGGCTTCCAGGAGCCGCGCGCGGTCGCCTGCATCCTGGGTGGGGCTCAAGCCCCAGCCTCTCAACGCATCTTCAAGCTGTTCGCCCGTGAAGTGAATGCAGTCCTCCCCAAGCTGGAAGCCACGCGCCCTCTCAGGTGGTCGGCGTGCGCCATCACGTTCAGCTCAGCAGATCAGCTCAAGTGTGCGGCTACAGCCGGAGTCCTCCCGATGCTTTGTTCCCCAATCATCAGCAATGTGGTGGTCACCAGGACCCTCATCGATGGCGGGGCAGGGCTCAACATCCTGTCCGTGGAAACATTCAACAATCTCCAAGTGCCCTACAACCAGCTTCAGCCAACCAAGCCTTTCTCAGGAGTCACCGACGGCTCCATGGTCCCGATTGGGCAGGTCCGCCTCCCTGTCACCTTCGGGGCACGCGACAACTACCGCACCGAGCTCATCGACTTCGACATCGCTCACATTCGCCTGCCGTACAACGCCATCCTTGGGTACCCAGCGCTGGCCAAGTTCATGGCTGTAACTCACCACGGCTACAACGTCCTCAAGATGCCAGGAAGTGGCGGAGTCATCACGGTGCCCTGTGAAGAGAAGGATGCGGTGTGTTCCCTGGAACGAGCCTTTCAGGCCGCATCACTGGAAGACCCGGATCGCGGAAGCAGGAGGCTTCCCGAGACCGCCCCCAAGAAGAAGAAGACATCGTCCGGCCCGGCCCCTCAGGAGGCAGGCCCCTTAGGGCCCGCGCGTGCCCAGGGGGAACCTCCTTCCATCGCATAGGAAAGTGCGCCCGGCGCCCTCCTCAGGCAGGGCTCGGGGGCTCTCCCCAGGAGGGCCACCGTCCTGGCTAAGGTCACAAGGGAGGCGCTTGGGCACCACATGGAGGCGTGTTTCGAAGCACGTTTCCCTCAAGAAGGAGTAAGGCAAGGCGGGCCAGACCCTCAGGAGTTCGTTAGCAAGGCCATTCAGGAGCTATAGCAGTCAAGAGTCATGAAAGGCGGCGGCCGCCTACCAGCTCTGGCTCCCCATCCAGGCGAGGATGGTGGGATGCGCGTCTGCATCGACATAACAGGGCTCAATCGAGTCGCCTCTCTGGAGCGCCTCTGGCCCTCGCGAGTGGGGCGCTGCGAAGGTCCACCCCACAGCTACGTTCGCATGCCTTACGGCTTGCCGAACAGGGCTGCCACGTACCAGCGCCTCATGAGGGGCATCATGGAGGCTCAAGAGGCCAGGCGTTCCGCAGCCCTGGCGGAGATGGAGATGGTCCGCGAGGAGCCACCAGCGCCTCCGGAGCCTCCCGAGGCCCCTGGGCCTGGGGGCTCATGAGGATCAGCTTCCGCAGCCCACCGAGTCTGCTACACCAACACTCCTTCATCGTCAACATCATTAGGTGACATCTTTCAAGTTTCATTTCCAGCTGGGAGCGCCCCCCAGGGCTGCATTATTCCCAGGCCGCATGGGTCCGTCCCTGCGGCATGTAACCCTTTTATTTCATGTTGTTAGCTTACCTTGTTGGGGGCGCCCCATGAGCTGCATCATCCCCAAGTCGCTCAGGCCTGACCCAGTGATGTCCGCCTTCCCAACATCTATTTGAATGAATCCACTCCTTCGTGGCTAATGTGTTTGACCTAGTTGCCCGCTCAACTGACGCCAACTGACGGAGCTGCTCCCAAACGGCACGATGCTTGCGCATGGGTCCGTCCCTGCAACACCGACAAACCTGAATGGCTGAGCTCTGGCCGCGGCAGCCCCGCATGGTGCCACCTCGTCAAGCCTTCAGTGCATCATCACCCCTCGGAAGCAACCAACGGCTGACTGTCGATTGTCATGGCAACCCCTCGTTCTTTCTATGATGGGTCTACAGGATCTCCTAAAGGAGCTGCGTCAGGCGAGGCCCTTGCGGTGTCTCCTTCACTCTCATCTGCGCGAACCGCTTGCACGTTAAAGGGGGGGTGCCTGAGCATCACGACTCAGGGCTCCTACTGGCTCTCCAGCCCTCACCCTCTGGCCTTGTCCACGGCATCGCGACCTGGCATACCAGCGACGGCTGAGACTCGCTCGAGGGCCGGGACCCGAGGACGTAGAGCAGAAAGGGGAGCAAAGGCGAGAGGGGAGGGACACGTGAGGACCTCGCCGAGCAACCTCACGCCTGCCGATGCACGGACCCGGCGACGCACCAGAGAGCGGCCCCTGATTCTCGAGATAAGTCACCACCCGGAGGCACCAGCTACCGTGGCACCATCCCCGCACCTAATGCAATCCCGTGTTAGCGACGCCGCTCTCCTTTCTCACCGAACGACGCCTGCTTGAGCGCCAAAGGGGACCTCCTGAGCATCGCGACTCAGGGGCTCTTACCGGACCCCGGGTCGCTCACCTCCTGGCCTTGACCACGGCATCGCGACCTGGCATACTAGCGACGGCTGAAGCCTTGGGACTGGGACCTATCGGCGCAGAGCACCAAGCCCTCGTGAGGTTCGAAAGGGAGAACTGAGCTAAGACGGAATGAGCAACTCGCACAGTTCTACGACAAGGGTTATATTAACAAAACAGGATCATAGGCACCTTACAAGCCCCCACGGGACGCGTCTTTGATTCCTCGCAGGGAACCGATCCTAAAAGGACGCTAACTACACGCACCCCTACAAAAGACGCCATCATCAATAGTGGGCTGTCAAGCACCGGCGCCAACCCCATCCAGATCAGAGTCGGCGACGGCCTAACGAGCCCGCCCTGCTCCAGGAGTAGCGCCAGCTCGGGGGCTCATAGCTGTCGTCGCTCATCTCCGGAGTTGCAAAGAGCTCGCCGGAGTCGCTGGAACCTCCGACGCCTCCACTGCCTGAGGAGCCGCCAAGGGAGCAGTCGGCGGGCCCAGTCCTCACCGTAGCAGGGTCCCGACCACCTCTCCCGGGGCAGCACTCCAGCCGGCGCCCATTCGCATCGAAGACCTTGAAGAACATCACCGAAGCACCGTCATACTCCAAGTGGATCGCGAAGGCGCCTCTTGTCCTGCAAACCCGGGCGATCTCGCTCCAGCCTCGAGTCGTGAAGACCTCGCCCGGGGCAACGACCGCGACCTCTGCCTCGGTCGTGAGGGTGCTGCAGCCAGCATGCTGCAGCCAAAGCTCCAGGAGTTCTCCCTATGAGATGATGGAGGCGAAGAAGGGAGGAAGGCGAATCCAAGAATGAGGAGGCATGGCGGCGTGGAGCACGACCTCTCGGGAGGAGCCCTCGGTGTGGACCCCAGGGGGGACGACCCACACCTTCGTGACCCATCGGCGCCGCCCGTGGCGATCGGCATCGACTCCTTTAGAGCCCTTGATGTGGGCGTACAAGGGAAGCGGGAACCCTGGTGGTGGCCGCTCGCACCAGGGCCTCGACACCACCTGATGCGCCCCCTCGTCCCGGCCGCGGAGGGCGAGCCGTTTCTTCGGCGGGAGCGGGTCTGGTTCCTCTCGGGGAGCCTTTCCCTTCTCTGCCGTCGAGAACCGGCAGATCGGAGCCATCGCAGCAAGACGGAGCAAGGACCGGTAAGAAGGAGAAGCAAGAAGGGATGGACTGGAAGGGCGTGCGCCGTTCCGTACTTACGGCCGGTGAAGGCCAACCGCCGACCTCCACGATCGCAGGTAATCATGACCCGCTTTGCATGCAGGGACTTGTCCAATCCGTGCAGTTGCCGAGGCGCCATGGGGAAGTGGAGATGCCCACGTCCAATCAACCGCCACGCGGCGCCCAAGGCCACAGGCTGTTAGGGCCCGCGGCGCTTCGCTCTTGCCCTTTCGCCTCCCTGCACGGCCAAGTCCGAGCACGCCTTGGGCCCGGGGGCTACTGTCGGCGTTCTGGGAACGGGGGTCCCCAGACTTGCCTGCCTGCGGCCTGCGGCGTGGCTCGAGGAGGGGCCCAGCGCGGCCCATCTTCATCAACACAGACCCAAGACCCTCGTGAGGGGCCAAGCCTCGCGGGGCGGACGACACGAAGCTTCCTCAGGCACGGCCTCATCAGGCTGGCTCGCGAGGAGGTGGAGAGATCAAGGCGGGGTACCTCATGAGGTGCCCGTGACGCAAGCCATGACGACCAAGGGTGCCAGGCGGGCGCCAGCCCGCGCAGTGTCCTCCTTTCCTCTTTGGTGCAAAGGGAGCAAGCGCAGGCGAGAGCATCAAGCAAAGGCACCCGTTTCGGTGCAACGAGACCAAGACCAATCCAACGGCAGGGAGGAAGTCATTGTGGAGCCCAAGCCAGCGTCACCACCAGAGCCTTTGGCAGGCGAGGACCAACTTTAGTCAGGATAAGTGTACCAGATGTTCCCCTTCAAAATGGCCAATTGTTGGCACCCTTCCCGCTCAATATTTGGGAAGAGGCCCAGGTCCTTTGCCTATAAATAGGACTAGCCACCCCCAGGGTAGAGGGAGATCGGAAATCGAAATCGGAGAGAGAACCGAGAAGAGAGAGAGAGAAGGGTGATTGAACTCCTCCTAGCAGTTCATCCCCTCAGCCAAGAACAGACCCTCGTGAGGCTGTTCTTCCTTGTATTGCTCATCATCATCAGCCCAAGAGGCAATCCACCACACCACACACTAGAGTAGGGTATTACACCACAATGGTGGCCCGAACCAGTATAAACCATGTGTCTCTTGTGTTGTTTTTTCCATAGCTTAGATCTTAGCGAGGCGGAGGGGTGCAGGTAGGTAGAAGGAGAAATCTCCGCGTGCACCCTAGTGTTCAAACCTCAAGGGTCTGCCGGAACCCGAAATCCGACACTCAGTGAAGAATTTCATAAAAATCGCCTATTCACCCTCCCCCCCCCCCCCCCCGCTCTAGTCGATATAACGCACTTTCAATTGGTATCAGAGCAAGGTACTCCCTTGTTCTGTGTGATTTTGGTTTAACCACCTGGAGTTTTAGTTATGTCGACCGCAGGTATGATGAAAGTGATATGCCCCATCTTTGACGGTCACGAGTATCCCAAGTGGAAAGCCATGATGAAGAAATGCCTCATGGCGATGAATAGCGAGTTGTGGACCATCACTGAGATTGGTCTGATCGATCTGTGCAAGATGGCGGAAGCTGATGACATTCACAAGTACACTCTTCTCAACCTCACGGCGAAGGATGTCATCTGCTCCCGTCTGTCACAAAATCAGTTCAGGAATATCATGCATCTCGATCATGCGAAGCTCATTTGGGACTGTCTCTCTGAGGTCTATGAAGGTCATCGAACCTGTCATGATCCTTGGTTTGAGGACTTCAAGGAATCTCTCAAAGCAATGACATTCGAACCAGAATCATCATCTTCTACATCATGCATTATGCCAAAAGATGCTGAGGTAACTGAATGCTACCTATCCGAGTCTAGTGATGATGAATTTGGTGATGAATTTGGACCCAGCTATGTCAAACTTGCTTCCCTTGCCACTAAACAACAAAGAGCTTTG
This sequence comes from Triticum monococcum, assembly GCA_034509565.1. NCBI lineage: Eukaryota > Viridiplantae > Streptophyta > Magnoliopsida > Poales > Poaceae > Triticum > Triticum monococcum. The sequence goes on along the minus strand of CM067845.1, from coordinate 680,747,833 downwards.
GCAAAAGTTCACTATATGCTAAACAAGAGCGATGATATGTTGGGTGAAGAAATGGATCAGTCAAAAGCTTTGGCTGAAAGTCTTCAGAGACTTCATACTAAGTATGACACCCTTCAAGATCAACGTAACACTCTCTTATCTGATCATGAGAAGCTTTCTTATGAATTTCTTCAAAGAAAGCAAGACCTTGAGAAGCTAAGAGTGAGTTATGAAGATCTTAAGAAGGAGCGTGATTCGTTACTTGCTCAACAAATCAGCGCTTCTCAGGAAGAATTTGTTGCTCCTTGTTTGAAATGCATTGAACGTGAATCTGCTAATTCTTCACCTGAATGTTCAAATGCTGCTAATGTTTCAAATTCTTCACATGCCTTTGCTATCACTAATTCCTCATCTGAGGACATTGCTAGTATCATTGACGATGCAGGGCTGAAGGAATTGTACATGACAGGCATGTACAAAAGCCTCAAAGGGCATCAGACTCTTTGTGATGTGCTTAAAAAGCAGGTCCTCAATAAGAACCCTAGGAAAGAGGGTATTGCCTTTGAGAGGAAACTCAATGCTGATGGAACATATTGGAAGCCTGAGCAGTACCCCAAAACTACATTGGTTGCTGCAAAGGGACCTCCAGTTGATCCATCTAACCTATCTGGATATGCATGTGAATCTCCTCATTCTGATGATGAGTCATTTGACTCCAACTACAAACTATTCAAAAATCATAATGGTGAAGTATTTGCTAGATATCTTGGCACTAACTGCAGGAACGGTCCCCCTATGAAGAAAATCTGGGTTCCCAAAAGATGCCTTGAAAATCTTCAGGTGAATGTCATCATGACGCCACCTGTGAAGAATAGGAACCCCAGATCAAATTCTTCATATGGACCAACTTCTTCATATGGATCCAAGTCCTCATACGGACCAAACTCCTCACATGGATCAAATTCCTCAAAAGGATCAAAGTCATCAAATGAACATCATCATGCTAACCCGTCTGTTTCGCAGGGAAGATCTAAGGATTATGTATATGTGCATTATTCTTCAAATTATTATGTCCATAAGTCCTCGAAGAATTTCTCTGCTTACTCTTATGCTTATTCTAACCCCTCTTATGTGAAACGAAATGGACTGGCTTCTATGCCATCCTTCTCGTATGGAGCTCGCGGAATGATGAACTCTTTGCCACCCCTTCAGATGTGGGTGGTGAAGAAAAAGAACTAATCTGTTCTGCAGGGTCAGGTCTCGAGATGTACGTAATCGTCTGAAGAATTTGCTGGAGACCTGAGAATGCCTGATAGGACGCAGGCTAATCATGAAGAAATGAACTTTCATTTCTCACGTCCTCATATTGCTTTATCTGTTCTTTTGCTTGATGAAATTGATCTGATGAATTGATGTCATATTCTTCACTGATGAAGTATATGAGTTTGTAAGCTGCACTAATTCATCTGCAGGATGATCAACCCAAAGCCACTGAGTGGGTCCTCGATAGTGGATGTACAAATCACATGACTGGTGACAAGAATCTGTTGATGGATGCTCCATTATCTCCGTCGCATCTGAAGCATATCATCTTTGCTGACAAAGGCAAAAGTTAGGTATTGGGTCTAGGTAAGGTTGCAATCACAAAGGATCGACACATGGACAAAGTCATGCTTGTTGAGTCCCTAGGATACAACCTTATGTCTGTCTCAATGCTTTGTGATCTTGATATGGTTGCTGTCTTTGGCAAGTACCATTGTGTTGTGGTTATGGAAGCTAACAATTCCAAAGTCTTCGAAGGCTTTAGGAGAGGAGACCTGTATATTGTTGATTTCTCTACAGGACCACAACCAGCCGTGTGCCTACTTGCAAAAGCTTCAGAAGGCTGGCTCTGGCATCGACGACTTGGTCATGCAGGCATGAGGAATTTGCACACGCTTGCGAAGAAGAAGCATGTCATTGGCATCGAGAATGTCAAATTCCTCAAGGATCACCTATGCGGAGCCTGTGAAGCTGGGAAGATAACGAAGGCCAAGCATCCAGCGAAGACTATCATGACCACCACTCGCCCATTTGAATTGCTTCACATGGATCTTTTTGGTCCTAATCATTATTCCGCTATTTCAAATGAAGCATCTCAATATGGCTTTGCTATTGTTGATGATTACTCTCATTACACATGGGTACACCTTGTTACTTACAAACATGAAGTGCAAGAAGTCTTGATTTTCCTCGAGGGCTTCAACCAACTTTGGTGTGAAGATCAAGCACATCAGAAGTGACAATGGCACTGAGTTCAAGAATTCTGGTCTCGATGACTATCTTGATGAACTTGGTGTTACTCATGAGTTATCTGCTCCTTATACTCCTCAGCAGAACGGTGTCATGGAGCGCAAGAATAGGACTCTTGCTGAGATGGCTCGCACTATACTTGATGAATACAAAACGCCTCGTCATTTCTGGACTGAGGCAATTGATACTACGTGCCACATCATCAACAGAGTATATCTTCGCAAATTCTTCAAGAAGCCTGCCTATGAACTCCTCACTGAAAAGAAAGCCAATGTAAGTTATTTCAAAGTCTTCAGTGCTAAATGTTGGATTAGAGATCCTCATCACAACTCAAAATTTGCACCGAAAGCACATGAAGGTTTTATGCTTGGTTACGAAAAGGACTCGCACACCTACAGAGCCTTCAACAACGTTCTTCACAAGGTTGTTGAAATTGTAGATGTGCGGTTCGATGAAACTAATGGCTCGCAAAGAGAGCACCTACCTACTGTGATAGATGAGCCAGCACCTGAGGAAACTATCAAGTTCAAGGCTACTGAGGATGTCATTCCTACTGAAGAATCTGCTGAAGAATTCATTCCAGAACATGAAGAACGTCGAGCTAATGCACCTGAAGAAAATACTGAAGAAAATAGTGCTGAAGAAAATGCTGATCAAATTCTTCAACGACAACCAGCTCATCCTCGCATTGCAAAAGAAGTGCAAGTTGAAAAGATCATCAATGACATCAAAGCGCTAGGTCCTCTCACATGCTCAAAAGCTTCACATTTATCTAACTTTTGTGGGCACTATGCTTTTATCTCTATTACAGAGTCCACTAAGGTAGATGAAGCATTTCTGGAGCCTGAGTGGATTCAGGCCATGCAAGAAGAATTACATCAGTTCGTACTCAACAATGTCTGGGAACTGGTCAAACGCCCAGATCCTCGCAAGCACAATATCATTGGCACAAAGTGGATCTACCGCAACAAGCAAGATGAAAATGGCCTTGTGGTGAGGAATAAGGCACGGCTTGTAGCTCAAGGCTACACACAGGTTGAAGGAATTGATTTTGATGAAAATTTTGCACCTGTTGCTAGACTTGAGGCTATTCGCATATTACTTGCTTATGCTAACCATCATGATATCACTTTATATCAAATGGATGTGAAAAGTGCATTCCTCAATGGTAAGCTTGAGGAAGAAGTATATGTTGCTCAACCCCCAGGTTTTGAAGATCCAAATAATCATGACAAAGTCTTCAGACTCAACACGGTCCTCTATGGCCTCAAGCAGGCCCCCACGGGCGTGGTATGATACCTTGAAGGAATTCCTCATGAAGAAAGGCTTCAAACCCGGTTCACTCAACCCTACTCTTTTCACTAAATCCTATGATGGTGAATTGTTTGTGTGCCAAATATATGTTGATGATATTATCTTTGGCTGTACTGACCAACGTTATAGTGATGAATTTGCCTATATGATGAGTGCATAATATCAAATGTCTATGATGGGAGAGTAGATTCTTCTTAGGTCTTCAAATTCGTCAACAACGCAATGGAATATTCACTCAGGAGAAATACCTCAAGGATGTACTAAGGAAATTCGGCATGCAAGATTGCAAAGGCGTCAAAATTCCTATGCCCACAAATGGCCATCTGTGCACTGATGAAAATGGTATTGACTTCGATCGTAAGGTATACCGCTCCATGATTGGCTCTTTATTGTACTTATGTGCATCTAGGCCAGATATAATGCTTAGTGTTTGCATGTGTGCCCGATTTCAAGCTACACCGAAGGAATCACACCATAAGGATGTGAAGCATATTCTTCGATATCTAGCTCACACACCAACACTTGGATTATGGTACCCCAAGGGCTCGGCTTTTGATCTCGTTGGATATTCTGACTCTGACTATGCTGGTGATCGTGTGGACCGCAAGTCAACATCTGGTACATGTCATTTCCTCAGATGATCTTTGGTCTGTTGGTCCTCGAAGAAACAGAATTGCGTATCACTATCTACTGCTGAAGCAGAGCACATTGCCGCTGGTTCTTGTTGTGCTCAATTGCTATGGATGAAGCAAACTCTCAAGGACTACAGCGTCAACATGAAGAATGTGCCTCTCTTCTGTGACAATGAGAGTGCCATCAAGATTGCTCACAACCCAGTTTAGCACTCGAAGACAAAGCACATTCAGATTCATCATCATTTTCTCCGTGATCATGTGTTGAAGGGCGACATTTCTATTGAGCATGTGAAGACTGAAGAACAGCTAGCCGATATCTTCACAAAGCCTTTGGAGGAGAAGAGATTTAGCAAGTTGCGGTGTGAGCTAAATATCCTAGAATCTTTGAATGTTCTTTGAAACGGACACTCATCCTAACACTTATGCAAAATTGATGACTTAGATGTGCAACACATGAAGAAACGTTTTTCTTCAATCAATGAAGAATAACACTCTTAGTGTGAAGAAATTAACGAAGAATTTGATTCTCAGAACCCTACGATAATTGTACGTGGTGTCTGAAATCATCATTCTTATACGGTGGGTCATGCCACCACCAAAAGCTGAAATTCCTCAATTGATCATATTCTTCAACTTTGCATTGTCTTCACTGTTTCCGTCGTTTTTCTTCATTGGCCATATATATATATATATATATATATATATATATATATATATATATATATATATATATAAATAAGTTTATGTCCTCTATAGCATTCACTTATTGCTAATTCTTCAAGTTGGTTCTTCTGCTAAGTGAATGTGATCGGACCCTTCCCCCTCTATGCTATACTCAACCCAATCTGTTCACAAATTCTTCATGTGCGTTCTATTTGAAACTCCTTCAAAATCTTCACTGTGTCCTTGTCAGCTGAAGAAAATTGCGAACGGAACTTTAAAACCTATCTTATCTAAATTTTTGGCTTTGCCGCTCAAACCGTTCCGCATCCCATGATACACTTATCCATTCACCCACGATCACACACGATCTCCACCTGTCAGTACGTGGGTGACACATGTCATGCGAATGAGAAGGGTCAGGGGCACGTTCGTCCAATTTCTTCGGGCGAGCAGTTTTTCACTGTGGCTATAAATACCCCTCCTTCCCTTCCTGACTTCTTTTACTCCACTCGATCTCTCTCTCCAGCTCGAGCTTCTCAAACCCTAGCGCCACCGCTACTTCATCATTGCCGGTGAGGAAGAGCTTCACTGCCTTGACCTCGTCGCCGTCGTACTCGCGCCGACCGTGGAAATCTTCACTCCGTCGCTGCCGTAGCCGTCTTCCTCCACCGAGTTAGGGTGTGGAAGATCTACACAGACGAACTTCACCTCTCCTCTTCACTGTTCGTCATGTTCTTCATCCAGGGTAAATTAAAAGTTCCTTTTACTGCCCTCGTTGATTCGAATGATTCTCTACAAAATCTTCAAAGGTGTTTTTTTCATATCTTCACACACTAAAACACCTCACAAGTCATGTGTTCTTGATTCGTTTCTCTAAGCATCATTTTTCTTTAAGATTCCTCGATTGTGTGGATCTTCGATCTATACAACTCTGGAACCTAAGGCAAAGAACGCTTAGTGAAATTCTTCAAGACTCATCTGGTCAAATTCCTCAAACTTGTTCCTTTTGAAAAACCTTCTGAGAACGCATATGACCTCTCCAAATTCCTCGCAACTATACTCTGTTCACAGGTACTCATGTCAGCTGCTGAATCACTAGGTTCTCATCAACTTCACTCATTTGCAGCGTTCCTCGAAGAAAAGTTGCATACTTCTTCAGAGAATTCAATTGTCCAAATTCCTTAACTGAAGAAAATGGCTGACGGTAAGAAGCCACAGAAAGGAGGAAAGAGGCCTGAGGTCAATACAGCGTTTGATATCCCTGATGAAATATATGTTGGGTACTGCACACCTACTGAGGAAACCAAGAATGAGCGCAAAGTGCGCATTAAGAAGATAGAGAGGAGATGGGCTAGAGAGTGGAGGGAGTACAGATATGTCACTCCCAAGTATATGAAGACATTCGCACTCAATCCTCCATGCCCAAGACCTCCATTGGCACCTGGCCAAATAGCTCATCCCACCAACCTCAAGCGTGGTGAGGACTATCCTGACGAATGGGCCAAGCACCAAGCCAAGTTGGATAAGCAAGCCAGAGAAGCAGTGAGGAAATTCAATGAAGACTCTGCTGCTGCTGCTGCCTCTGCTGGGGCCTCTGCTGTCAAGCCGAAGAAGGCTATGTCAAAGAAGCCTGCGCGCAAGCCAAGTGCTTCACCAACAATGCCCTCAAGGCCAAGTTCCTCAGCAATGCCCTCACGGCCAGAATCCTCAAAGCCCTCACGGTCAATTCCTCATGCTACTCCTGCTCCCTCAAAATCCTCAGCTCCTCCAAAGTCCTCAGCTGTTCCGACAAAGTCCTCAGCACCTGTGCATCTTGCCTCATGCCAAAGGACTGCAGGCATGTCTATTGCCTCAGGTGTCTCAGCAAGTTCCTCAACTGCACCAAGTTCCTCAGCTGGCCCCTCACTGCTGAAGACAAAGTCAATTGCTGGACGCGGTCCTCGACCAAGTCCTCAAAAGAAGCAAGTTGCCTTCCAAGTGCCGTCTGATGAAGATGAAGCGGATGATGATGAACTTGCAGAAATCATCAGAGATAGGAAAGTCAGGGCCGCTAGAGCCAAGGGAATAGATGTGCCGCTGCTTTTGGATCCCAAGTTGATCCTCGAATACATTGATGTTTGGCACAAGGACCCCAACACCCCCCTGCCTGATTTCAAGCTGACTCCTGGTCAAAGTCACATGTTGACTCACTTCATACAAGAAGAGAAATGGAAATTTGAACAGGGGAGGAGAGTGAAGAAAGCGCAGTACAAGAAAGAGCGCTTTCTGAAGCAAAACGTTCTGAAGCTTTCACCTGAAGAACTTGTTGCTCTCCCATCTGAAATCAAGAAACTGAGTGATGAATTTGATCGCTATTATGCTGACTGGCTGGGAGCCAAAGTCAGATTTGTAAAGATCACAGAACAGTTCACCTCCACTGTTGCAGCCCCAACGCAACAGGAAATTCCTCAGGCTGAAGCATCTGCTCAGCCTACTGAACAAAATGCCAGCACCGCTGATGACAATCAGGCTGCTGAAGAAAACATGAGTTCCAAGGCTGATGACTGCATTCCAGTCGCTAAAGAAATTGTCAGGGCACCCACTAGTGGTGTGCCTGAAGAAAATGAAGAAAATCAACCAGATTCCTCTGCTCCTCCTGCGCCTACACCAACTCCAATCCTTCCATCTGCATCAGATGTGAAGAAGACCAAGGCTGCGGAGCGTGCAGCAGTGAAGAAAAGGAAAGCATCAGCTGCCTCAGATTCTTCAGCTCCGAAGAAGATGAAGCCTATGACAAGTTCATTTGCTAATCCCATTGATGTTGTTCCCATCTCAACCAGGCCATCAAAGGACCTTGTTCCTTTTCGTGAAGAATATGGGATCCCTAGTGGATCTGATGAAGAAAATCATTCTGCTGCTTCGTCGGAGCAGATTGATGAAGAAATTGAAGTGGATACGATCCCTTCAACACATGTCATCTCCTCGCCCATGCCTCAGTTCACAGCTGAAGAGGCCGGCGTTGAAGAAATGGAAGATGAAGATGTGGACATTGGTTGCTCCACACCCGTAATCAGTGATGAATTCTAGGAAAGTCGGCATCCAAACTCTCCAATGTTCACACCGTTGCAGCAAATTTCTCAGTCGCCTGCACCAACTGTTCAAATGGGCTCTGAAGAAACTCACCCCACTTCATCTGTACATGAGGAAATTCCAGCCACTAGTGCTGAAGAAAATGTTGCTGCTGAACATCTGAAGATGTAGACTTCCACTGAAGAGAAACCAGAAATTCCTCAGCCTGAAGAACCTGAGATTGCAATTCTTGAGGTCGTGATGCAACTCACTGACACTCCTCTGCCGAAGCCAAAGGATCCATTCTCACGCAAGCAAAAGTTCAAGGCTGATGATTTCTTCGACGAGCACATATTCTTCGAAGATTACAACCCATATAACTCTGCTCGCATTAGGAAGAGGCGTTTCTGGACTGCTATTCAAGACAATTTCTATTCCTCAGTGTTGTTCAACAAAGAGAAAATCTTCTACCATGAGCATATTCCACACGTGGATATGGAATCTCTGCCGTGCTTCGCACCAGTCCTTAGTGTTCTTCACGACGCTGAACTATTAAACTTTTGCTCTAACATCTGCGACTGGAATGAAGAACTGTTTCTTCAATTTTATGCAACACCGCACATCACAGGAGATTCTGGAGATGTGAATTCATGTGTGCTGGACTGGATGTCTGAAAACACTCACTACACTGCACCAGCTTCTGAATTGCTTCGTGCCTTACCACTCAGTCCTCCCCTTGAAGACGCTCGTTGCCTCTAAAGTGAACCTGAGCTTACAAATCACTACATGCAGGTTCCGATGAAGCCTTTGAAGCCAGGTCAGGCACCAAGAACCAAATTCCTCGTGAAGGAATTGCTTTATGTGCCCAGAACTGTCTATCGTATTCTTACGAGGACAATGAGTCCTATCAAAGGCCACGACTCATCTGATGAGGAAATTGTTGGCATCATGAAGAATCTAGTATTCAACATCGTTCATGGCATTCCTGCCAATTATCACGATTTCTTCATGAGGACTCTGGCAAATGTTGCACTGTCTCCGTTTGAGCTGAAGCCTTACGCACCTTGGATTATGAGATTCCTCAGGACAAGGTCTTCACTCAACTACAAAGCTAATTTTCAGAATCACCTCAGCTACTTGCCCCTATTGAAGTCCTCAAGCAGACGTATTCCTCAGTTGATGGAAAGGGCAAGGCACCAGCTGTTATTGATGAAGGCATTCGTCCATTGGATGGTAAATTTCGCAAAGATGCTTCTTATTCCACCAATGATGACTCTGCCACACATGACTCTGCCAATGCACCCAAGTCTACTCCTCAAGCCACTACTCCGCGTGTGATGACTGACCGTGAACTTCTTCTTAGTATTCACTAGAAGGTGGATCGAAATCACAAATGGGTTAAGCGTCAGTTTGGTTCATTTCTTCACAACATGACTGCTACACACAATGCAGTGAACAAAAACCATTACTACCTCCATCAAATCTTCGGTCGCACCTGGGCAATCCTGTCACATTTGTATGGTGAAGAAGATCTGAAGAAAATGGGTCTCAATGAAGATTTTGACTGGTCTGCACCTCCACCGAAGAAATTCAAGAAGGTCAAGGTTCCTTCTCTGATGGCCAGCTCATATTCTTCATCGCGTGACACTGATGAAAATGAAGACTTGGACGACACTGCGGCAGGCCCTACTACGACAAACGACCTCAACAACACTGGCGCTCCTTCATCAACTTGATATTCTTCAGGGGCGTTAGTCCTCATATTCGATCCTTTTGGTCATTTGATGACAAAGGGGGAGAATTTTGAGTTAGTCTTCATGCGGGTCTTTCTATATGGGCGTTTTTTTTTGTTAAGTTACAACTCTCGTTCTTCTGAGACTTTATTGGATCGAGTTGTAAACTTAAACCCGATGGTGCTCTGATACTTTTGATATGTTTTTCTGCATGCTCTAATACGAAGTTATTCTGGTATCTGAGGAATTTGTTCTGACTGAGGAGTTAGGAATTCGCCAGTGCGGATTGCCTACACAGTGAGGAACATGATAGCCCTGAGGAATTTGATACTCAAATTTCTGACCGTTGTTGTGCTATGCGCCAGCTGTCCCAAAATATCTATCCATCTAACGGTCATATCATTGAAGGGCATTTATGTCTTATCATATCGGGCTGCTCCCTAGGCTATAAATAGCCGCCCCCTACAACCACTACCTGGTTGGCTGCTCCGAGAGAAACTGACACTTGTCATTTGAGAGAAACCCATCCTCTGAGGACTTTGAGCGAAAATCATCAAGTGAGGAAAAACCCAAAACCCAAACACCTACAAACCCCAAGTGATTGAGCATCACTGAAGAGATTGATCCTGTGTGGATCCAACGCTTGTTACCTTTCAAGACTGTGCTTCTTCCAGACGGTTAGGCGTCATGGTCTAGAGCATGCAAGAGGAATTGTGAATCGCCGAGTGACCAAGTTTGTGAAGGTTTGGAAGTCGCCTGAAGACTTACCACGAGTGATTGGGCGAGGTCTGTGTGACCTTAGCTCAAGGAGAATATGGTGAAGACTGGGTGTCCTAAGCTGCGTGTTCAGGACTAGGTGTCCGGGACTGTGTGTCCTCGAGTTTAAATACTCAGCCGCTCCAACCAGACATACAACTGAGACAGCAGTTGGAACTGGTCTACCAAATCATTGTCTTCACCAAGCTTACTGGTTCTATTTCCTCAACTCTTTCATTTCCTCATAACTATGTTGTGTGATTGTTCATATCTGTGTTTGAAGACTTTGACTGAAGACTTTCTCAATTTCCTTAGTTCAATTTCTTCAGTCTGTTTGTCTTCATCCTGTGTTATCCTGTGCTTACGCTTCCTGTACTCTATGCCTGTCTTCATTTCATCATGATGACTATGCTTGTATTCTGTTATGTTTACTTTTGAGTACTCATTCCGCTGCTAGTAGTTCTTCGCTAAGGAATTTCCTCACTGGCAAATTCCTCAGTGAAGAATTTCATAAAAATCGCCTATTCACCCCCCACCCCTCTAGTCGATATAACATAGTTTCAAGTTATGATGCTGTGTGGAAAGCCAAAACAAAAGATCACCTTTTTCATGAATTGAACCGTTGTGGCTGCGTCACACTTACTAACCGGCTCTGCCTCAACCCACTTTGTGAATTTATCAACCGCCACTAGAAGGTGTGTCTTTTATCTTTGGACCTTTTGAAAGGCCCAACCATGTCAAGCCCCCAAACTGCAAACGGACAAGTAATTGGAATCATCCTCAATTCTTGAGCCGACACATGAGCCCGTCGTGAGAACTTCTGGCAACCATCACATTCACTGACTAGATCCTCCGCATCAGCATGAGCCGTCAGCCAATAAAAACCATGATGGAAAGCTTTTGCCACAAGAGACTTTGAACCAGTGTGATGGCCGCAATCTTCTTCATGGATTTCACGAAGAATTTCTTGACCTTCCCCGGGAGAGACACAACGTTGAAACACCCCAGTGACACTGCGATGATGCAACTCACCATTGGTAATTGCCATTGACTTGGACCGCCAGGTTATCTGTCTAGCCAAGGTTTCATCCTCAGGCAACTCGCCCCGAGTCATATAAGCCAAATATGGCATTGTCCAGTCTAGGATGACGTGAAGAGCCGCCACCAATTGAGCCTCCAGGTCTGGAACCGCCAAATCTTCCTCTGTGGGTAACTTGACGGAAGGGTTATGCAGAATATCTAAAAAAAGTGTTAGGTGGCACCGGCTTACGCTGAGACCCCGGCCAGCTTAAAGCATCAGCCGCCTCATTCTTTCTGCAATCAATGTGCTCCACTTGGTAGCCCTTGAAATGTCCAGCAGTGGCATCAACTTCATGGCGATAAGCCGCCATGAGAGGATCCTTGGAATCCCACTTGCCTGATACTTGTTGAGCCACCAAATCTGAGTTGCCAAAGCACCTTACCCGGCTTAAGTTCATCTCCTTAGCCATCCAAAGACCATGGAGTAAGGCTTCATACTCAGCTGCATTGTTAGTGCAGGGAAACATCAACCATAGCACATAACAAAAATTGTCACCTCGAGGGAAGCTAAAACAACTCCAGCCCCCGAGCCCTCCAATTTCCTGGACCCATCAAAATGAATAGTCCAATATGTATTGCCCGGCTTCTCTTCAGGCATCTTCAACTTTGTCCAATCATTGATGAAGTCTACCAATGCTTGAGACTTGATAGCAGCGTGTGGCACATACTTCAAACCATGAGGCCCAAGTTCAATGGCCCACTTGGCGACTCGCCCTGTGGCTTCTCTATTTTGAATGATATCTCCTAAAGGAGCAGAACTAACCACAGTGATGGGATGACCCTGGAAATATTGCTTAAGTTTCCGGCTTGCCATGAATACCCCATAGACGAGCTTTTGCCAATATGGATATCTTTGCTTGGACTCAATAAGCACCTCACTGACATAGTAAACCGGCTGTTGAACCGGATATTCCTTGCCCGCCTCCTTGCGCTCTATGATGATGGCCACACTAACGACACGTGTGTTAGCAGCCACATATAACAATAATGGCTCCTTATCAATAGGAGCAGCAATGACTGGCAGCTCAGCGAGTTGTCTCTTCAAATCTTCAAAGGCAGCATTAGCAGCATCACTCCAGACAAAGTCATCTGTCTTTTTCATCATCTGATACAGCGGTATAGCCTTCTCACCTAACCGTCTTATGAATCGTCTTAAAGCAGCAATACGACCCGCCAAACGTTGAACATCATTGATACATGCCGGCTTGGTCAAAGAAGTGATTGCCTTGATCTTCTCCCGGTTAGCTTTGATGCCTCTGTTAGAAACCAGAAAACCCAAAAGCTTGCCTGCTGGCACTCCAAAAACACACTTGGCCGGGTTAAGCATCATCTTGTAGACCCGGAGGTTATCAAAGGTTTCCTTCAAATCATCTATCAAGGTATCCTTCACTCTGGACTTCACCACAATGTCGTCTACATAAGCATGAAAATTGCGCCCAATCTGACTGTGTAGACAGTTCTGCACACATCACTGATAAGTCGCCTGGGCACTCTTAAGCCCAAAAGGCATAGACACATAGCAGAAGGCTCCAAACGGAGTAATAAAAGCCGTCTTCTCCTGGTCCTTAACTGCCATCTTGATCTGATGATAACCAGAATAAGCATCCAAAAAGCTCAAACGCTCACAACCCGCCGTAGCATCAATGATTTGATCAATACGAGGGAGAGCGAAAGGATCAGTCGGACAAGATTTGTTTAAGTCCGTGTAATCAACACACATACGCCATGTGCCGTTCTTTAAGCACGAGCACCGGGTTAGCCAACCACTCTGAATGGAAAACTTCAATAATGAACCCGGCCGCCAAGAGCCGGGCCACTTCCTCACCAATGGCCTTACGCCTTTCCTCATTAAACCACCGAAGAAACTGCTTGACCGGCTTAAACTTTGGATCAATATTGAGAGTGTGCTCAGCGATTTCTCTCGGTACACCCGGCATGTGAGAAGGTTTCCATGCAAAGCTGTCCCGGTTCTCACGGATGAACTCGATGAGCGCGCTTTCCTATTTGGGATCCAGATTAGCGCTGATATTGAACTGCTTAGATGAGTCATCTGGGACAAAATCCACAAGATTGGTTTCATGAGCCGATTTAAACTTCAGCACCGGCTCATGTTCTGTGGTTGGTTTCTTCAAAGACGTCATGTCCGCCGGGTTAACATTATCCTTATAGAACTTCAACTCCTCTGTTGCACACACAAATTCAGCGTAAGCAGCATCGTCTTCCTCACATTCCAAGGCTATCTTCCGACTTCCATGCACTTTGATGGTGCCCTTATAACCCGGCATCTTGAGCTATAGATAAACATAACATGGTCGTGCCATGAACTTGGCATAAGCTGGCCGTCCAAACAGGGCGTGATATGGGCTCTTGATTTTGACCACTTCAAAAGTTAATTTCTCAGCCCTAGAATCATGCTCATCTCCAAAGGCTACTTCTAGTTCAATCTTACCCACTGGGTACGCCGATTTACCAGGCACCACTCCATGGAAAACGGTGTTGGATGTCTTAAGACTCTTATCAGTCAACCCCATACAACGGAAAGTCTCATAATACAGGATGCTGATGCTAGTGCCTCCGTCAATGAGGACTTTAGTGAATTTATATCCACCAACCTGAGGTGCCACCACCAAGGCCAAGTGACCCGGATTGTCAACCCGGGGAGGGTGATCTTCCCTACTCCATAGAATAGGCTGCTCCGACCATCTCAAATAACGAGGAACTGCCAGCTCAACGTTGTTCACAGCCCTTTTATGAAGCTTCTGGTCTCGTTTGTACAAACTGGTGGTGACCACATGATATTGTCCACTATTCAGCTGCTTTGGATTGCTCTGATAACTAGATTGCTGCTGCTGACCTCCTTGGCCAGATTGCTGATTATAACCACCTTGACCTCCTTGAGAACCTTGAAAGCCGGAATTTGAACCGCCGCCCGGGCCGTGAAAACCGCCGCCGCCTGAGCCGCTGCCTGGCCCATGATTGCCATCGAACATGTTAGAGTTCTTGAAAGCCTTCATGATCGTACAGTCCTTCCATAGGTAAGTGGCCGGTTTCTGCTGAGTACCGTGCCTTGGACAGGGCTCATTGAGCAATTGTTCGAGAGTGGGACCTGACCCGCCGGACCGAGGAGGTGGTCTCCCCTTACGTCGTTGATTGTTACCCTGTGCATTGGTGTTAGCCACAAACTCCGGGCTACCGTCGGCCTTACGTTTATTGCCTCCCTGATTCGCCGGGTTATGCTGATGACCCTTGGTATTGTCGTTCTTCTTTCCCTTCCCTGTCTTATCATCATCAGACTCGGGATCCTTGGTACTATCAGAGTCGGCGTATTTGACCAAAGCGGCCATTAGCTGGCACATATCGTTACAATCACGCTTGAGCCGCCCCAGCTTCTGTTTCAGAGGCGTAAAACGGCAACTCTTCTCCAACATTAAGACTGCAGAGCGGCATCCATCTTGTCAGATGAATGTATTATGGCCTTGACCCGGCACACCCAATGGGTCATGGACTCAACTTCCTCTTGCTTGCAATTAGTCAAATCCACAATTGCCATGGGCTGCTTGCATGTGTCTTTGAAGTTCTGAATAAACCGGGCCTTTAACTCTGCCCATGAGCCAATGGAATTAGGCGGCAGCCCCTTCAACCAAGTGCGGGTCGTTCCATCCAACATCATGGTGAATTACTTTGCCATTGCCGCGTCACTGACCTCCAATAGCTCCATGGCCATCTTGCAGCTTTCAATCCATGCTCCGGGCTGCAAGTCGGCTGTGTAATTAGGCACCTTTCGAGGCCCCTTAAAATCCTTAGGTAAACATTCATTTCGCAGAGCCGGGACCAAGCAAGGGACACCTCCAGTCCTGGTGGTCACGCCTGCCTCAAGAGAAGTCGTCGGATAAACTGGAAAAGACTGGTAAGCTGCCGCTGAGCCACCTGCTCAGCTGCCTGCTGAGCCGCCCGCTCAGCCTCTTGGCGTATGCTGTTCAGGTCAACCAAGTTAGGAGCTCCATCACGTGTCGGGTCATGCCCGCACGGCTGGTCAAGGCGCCGGGTGTTGCTTGAAACGGCTGCCGAATCTATATGCCTGCTATAACTCGGGCTCCGGCTTGGGCGAGGGGTCAAATGAATCATGTCTCGACTATAAGAATACGCTTCTTGCTGTGCCAGAGCCGTTTGAAGAAGTTCTCTGACCCTTCGTGTTTCAACTGCTGTCAGAGAGTCGCCCTCCACTGGGAGAGCCGCCAATCGCGCCGACGCAGCGATCAGGTTCTCCAAAGGGTTAGAAAGATGACCCGGTGACGTTGGTACATAATGAGGTGGAGCAGTATTCATGCGAGGAGGCTCCATTACACGGGGCTGCACCGGCGCCCCGACCCCGGGGGTTGTAACCCGATTCACCTCTGGTGGATTACTAGGACCGTCACCGGGTGTGCAGAAGAGGTTTCGGGGATCATAAGCCGGAGGCAGACGGGATTGAGCCTTCTGGTGCCTTCTCCTCATTACCTCATTTGATGCGTTTAGATTCGTCGTAAGTTGGAAAGCCTCTGATTGAAGCTGTTGAGCTTCAGCATCCAAAGCCGCCCGCTCTGTGGCCATCCTGACGTCCTCTGCTGCTAGGTTTTCCTTGGCTTGTGCTACCTCCTCGCGTAACCATGCCACCTCTGCATCATGTTGAGCCTGATCCGCCGGATTGACCACGGCGGTTAACAGGGCTGTCATCTTATCCATGAGATCCATCAGCACCTGAGCCGGCGGGCGCGCAGGGCCTCCTGCCCCGGCTGCCGCTGACCCGGAGGATATCGCCGCCGTAGCCGTAGAGTTTTGAACGGGTTGCGTGCCACTCATGAAGATCCCTGCTCTGCTTGGCAGCTCAAAGGAGTCCGGAATACTGCTGCCATCGGAACAGTCGCCAAGCCCACCATCTTGTAACTGATATAATGAATCCGTCTCACCTGTGGATGACTCACCGTCAGAGTAGATGGCCGTCTCACCACCATCCACAAATCCTTCAGAAAATTATCCTCCATGGATGCATCCCACAAAGGCACGCTTCATGGTGGGCTGAGTCCGGGCTGGTCTTGCACACTGAGCCGTCTCGATGATGTCGGTGCAGTTGTCCGGTTAAGGTCCCGGCTCGCCAATCTGGCCGATGAAGATGTGGATTCCGCCGAAGGGGACCCGGTACCTGTACTCAATTAAGCCGGCATCGGAACCCCAGCCTGCATCATCGATGTAGATCTTGCCGCGATGACTCTTGGTCATCCGGCCCACAACGTATCCCTTGAGCCATTCGAAGCTACCCTTCAAGAACTCAAATCCACCGTGCGCAGGTCCCACGGTGGGCGCCAACTGTCATGGAATTGTCACGGCAGATGTCCTAGTGAAAGGACTTAAGCGTGGAGCCATCGCACCTAGGAAGCTTAAAGGGGTTAAAACGGGACAAAGGACACGGGGGTTTATACTGGTTTGGCCCCTTGCGGTGAAGGTAAAGGCCTAATCCAGTTTGAGGTGGTATTGCTTATCTTTCGATTGCTAGGGAGCGAATCTGCTTGACCTAGCTTTCGATCTGTAGTTACTTGTCCAGAACCACCGCCCGGGTCGTCCCTTTATATACGGAGGCTAACGCTCGGTGGCTCATAGAGTCCCAGCCGGCTCATAAACATTGTCCGGCTCGGTCTCTAACTATTCCTACCTTATAATATAAGTCATGTACAAACGGCGGTTTATCCCTACGGGCCTTGAGCCGCCTTCGGGTCTGGGCCTTCTACTAAGCCTATCTATGAACCACCGTACAATCTTGGGCTTCATTATGGTGAATTGTCGTAGGGATGACCCGGCCCCTCTTGGGCGGGTCATGCCTTAATAGTTATATCCCCAACAGGTCTCACCGAGTTTGTGTAATCGGTCAAATTGAGATGAGGTTTTACCCTTACCCTAGCACATCGGTCCCACCGAGTTGATCATATCGGTCCCACCAAAATACCTAACGGTCACATTATGAACTAAATCGGTCCGACCGAGTTTTCTGATTCGGTCCCACCGAGTTTGGTGATTTGTGTGTAACGGTTAGATTTTGTGTGGAGGCTGTATATACCCCTCCACCCACTTTTCATTCGAGGGGAGAGCCATCAGTGTTGGAAATATGCCCTAGAGGCAATAATAAATTAGTTATTATTATATTTCCTTGTTCATGATAATCGTTTATTATCCATGCTAGAATTGTATTGATAGGAAACTCAGATACATGTGTGGATACATAGACAACACCATGTCCCTAGTAAGCCTCTAGTTGACTAGCCCGTTGATCAATAGATGGTTACGGTTTCCTAACCATGGACATTGGATGTCGTTGATGACGGGATCACATCATTAGGAGAATGATGTGATGGACAAGACCC
Source organism: Triticum monococcum (assembly GCA_034509565.1). Classification (NCBI taxonomy): domain Eukaryota; kingdom Viridiplantae; phylum Streptophyta; class Magnoliopsida; order Poales; family Poaceae; genus Triticum; species Triticum monococcum. The sequence continues at coordinate 680,729,941 of CM067845.1, read as the reverse complement.
AATCCTAAGCCTAGCACAAGATCGTGTAGTTCGTATGCTAAAGCTTTTCTAATGTCAAGTATCATTTCCTTAGACCATGAGATTGTGCAACTCCCGGATACCATAGGAATGCTTTGGGTGTACCAAACGTCACAACGTAACTGGGTGGCTATAAAGGTGCACTGCGGGTATCTCCGAAAGTGTCTGTTGGGTTGGCACGAATCGAGACTGGGATTTGTCACTCCATGTAACGGAGAGGTATCTCTGGGCCCACTCGGTAGGACATCATCATAATGTGCACAATGTGACCAAGGAGTTGATCATGGGATGATGTGTTACGGAACGAGTAAAGAGACTTGCCGGTAACGAGATTGAACGAGGTATCGGGATACCGACGATCGAATCTCGGGCAAGTATCGTACCGATAGACAAAGGGAATTGTATACGAGATTGATTGAATCCTTGACATCGTTGTTCATCCGATGAGATCATCGTGGAGCATGTGGGATCCAACATGGGTATCCAGATCCCGCTGTTGGTTATTGATCGGAGAGTTGTCTCGGCCATGTCTGCATGACTCCTGAGCTCGTAGGGTCTACACACTTAAGGTTCGATGACGCTAGGGTTATAGGGAAAGTATGTACGCGGTTAACGAATGTTGTTCAGAGTCCCAGATGAGATCCCGGACGTCACGAGGAGTTCTGGAATGGTCCGGAGGCAAAGATTTATATATGGGAAGTCCCGTTTTGGTCACCGGAAAAGTTTCGGGTGCTATCGGTAACGTACCGGGACCACTGGGAGGGTCCCGGGGGTCCACCAGGCGGGGCCACCCGCCCCAGAAGGCTGCGTGGGCCAAGTGTGGGAGGGGACCAGCCCCAGGTAGTCTGGTGCGCCCCCCCCCCCCCCCCACCAAGGCCCAAGGCGCGTGGAGAATGGGAAGGGGGCAAACCCTAGGTCCAGATGGGCCTTAAGGCCCACCCTAGGGCGCCCCCCCCCCCTCTCTTTCCCCCCTTGGCCGCACCCTAGATGGGTTTTGGGGGCTGCCGCCACCCCTAGGGATGGAACCCTAGATGGTGGCATAGCCCCTCCCCTTCCCCTATATATATTGGGGGTTTTTAGGCTGCTAGACATAGGATATCATCTCCCTCTTGGCGCAGCACTACCTCTCTCCCTCCTCGTCTCTCGTAGTGCTTGGCGAAGCCCTGCTAGAGTCCCGCGCTCCTCCACCACCACCACGCAGTCGTGCTGCTGCTGGACGGAGTCTTCCCCAACCTCTCCCTCTCTCCTTGCTGGATCAAGGCATGGGAGACGTCACCGGGCTGCACGTGTGTTGAACGCGGAGGCGCCGTTGTTTGGCGCTTAGATCGGAATCGACCGCGATCTGAATCGCCACGATTATGACTACCTCATCCGCGTTCTTGCAACGCTTCCGCTTAGCGATCTACAAGGGTATGTAGATGCACTCCCCTTCCCCTCATTGCTAGATTACTCCATAGATTCATCTTGGTGATGCGTAGAAAATTTTAAATTTTTGCTACGATCCCCAATAGTGGCATCATGAGCTAGGTCTATACGTAGTTTCTATGCATGAGTAGAACACAAGTTGTTGTGGGCATCGATTTTGTCAATTTACTTGTCGTTACTAGTCTTATCTTGATTCGGCGGCATCGTGGGATGAAGCGGCCCGGACCGACCTTACACGTACTCTTACGTGAGACAGGTTCCACCGACTGACATGCACTAGTTGCATAAGGTGGCTAGCGGGTGTCTGTCTCTCCCACTTTAGTTGGATCGGATTCGATGAAAAGGGTCCTTATGAAGGGTAAATAGAAATTGGCATCTCACGTTGTGGTTTTGGCGTAGGTAAGAAACGTTCTTGCTAAGAAACCTATAGCAGCCATGTAAAAATTTGCAACAACAATTAGAGGACGTCTAACTTGTTTTTGCAGCATATGTCGTGTGATGTGATATGGCCAAAAGGATGTGATGAATGATATATGTGATGTATGAGATTGATCATGTTCTTGTAATAGGAATCACGACTTGCATGTCGATGAGTATGACAACCGGCAGGAGCCATAGGAGTTGTCTTAATTTATTTATGACCTGCATGTCAACATAAACGTCATGTAATTACTTTACTTTATTGCTAAACCGTTAGCCATAGTAGTGGAAGTAATATATGATGAGACAACTTCATGAAGACACGATGATGGAGATCATGGTGTCATGCCGGTGACGATGTTGATCATGGCGCCCCAAAGATGGAGATCAAAAGGAGCAAAATGATATTGGCCATATCATGTCACTATTTGATTGCATGTGATGTTTATCATGTTTTACATCTTATTTGCTTAGAACGACGGTAGCTTAAATAAGATGATCCCTCGCAATAATTTCAAGAAAGTGTTCCCCCTAACTGTGCACCGTTGCAAAAGTTCATTGTTTCGAAGCACCACGTGATGATCGGGTGTGATAGATTCTAACGTTCGAATACAACGGGTGTAAGCCAGATTTACACATGCAATACACTTAGGTTGACTTGACGAGCCTAGCATGTACAGACATGGCCTCGGAACACGGAAGACCGAAAGGTCAAACATGAGTTGTATAGAAGATACGATCAACATGAAGATGTTCACCGATGATGACTAGTCTGTCTCACGTGATGATCGGACACGGCCTAGTTGACTCGGATCATGTATCACTTAGATGACTAGAGGGATGCCTATCTGAGTGGGAGTTCATTAAATAATCAGATGAACTTAATTATCATGAACATAGTCAAAAGGATTTTGCAAATTATGTCGTAGCTTACGCTTTAGTTCTACTGTTTTAGATATGTTCCAAGAGAAAATTTAGTTGAAAGTTGATAGTAGCAATTATGCGGAGTGGGTCCGTAAACTGAGGATTGTCTTCATTGCTGCGCAGAAGGATTATGTCCTTAATGCACCGCTCAGTGAGCTGACCCTCGAGCATCGGTTGTGGATGTTGCGAACATCTGACATACACGTTTTGATGACTACATGATAGTTCAGTGCGTAATGCTAAATGGTTTAGAATTGAGGCACCAAAGACGTTTTTGAAACATCGCAGAACATATGAGATGTTCCAAAGACTGAAATTGGGGTTTCAGACTAGTGCCCACGTCAACAGGTATGAGACCTCTGACAAGTTTCTTAAGCCTGCAAACTAAGGGAGAAAAGCTCAATCATTGAGCATGTGCTCAGATTGTCTGAGTACTACAATCGCTTGAATCGAGTGGGAGTTAATCTTCCAGATGAGATAGTGATAGTTCTCCATAGTCACTGCCACCAAGCTATTAGAGCTTAGTGATGAACTATAACATATCAGGGATAGACATGATGATCCTTGAGCAATTCGCGATGTTTGACACCGCGAAAGTAGAAATCAAGTAGGAGCATCAATTGTTGATGGTTAAACCACTAGTTTCAAGAAGGGCAAGGGAAAGAAGGGATACTTCATGAGACGGCAAATCAGTTGCTACTCTAGTGAAGAAACCCAAGGTTGAACCAAACCCGAGACTAAGTGCTTCTACAATGAGGGGAACGGTCACTGAAGCAGAACTACCCTAGATACTTGGTAAATGAGAAGGCTGGCAAGGTCGACAGAAGTATTTTGGATATACGTCATATTATTGTGTACTTTACTAGTACTCCTAGTAGCACCAGGGTAATAAATACCGGTTCGGTTGCTAAGCATTAGTAACTCGAAATAAAAGGCTGTGGAAACTAGCTAAAGGTGAGATGACGATATGTGTTGGAAGTGATTCCAAGGTTGATGTGATCAAACATCGCACGCTCCCTCTACCATCGGGATTGGTGTTAAACCAAAATAATTGTTATTTGGTGTTTGCGTTGAGCATAGACATGATTGGATTATGTTTATCACCACATGGTTGTTCAGTTAAGGAGAATAATGGTTACTTTGTTTATTTGAATAATACCTTCAATGGTCTTGCACCTAAAATGAATGGTTTATTGAATCTCGATTGTAGTGATACACATGTTCATGCCAAAACATATAAGATAGTAATGATAGTACCACGTACTTATGGCACTGCCATTTGAGTCATGTTGGTATAAAACGCATGAAGAAGATCCATGTTGATGGATCTTTGGACTCACTCGTTTTTGAAAAGATTCAGACATGCGAACCATGTCTATTGGTAGATATGCATGAAGAAACTCCATGCAGATGGATCGTTTGGACTCACTTGATTTTGAATCACTTGAGACATGCAAATTGAAAGGCCTCGTTTTCAGTAAGATGGAACAAGAAAGCAACTTGTTGGTAGTAATACATTTTGATGTATGCAGTCCAATGAGTGCTGAGGCACGCAGTGGATATCGTTATGTTCTTACTTCACAGATGATTTGAGTAGATGCTGAGTATATTTACTTGATGAAACACAAGTTTGAATTATTGAAAGGTTCAAGTAATTTCAGAGTGAAGTTGAAGATCGTCGTGACAAGAGGGTAAAATTTCTATGATATGATCATAGAGATGAATATCTGAGTTACGAGTTTGGCACACAATCAAGACATTATGGAAATTGTTTCACGACTAATACCGCCAGGATCACCATAATGTGATGGTGTGTCCGAACATCATCACTGCACCCTATTGGATATGGTGCATACCATGATGTCTCTTATCGAATTACCACTATCTTTATGGGTTAGGCATTAGAGACAACCGCATTCACTTTAAATAGGGCACCACACAATTCCGTTGAGACGACACCGTATGAACTATGGTTTAGAGAAACCTAAGCTGTCGTTTCTTAAAAGTTTGGGGCTGCGATGCTTATGTGAAAAAAAGGGTTCAGGATGATAAGCTCGAACCCAAAGCGGATAAATGCATCTTCATAGAATACCCAAAAATAGTTGGTTATACCTCCTATTTCAGATCCGGAAGAAAAAGTGATTGTTTCTAGAAACGGGTCCTTTCTCGAGGAAAAGTTTCTCTCAAAAGAACTGAGTGGGAGGATGATGGAGACTTGATGAGGTTATTGAACCGTCACTTCAACTAGTATGTAGCAGGGCACAGGAAGTTGTTCCTATGGCACCTACACCAATTGAAGTGGAAGCTTATGATAGTGATCATGAAACTTCGGATCAAGTCACTACCAAACCTCATAGGTCGACAAGGATGTGTACTACTTCAGAGTAGTACGTAATCTTGTCTTGGAAGTCATGTTGCTAGACAACAATGAACCTACGAGCTATGGAGAAGCGATGGTGGGCCCGGATTCTGACGAATGGCTTGAGACCATAAAATCCGAGAGAGGATCCATGTATAAAAACAAAGGATAGACTTTGGAAGAACTACTTGATGGTCATAAGGCTGTTGGATGCAGATGGATTTTAAAAGGAAGACGGACAATGATGGTAAGTGTCACCATTAAGAAAGCTCGACTTGTCGTTAAGATGTTTTCCAACAAGTTCAAGGAGTTGACTATGATGAGACTTTCTCACTCGTAGCGATGCTAAGAGTCTGTTGGAATTATATTAGCAATTATTGCATTATTTATGAAATCTTGTAGATAGGATGTCAAAACATCGTTTCCTCGACGATTTTCTTGAGGAAAGGTTGTATGTGATAAAACCAGAAGTTTTTGACAATCCTGAAAGATGCTAACAAGTATGCAAAGCTCCAGCAACCCTTCTAAGGACTGGAGTAAGCATCTCGGAGTTGGAATGTATGCTTTGATGAGATGATCAAAGATTTTGGGTTTATACAAAGTTTATGAGAAACTTGTATTTCCAAAGAAGTGAGTGGGAGCACTATAGAATTTCTGATGAGTATATGTTGTTGACTATTGTTGATCAGAAATGATGTAGAGTTTCTGGAAAGCATATAGGGTTATTTGAAAAGTGTTTTTCAATGGAAAACCTGGATTAAGCTACTTGAACATTGAGCATCAAGATCTATAAGGATAGATCAAAATCGCTTAATAGTACTTTCGAACGAACACATACCATGACAAAATTTTGAAGGAGTTCAAAAATAGATCGGCAAAGAAGGAGTTCTTGGCTGTGTTATAAGGTATGAGTATTGAGTAAAACTCAAGACCTGACCACGGCAGAATAGAGAGAAAGGACGAAGGTTGTCCCCTATGCTTTAGACATAGGCTCTAAAGTATGCAATGTTGTGTACCGCACCTGAAGTGTGCCAAGCCATGAGTCAGTCAAGGGGTACAAGTGTGATCTAGGAATGGATCATAGGACAACGCTCAAGGTTATCCTTAGTAACTAGTGGACTAAGGAATTTTCTCGATTATGGAGGTGGTAAAAGAGTTCGTCGTAAAGGGTTACGCCGATGCAATCTTTGACACTAATCTGGATGATTCTGAGTAGTAAACCGGATTCGTATAGTAGAACAGTTATTTGGAATAGCTCCAAATAGAGCGTAGTAGATGCATCTACAAGATGACATAGAGATTTGTAAAGCACACGCGGATCTGAAAGGTTAGACCCATTGACTATAGCATCTCTCACAAGCATAACATGATCAAACCCAGAACTCATTGAGTGTTAATCACATGGTAATGTGAACTAGATTATTGACTCTAGTAAACTCTTTGGGTGTTAGTCACATGGGGATGTGACCTTGAGTGTTAATCACGTAGCGATGTGAACTGGATTATTGACTCTAGTGCAAGTGGGAGACTGTTGGAAATATGCCCTAGAGGCAATAATAAATTAGTTATTATTATATTTCCTTGTTCATGACAATCGTTTATTATCCATGCTAGAATTGTATTGATAGGAAACTCAGATACATGTGTGAATACATAGACAACACCATGTCCCTAGTAAGCCTCTACTTGACTAGCTCGTTGATCAATAGATGGTTACGGTTTCCTAACCATGGACATTGGATGTCGTTGATGACAGGATCACATCATTAGGAGAATGATGTGATGGACAAGACCCAATCCTAAGCCTAGCACAAGATTGTGTAGTTCGTATGCTAAAGCTTTTCTAATGTCAAGTATAATTTCCTTAGACCATGAGATTGTGCAACTCCCGGATACCGTAGGAATGCTTTGGGTGTACCAAACGTCACAACGTAACTGGGTGGCTATAAAGGTGCACTGCGGGTATCTCCGAAAGTGTCTGTTGGGTTGGCACGAATCGAGACTGGGATTTGTCACTCCGTGTAACGGAGAGGTATCTCTGGGCCCACTCGGTAGGACATCATCATAATGTGCACAATGTGACCAAGGAGTTGATCACGGGATGATGTGTTACGGAACGAGTAAAGAGACTTGCTGGTAACGAGATTGAACGAGGTATCGGGATACCGACGATCGAATCTCGGGCAAGTATCGTACCGATAGACAAAGGGAATTGTATACGGGATTGATTGAATCCTTGACATCGTGGTTCATCAGATGAGATCATCATGGAGCATGTGGGAGCCAACATGGGTATCCAGATCCCGCTGTTGGTTATTGACCGGAGAGTTGTCTCGGCCATGTCTGCATGACTCCCAAGCCCGTAGGGTCTACACACTTAAGGTTCGATGACGCTAGGGTTATAGGGAAAGTATGTACGCGGTTACCGAATGTTATTCAGAGTCCCGGATGAGATCCCGGACGTCACGAGGAGTTCCGGAATGGTCCGGAGGTAAATATTTATATATGGGAAGTCCCGTTTTGGTCACCGGAAAAGTTTTGGGTGCTATCGGTAACGTACCGGGACCACCGGGAGGGTCCCGGGGATCCACCACGTGGGGCCACCAGCCCCAGAAGGCTGCGTGGGCCAAGTGTGGGAGGGGACCAGCCCCAAGTAGGCTGGTGTGCCCCCCCCCCCACCAAGGCCCAAGGCGCATGGAGAGTGGGAAGGGGGCAAACCCTAGGTCCAGATGGGCCTTAAGGCCCACCCTAGGGCGCCCCCCCCCCTCTCTCTTTCCCCCCTTGGCCGCACCCTAGATGGGTTTTGTGGGCTGCCGCCACCCCTTGGGATGGAACCCTAGATGGGGCCACAGCCCCTCCCCTTCTCCTATATATATTGGGGGTTTTGGGCTGCCAGACATAGGAGATCATCTCCCTCTTGGCGCAGCCCTACCTCTCTCCCTCCTCGTCTCTCGTAGTGCTTGGCGAAGCCCTGCTAGAGTCCCGCGCTTCTCCGCCACCACCACGTTGTCGTGCTGCTGCTGGACGGAGTCTTCCCCAACCTCTCCCTCTCTCCTTGCTGGATCAAGGCATGGGAGACATCACCGGGCTGCACGTGTGTTGAACGCGGAGGCGCCGTTGTTCGGCGCTTAGATCGGAATCGACCGCGATCTGAATCGCCACGAGTACGACTACCTCATCTGCGTTCTTGCAACGCTTCCGCTTAGTGGTCTACAAGGGTATGTAGATGCACTCCCCTTCCCCTCGTTGCTAGATTACTCCATAGATTGATCTTGGTGATGCGTAGAAAATTTTAAATTTCTGCTACGATCCCCAACAATCAGAACATGCCTACACTTCCAGCATACATTTTCTTAGAGAGAACCACCTACTCATGTGTTGAGGTCAAGATAATCCACTCCAACCACATAAATCTTGATCTCTAGCCTTCACCAACTTGCTTTCCACTCAAATCATCTTTCCACCAAATCCAAATCAATGAGAGAGAGTTGGGTGTTGGGGAGAGTATCATTTGAAGCACAAGAGCAAGGAGTTCATCATCAACACGCCATCTATTACCTTTTGGAGAGTGGTGTCTCCTAGATTGGTTAGGTGTCACTTGGGAGCCTCCGTCAAGATTGTGGAGTTGAACCAAGGAGTTTGTACGGGCAAGGAGATCGCCTACTTCGTGAAGATCTACCCTGGTGAGGCAAGTCCTTCGTGGGCGATGGCCATGGTGGGATAGACAAGGTTGCTTCTTCGTGGACCCTTCGTGGGTGGAGCCCTTCATGGAATCGCGCAACGTTACCCTTCGTGGGTTGAAGTATCCATCAACGTGGATGTACGATAGCACCACCTATCGGAACCACGCCAAAAATCTTCGTGTCTCCAATTGCGTTTGCACACTCCAATCCCATCCCTTTACCTTCTTGCAAATTGCATGTTTTACTTTACGCTGCTCATATACTATTGCCATGCTTGCTTGAATGTATTGTGAATGTTTAAACTTGCGCTAAAACTCTACCTTAACTTGAAGAAAATAAAAACTGCAACTTTTCTTTGTTAGGAGTCTATTCACCCCCCCCCCCTCTAGACACCTCTTCTCGATCCTTTCAGAGGGGGGAGGAAGGAAAGGGAGAGAGGGAGGGAAAGAGGGGGCGCTGCCCCCCTCCTTGTCCAATTCGGACTCCCAATGGGGGGCGCGGCCAGCCCTATGGCCCCTCCTCTCTCTCACACAAGGCCGATGGTGGCCCATTAGTTCCCCCGGGGGTTCCGATAACCCCCCGGCACTCCGATAATTATCCAGTGACCCCCGGAACTCATCTGGTGTCCGAATAGAGTCATCCAATAATCAATCTTTATGTCTCTACCATTTCGAGACTCCTCATCATGTCTGTGTTCACATATGGGACTCCGAACTACCTTCGGTACATCAAAACACATAAACTCAAAATACCAATCGTCACCGAACGTTAAGCGTGCAGACCCTACGGGTTCGAGAACTATGTAGACATGACCGAGACACATCTCCGGTCAATAACCAATAGCAGAACCTGTATGCTCATATTGGCTCCTACATATTCTACGAAGATCTTTATCAGTCAAACCGCATAACAGCATACGTTGTTCCCTTTGTCATCAGTATGTTACTTGCCCGAGATACGATCGTCGGTATCTCAATACCTAGTTCAATCTCGTTACCGGCAAGTCTCTTTACTCATTCCGTAATGCAACATCCCACAACTAACTCATTAGTCACATTGCTTGCAAGGCCTATAGTGATGTGCATTACCGAGAGGGCCCAGAGATACCTCTCCGACAATCGGAGTGGCAAATCCTAATCTCGATCTATGCCAACCCAACAAACACCATCGGAGACACCTATAGAACATCTTTATAATAACCCAATTACGCTGTGACGTTTGATAGCACACAAGGTGTTCCTCCGGTATTCGGGAGTTGCATAATCTCATAGTCAGAGGAACATGTATAAGTCATGATGAAAGCAATAGCAATAAAACTAAACGATCATTTATGCTAAGCTAACGGATGGGTCTTGTCCATCATATCATTCTCTAATGATGTGATCCCGTTCATCAAATGACAACATATGTCTATGGTCAGGAAACTTAACCATCTTTGATTAACGAGCTAGTCAAGTATAGGCATACTAGGTACACTCTGTTTTGTCTATGTATTCACACATGTACTAATTTTCCGGTTAATACAATTCTAGCATGAATAATAAACATTTATCATGATATAAGGAAAAATAAATAACAACTTTATTATTGACTCTAGGGCATATTTCCTTCATCTAAGCCATAACGCATGGCACACTAAACTACTAAGTAGTCATCATATCGAGCTTGCCAACCGTTCATAACGTCTGCATCTGCTCCTGCAATCGGTCTGTCACCTAGCGGTGCATTGAGGACATAATTCTTCTGTGTAGCAATGAGGATAAACCTTAGATCAGAGACCCAGTCTGCATCATTGCTACTATCATCTTTCAACTTAGTTTCTCTAGGAACATATCAAAATAAAACAGGGGAGCTATATGCAAGCTATTGATCTACAACATAGATATGCAAAAACTATCAGGACTAAGTTCATGATAAATTAAGTTCAATTAATCATATTACTTAAGAACTCCCACTTAGATAGACATCCCTCGAGCCATCTAAATGATCACGTGATCCATATCAACTAAACCATGTCCGATCATCACGTGAGATGGATTAGTTTTCAATAGTGAACATCTCTATGTTGATCATATCTACTATATGATTCACATTTGACCTTTCGTTCTCCAGTGTTCTGAGGCCATGTATGTACATGCTAGGCTCGTCAAGTTTAACCCGAGTATTCCGAACGTGCAAAACTGTCTTGCACCCGTTGTATGTGAACGTAGAGCTTATCACACCCGATCATCACGTGGTGTCTCGGCACGATGAACTGTCGCAACGGTGCATAATCAGGGAGAACACTTATACCTTGAAATTTAGTGAGAGATCATCTTATAATGCTACCGCTGTACTAAGCAAAATAAGATGCATAAAAGATAAACATCACATGCAATCAAAATATGTGACATGATATGTCCATCATCATCTTGTGCCTTTGATCTCCATCTCCAAAGCACCGTCCTGATCTCCATTGTCACCAGCTTGACACCTTGATCTCCATCACGGCGTTGTTGTCGTCTCGCCAACTGTTGCTTCTACAGCTATCGCTAACGCATAGTGATAAAGTAAAGCAATTACATGGCGATTGCATTTCATACAATAAAGTGACAACCATAAGGCTCCTGCCAGTTGCCGGTAACTTTTACAAAACATGATCATCTCATACAATAACGTATATCACATCATGTCTTGACCATATCACATCACAACATGCCCTGCAAAAACAAGTTAGACGTCCTCTAATATGTTGTTGCAAGTTTTACGTGGCTGCTACGGGCTTCTAGTAAGAACCGTGCTTACCTACGCATCAAACCCACAACGATGTATCGTCAAGTTTGTTGTTTTAACCTTCAACAAGGACCGACCGCAGTCAAATTCGATTCAACTAAAGTTGGAGAAACAGACACCCGCCAGCCACCTTTCTGCAAAACAAGTTGCATGTTCGTCGGTGGAACCGGTCTCATGAACATGGTCATGTAAGGTTGGTCCGGGCCGCTTCATCCAACAATACCGTCGAATCAAAATAAGACGTTGGTGGTAAGTAGTATGACTATCATTGCCCACAACTCTTTGTGTTCTACTCATGCATATCATCTACGCGTAGACCTGGCTCGGATGCCACTGTTGGGGAATGTGGCATGCAATTTCAAAAAAATCCTACGCTCACGCAAGATCTATCTAGGAGATGCATAGCAACGAGAGGGGAGAGTGTATCCATGTACCCTCGTAGACCAAAAGCGGAAGTGTTTGACAACGTGGTTGATGTAGTCAAACTTCTTCTTGTTTCGACCAATCAAGCACCGAACGTACGGCACATCCGAGTTCTGCACACGTTCAACTCGATGACGTCCCTCGAACTCTTGATCCAGCAAAGTGTCGAGGGAGAGTTCTGTCAGCACGACGGCGTGGTGACGGCGATGGTGAAGTGATCCACGCAGGGCTTCGCCTAAGCACTACGAAGATATGACCGGAGGCGTAAACTGTGGAGGGCGGCGCTGCACACGACTAACAATTATTGGTGTATGTTCTAGCGGTTCCCCCCTTCATATATATAGGTTGGAGGGGAGGAGAGGCAGCAAAGGGGGTGCCCCAAGTAGGAGGAATCCTACTTGGGGTCCTCCCAATTCGGCCTACCCCTTTCCTATTCCTATTCGGAGTAGGAAGGGAAGAGGGGGAAGGGGAATCCTATTCCCTTTTTCCTTTCCTCCTTCCCATTTTCTACTCCAATTTGGCCAGACCATATGGGAGGGGCACACCAGCCCCTTAGGAGCTGGTATGTCCCCCTCTTGGCCCATTAAGGCCCGTGTAGTTGCCGGGGGATGCCCGGAACCCCTTCCGGGGACCCGATACGTACCCGGTACCCCCGGAACACTTCCAGTGTCCGAATACTATCATCCTATATATGAATCTTTACATCTCGACCATTTTGAGAATCCTCGTCATGTCTGTGATATCGTCCGGGACTCCGAACAACATTCGGTCACCAAATCACATAACTCATATAGTACAAAATCGTCATCGAATGTTAAGCGTGAGGACCCTACGGGTTCGAGAGCTATGTAGACATGACCGAGACACCTCTCCGGTCAATAAACAACAGCGGAACCTGGATGCTCATATTGGTTCCCACATATTCTACGAAGATCTTTATCGGTCGTACCGTAATGACAACATACGTTATTCCCTTTGTCATCGGTATGTTACTTGCCCGAGATTCGATTGTCGGTATCGCCATACCTAGTTCAATCTCGTTACCAGCAAGTCTCTTTACTCGTTCCGTAGTGCATCATCCTGCAACTAACTCATTAGTCACATATCTTGCCAGGCTTATTATGATGTGCATTACCGAGAGGGCCCAGAGATACCTCTCAGATACTCAGAGTGACAAATCCTAATCTCGATCTATGCCAACCCAACAAACACCTTCGAAGATACCTGTAGAGCATCTTTATAATCACCCAGTTACGTTGTGACGTTTGATAGAACACAAGGTATTCCTCCGGTATCCGGGAGTTGCATAATCTCATAGTCAAAGGAATATGTATATGACATGAAGAAAGCAATAGCAATAAAACTTAAATATCATTATGGTAAGCTAACGGATGGGTCTTGTCCATCACATCATTATGTGATCCCATTCATCAAATGACAACACATGTCTATGGTTAGGAAACTTAACCATCTTTGATTAACGAGCTACTCTAGTAGAGGCTTACTAGGGACACGGTGTCTTGTCTATGTATCCACACATGTATCAAGTTTCCGGTTAATACAATTCTAGCATGAATAATAAATATTTATAATGCTATAAGGAAATATAAAATAACAACTTTATTATTGCCTCTAGGGCATATTTTCTTCACAAAGAGTGTTTGGCATCACTGAAGTCTTTCTGTCCGCATGATCTGAAGACTTATTACACTTGAAGACTGTGTATCTTCCAGTTGGTTAGGCGTCGCGTTCTGAGGATCCAAGAGTAATTGTGGATCGCCGGTGAACGAAGTATGTGAAGGTTTGGAAGTCTACCTTGAAGACTTACCAGAGTGATTGGGCGAGGACTAAGTGTCCTTAGCTCAAGGGGAATAAGGTGAAGATACGGTCTTCTAGATTCAATCTCAGCCTCCCTAACCAGATGTACAGTTGTCACAACAACTGGAATTGGTCTACCAAATCCTTGTTTTCACCAAGCAACTGGTTCTTTCCCCTCCCCCTTTAATTTCGGTTTGTCTTTGTGAAGTCGTTGCTCGCTTGCCTGATCTGTTTGACTTCATTGTGTGAAGACTTTCGTTCTGTTCATGTGTTTGGCTTCATATTGTCTTCCTATTCCAATCAGTTCTACCTAGCTGCTATTAGTCTTTGTGCTTTCATTGTACTGTTTACTTGACTATGGCTTGTCTAGTGTAGCTTATTCTCCGCTGCATATCTTATAAGTGTAAATTGGTTGTCTATCTTCGAAGATCTTGTGTCTTTAGAAGACTTTCATAAAAATCGCCTATTCACACCCCCCCCCCTCTAATCGATAACTAGCACTTTCGCATGGCAGCGGTTCGGGCATACGCAAAGCCTCCCCTGGTTTGCAGGAAAATGACGTCCGAACCAGCCCGTAGTGTTGGGGAACGCAGTAATTTCGAAAATTTTCCTACGCACACGCAAGATCATGGTGATGCATAGCAACGAGAGGGGAGAGTGTTGTCTACGTACCAACGCAGACCGACTGCGGAAGCGATCACACAACGTAGAGGAAGTAGTCGTACGTCTTCTTCCCGATCCGACCGATCCAAGCACCGTTACTCCGGCACCTCCGAGTTCTTAGCACACGTACAGCTCGATGACGTTCCTCGGGCTCCGATCCAGCAAAGCGTTGAGGAAGAGTTCTGTCAGCACGACGGCGTGATGACGATCTTGATGTACTACCGACGCAGGGCTTCGCCTAAGCACTACAACGGTACGATCGAGGTGGAATTTGGTGGCAGGGGGCACCGCACACGGCTAAGGAACGATCTCAAGGATCAAGTTGTGTGTCTTGGGGTGTCCCCTGCCCCCGTATATAAAGGTTGGAGGGAGGGGGGCTGGCCGGCCAAAGAGGAGGAGGCGCAGGAGGAGTCCTACTCCTACCGGCAGTAGGACTCCCCCCTCCAATCCTAGTCCAACTAGGAATCCTTCAAAGGGGAGAGAGAGAGAGGTGGCCGGCCCCTCTCCTAGTCCTAATAGGACTAGGGAGAGGGGGGAGGCGCAGCCCTATGTGGGCTGCCCTCTCACCTTTCCACTAAGGCCCATGTTGGCCCATTTGGCTCCCGGGGGGTTCCGGTAACCCTCCCGGTAATCCGGTAAAATCCCGATTTCACCCGGAACACTTCCGATGTCCAAACATAGGCTTCCAATATATCAATCTTTACGTCTCGACCATTTCGAGACTCCTCGTCATGTCCGTGATCTCATCCGGGACTCCGAACAACCTTCGGTACATCAAAATGCATAAACTCATAATAACTGTCATCGTAACGTTAAGCGTGCGGACCCTACGGTTCGAGAACAATGTAGACATGACCGAGACACGTCTCCGGTCAATAACCAATAGCGGGACCTGGATGCCCATATTGGCTCCTACATATTCTACGAAGATCTTTATCGGTCAGACCGCATAACAACATACGTTGTTCCCTTTGTCATCGGTATGTTACTTGCCCGAGATTCGATCGTCGGTATCCAATACCTAGTTCAATCTCGTTACCGGTAAGTCTCTTTACTCGTTCCGTAATACATCATCTCACAACTAACATATTAGTTGCAGTGCTTGCAAGGCTTATGTGATGTGCATTACCGAGAGGGCCCAGAGATACCTCTCCGACAGTCGGAGTGACAAACCCTAATCTCGAAATACGCCAACCCAACATCCACCATTGGAGACACCTGTAGTACTCCTTTATAATCACCCAGTTACGTTGTGACGTTTGGTAGTACCCAAAGTGTTCCTCCGGTAAACGGGAGTTGCATAATCTCATAGTTATAGGAACATGTATAAGTCATGAAGAAAGCAATAGCAACATACTAAATGATCGGGTGCTAAGCTAATGGAATGGGTCATGTCAATCAGATCATTCAACTAATGATGTGACCTCGTTAATCAAATAACAAATCTTTGTTCATGGTTAGGAAACATAACCATCTTTGATTAACGAGCTAGTCAAGTAGAGGCATACTAGTGACACTCTGTTGGTCTATTTATTCACACATGTATTATGTTTCCGGTTAATACAATTCTAGCATGAATAATAAACATTTATCATGATATAAGGAAATAAATAATAACTTTATTATTGCCTCTAGGGCATATTTCCTTCAGTCTCCCACTTGCACTAGAGTCAATAATCTAGTTCACATCGCCATGTGATTTAGCAGCAATAGTTCACATCACCATGTGATTAACACCCATAGTCCACATCGTCATGTGACCAACACTCAAAGGGTTTACTAGAGTCAGTAATCTAGTTCACATCTCTATGTGATTAACACCCAAAGAGTACTAAGGTGTGATCATGTTTTGCTTGTGAGAGAATCTTAGTCAACGGGTCTGCCATATTCAGATCCACATGTATTTTGCAAATTTCTATGTCAACTATGCTCTTCATGGAGCTACTCTAGCTAATTGCTCCCACTTTCAATATGTATCTAGACTGAGGCTTAGAGTCATCTAGATTAGTGTCAAAACTTGCATCGGCGTAACCCTTTACGACGAACCTTTTGTCACGTCCATAATCGAGAAACATATCCTTATTTCACTAAGGATAATTCTGACCGCTGTCCAGTGATCTACTCCTAGATCACTATTGTACTCCCTTGCCAAATCAGTGCAGGGTATACAATAGATCTGGTATACAGCATGACATACTTTATAGAACCTATGGCCAAGGCATAGGGAATGACTTTCATTCTCTTTCTATCTTCTGCCGTGGTCGGGCTTTGAGTCTTACTCAACTTCACACCTTGTAACACAGGCAAGAAACTTTTTCTTTGACTGTTCCATTTTGAACTACTTCAAAATCTTGTCAAGGTATGTACTTATTGAAAAACTTATCAAGCGTCTTGATCTATCTCTATAGATCTTGAAGCTCAATATGTAAGCAGCTTCACCGAAGTCTTTCTTTGAAAAACTCGTTTCAAACACTCCTTTATGCTTTACAGAATAATTCTACATTCTTTCCGATCAACAATATGTCATTCACATATACTTATCAGAAATGCTGTAGTGCTCCCACTCACTTTCTTGTAAATACAGGCTTCACCGCAAGTCTGTATAAAACTATATGCTTTGATCAACTTATCAAAGCGTATATTCCAACTCCGAGATGCTTGCACCAGTCCACAGATGGATCGCTGGTGCTTGCATATTTTGTTAGCACCTTTTGGATTGACAAAACCTTCTAGTTGTATCACATACAACTCTTCTTTAATAGATCCATTAAGGAATGTAGTTTTGTTTATCCATTTGCCAGATTTCATAAAATGCGGCAATTGCTAACATGATTCGGACAGACTTAAGCATAGATATGAGTGAGAAACTCTCATCGTAGTCAACACCTTGAACTTGTCGAAAACTTTTGCGACAATTCTAGCTTTGTAGATAGTAACACTACTATCAGCGTCCGTCTTCCTCTTGAAGATCCATTTATTTTCTATGGCTTGCCGATCATCGGGCAAATCCATCAAAGTCCATACTTTGTTCTCATACATGGATCATATCTCAGATTTCATGGCCTCAAACCATTTCTCGGAATCTGGGCTCATCATCGCTTCTTCATAGTTCGTAGGTTCATCATGATCTAGTAGCATGACTTCCAGAGAAGGATTACCGTACCACTCTGGCGCGGATCTTACTCTGGTTTACCCACAAGGTTCGGTAGTAACTTGATCTGAAGTTACATGATCATCATCATTAGCTTCCTCACTAATTGGTGTAGGTGGCACAGAAACAGTTTTCTATGATGTACTACTTTCCAATAAGGGAGCAGGTACAGTTACCTCGTCAAGTTCTACTTTCCTCCCACTCACTTCTTTCGAGAGAAACTCCTTCTCTAGAAATGATCCATTCTTAGCAACGAATGTCTTGCCTTCGGATCTGTGATAGAAGGTATATCCAATAGTTTCCTTTGGATATCTTATGAAGATGCACTTCTCCGATTTGAGTTTTGAGCTTATCAGGATGAAACTTTTTCATATAAGCATCCCAACCCCAAACTTTAAGAAACGACAACTTTGGTTTCTTGCCAAACCATAGTTCACACCGTGTCGTCTCAACGGATTTAGATGGTGCCCTATTTAACGTGAATGTAGCTGTCTCTAATGCATAACCCCAAAACGATAGTGGTAGATCGGTAAGATACATCATAGATTGCACTATATCCAATAAAGTACAGTTATGACGTTCGGACACACCATTATGTTGTGGTGTTCCATGTGGCGTGAGTTTGCGAAACTATTCCACATTTTTTAATTGAAGACCAAACTCGTAACTCAAATATTTGTCTCCGCGATCAGATCGTAGAAACTTTATTTTCTTGTCACGATGATTTTTCACTTCACTCCGAAATTCTTTGAACTTCTCAAATGTTTCAGACTTATGTTTCATTAAGCAGGTATACTCATATCTGCTCAAATCATCTGTGAAGATCAGAAAATAATGATGCCTGTCGTGAGCGAGCCTCAATATTCATCGGACCACATCAGTATGCATGATTTCCAACAAATCTTTTTGCTCGCTCCATTGTTCCGAAGAACAGAGTCTTAGTCATCTTGCCCATGAGGCATGGTTCGCAAGCATCAACTGATTTATAATCAAGTGATTCCAAAATCCCATCAGTATGGAGTTTCTTCATGCGCTTTACACCAATATGACCTAAACGGCAGTGCCACAAATAAGTTGCACTATCATTATTAACTTTGCATCTTTTGGTTTCAATATTATGATTATGTGTATCACCATGATCGAGATCCAATGAACTATTTTCATTGGGTGTGTAACCATATAAGGTTTTATTCATGTAAACAGAACAACAATTTATTCTCTTACTTTAATGAATAACCGTATTGCAATAAACATGATCAAATCATATTCATGCTCAACGCAAACACCAAATAACACTTATTTAGGTTCAACACTAATCCCGAAATTATAGGGAGTGTGCGATGATGATCATATCAATCTTGGAACCACTTCCAACACACATCATCACTTCACCCTTAACTAGTCTCTGTTTATTCTGCAACTCCCGTTTCGAGTTACTAATCTTAGCAACTGAACTAGTATCAAATACTTAGGGTTTGCTATAAACACTAGTAAAGTACACATCAACAACATGTATATCAAATATACTTATGTTCACTTTGCCATCCTTCTTATCCGCCAATCACTTGGGGTGGTTCCGCTTCCAGTGACCAGTCCCTTTGCAGTAGAAGCACTTAGTCTCAGGCTTAGGACCAGACTTGGACTTCTTCACTTGAGCAGCAACTTGCTTGCCGTTCTCCTTGAAGTTCCCCTTCTTCCCTTTGCCCTTTTTCTTGAAACTAGTGGTCTTGTCAACCATCAACACTTGATGTTTTTCTTGATTTCTACCTTCATTGATTTCAGCATCACGAAGAGCTTGGGAGTTGTTTCCGTTATCCCTTGCATATTATAGTTCATCACGAAGTTTTGCTAACTTGGTGATGGTGACTAGAGAATTCTGTCAATCACTATCTTATCTGGAAGATTAACTCCCACTTGATTCAAGCGATTGTAGTACCCAGACAATCTGAGCACTTGCTCACTAGTTGAGCGATTCTCCTCCATCTTTTAGCTATAGAACTTGTTGGAGACTTCATATCTCTCAACTCGGGTATTTGCTTGAAATATTAACTTCAACTCCTGGAACATCTCATATGGTCCATGACGTTCAAAACTTCTTTGAAGTCCCGATTCTAAGCCATTAAGCATGGTGCACTAAACTATCAAGTAGTCATCATATTGAGCCAGCCAAACGTTCATAACGTCTGCATCTGCTCCTGCAATAGGTCTGTCACCTAGCGGTGCATCAAGGACATAATTCTTCTGTGCAGCAATGAGGATAAACCTCAGATCACGGATCTAATCCGCATCATTGCTACTAACATCTTTCAACACAATTTTCTCTAGGAACATATCAAAATAAACACAGGGAAGCAACAACGCGAGCTATTGATCTACAACATGATTTGCAAAATACTACCAGGACTAAGTTCATGATAAATTTAAGTTCAATTTAATCATATTACTTAAGAAATCCCACTTAGATAGACATCCCTCTAATCCTCTAAGTGATCACGTGATCCAAATCAACTAAACCATAACCGATCATCACGTGAGATGGAGTAGTTTTCAATGGTGAACATCGTCATGTTGATCATATCTACTATATGATTCACGCTCGACCTTTCGGTCTCTGTGTTCCGAGGCCATATCTGCATATGCTAGGCTCGTCAAGTATAACCTGAGTATTCTGCGTGTGCAAAACTGGCTTGCACCCGTTGTAGATGGACGTAGAGCTTATCACACCCGATCATCACGTGGTGTCTGGGCACGACGAACTTTGGCAACGGTGCATACTCAGGGAGAACGCTTCTTGATAATTTAGTGAGAGATCATCTTATAATGCTACCGTCAATCAAAGCAAGAATAAGATGTATAAAAGATAAACATCATATGCAATCAAAATATGTGACATGATATGGCCATCATCATCTTGCTTCTTTGATCTCCATCTCCAAAGTACTGTCATGATCTCTGTCATCACCGGCATGACACCATGATCTCCATCATCTTGATCTATATCAATGTGTCGTCACACGGTCGTCTCGCCAACTATTGCTCTTGCAACTGTTGCTATCGCATAGCGATAAAGTAAAGCAATTATTTGGCGCTTGCATCTTATGCAATAAAGAGACAACCATAAGGCTTTTGCCAGTTGCCGATAACTTCAACAAAACATGATCATCTCATACAACAACTTATATCTCATCACGTCTTGACCATATCATATCACAACATGCCCTGCAAAAACAAGTTAGACGTCCTCTACTTTGTTGTTGCAAGTTTTACGTGGCTGCTACGGGCTTAAGCAAGAACCAATCTCACCTACGCATCAAAACCACAACGATAGTTTGTCAAATAGACTCCGTTTTAACCTTCGCAAGGACCGGGCATAGCCACACTCGGTTCAACTAAAGTTGGAGAAACAGTCACCCGCAAGTCACCTATGTGCAAAGCACGTCGGGGAAACCGGTCTCGCGTAAGCGTACGCGTAATGTCGGTCCGGGCCGCTTCATCCAACAATACCGCCGAACCAAAGTATGACATACTGGTAGGCAGTATGACTTATATCGCCCACAACTCACTTGTGTTCTACTCGTGCAAATAACATCAAACCATAAAACCTAGGCTCGGATGCCACTGTTGGGGAACGCAGTAATTTCGAAAATTTTCCTACGCACACGCAAGATCATGGTGATGCACAGCAACGAGAGGGGAGAGTGTTGTCTACGTACCAACGCAGACCGACTGCGGAAGCGATCACACAACGTAGAGGAAGTAGTCGTACGTCTTCTTCCCGATCCGACCGATCCAAGCACCGTTACTCCGGCACCTCCGAGTTCTTAGCACACGTACAGCTCGATGACGTTCCTCGGGCTCCGATCCAGCAAAGCGTCGAGGAAGAGTTCCGTCAGCACGACGGTGTGATGACGATCTCGATGTACTACCGACGCAGGGCTTCGCCTAAGCACTACAACGGTACGATCGAGGTGGAATTTGGTGGCAGGGGGCACCGCACACGGCTAAGGAACGATCTCAAGGATCAAGTTGTGTGTCTTGGGGTGTCCCCTGCCCCCGTATATAAAGGTTGGAGGGAGGGGGGCTGGCCGTCCAAAGAGGAGGAGGCGCAGGAGGAGTCCTACTCCTACCGGGAGTAGGACTCCCCCCTCCAATCCTAGTCCAACTAGGAATCCTTCAAAGGGGAGAGAGAGAGAGAGGTGGCCGGCCCCTCTCCTAGTCCTAATAGGACTAGGGAGAGGGGGGAGGCGCAGCCCTATGTGGGCTGCCCTCTCACCTTTCCACTAAGGCCCATGTTGGCCCATTTGGCTCCCGGGGGGTTCCGGTAACCCTCCCGGTAATCCGGTAAAATCCCGATTTCACCCGGAACACTTCCGATGTCCAAACATAGGCTTCCAATATATCAATCTTTACGTCTCGACCATTTTGAGACTCCTAGTCATGTCCGTGATCTCATCCGGGACTCCGAACAACCTTCGGTACATCAAAATGCATAAACTCATAATAACTGTCATCGTAACGTTAAGCGTGCGGACCCTACGGTTCGAGAACAATGTAGACATGACCGAGACACGTCTCCGGTCAATAACCAATAGCGGGACCTGGATGCCCATATTGGCTCCTACATATTCTACGAAGATCTTTATCGGTCAGACCGCATAACAACATACGTTGTTCCCTTTGTCATCGGTATGTTACTTGCCCGAGATTCGATTGTCGGTATCCAATACCTAGTTCAATCTCGTTACCGGTAAGTCTCTTTACTCGTTCCGTAATACATCATCTCACAACTAACATATTAGTTGCAGTGCTTGCAAGGCTTATGTGATGTGCATTACCGAGAGGGCCCAGAGATACCTCTCCGACAGTCGGAGTGACAAACCCTAATCTCGAAATACGCCAACCCAACATCCACCATTGGAGACACCTGTAGTACTCCTTTATAATCACCCAGTTACGTTGTGACGTTTGGTAGTACCCAAAGTGTTCCTCCGGTAAACGGGAGTTGCATAATCTCATAATTATAGGAACATGTATAAGTCATGAAGAAAGCAATAGCAACATACTAAACGATCGGGTGCTAAGCTAATGGAATGGGTCATGTCAATCAGATCATTCAACTAATGATGTGACCTCGTTAATCAAATAACAACTCTTTGTTCATGGTTAGAAAACATAACCATCTTTGATTAACGAGCTAGTCAAGTAGAGGCATACTAGTGACACTCTGTTGGTCTATTTATTCACACATGTATTATGTTTCCGGTTAATACAATTCTAGCATGAATAATAAACATTTATCATGATATAAGGAAATAAATAATAACTTTATTATTGCCTTTAGGGCATATTTCCTTCACGTAGATGGATACATGACCGCGTTGGATCACAATGTGGGCGTTTTGAGGGTCTGTGTTGGAGATGCCCTTAGTTCCCCTAGTGAAGGAAGTGTTAGAATATATCCGAGGCATACCGTCGATCATCCGAGGACCAAGAAATCACACGAGGCACGACACCGAGATTTGTTAACGAGGTTCACCAATATGGCTACATCCCCGGGGCTTGACTACGGACACTCCTCCCCGTGACACCGTTACAATACCGCACCCGGTTGCCCTGGACACCGGCACATGCCGCCGGCTTCCCCTGCCTTCCGGTGCTATTATGTTGGCATAGGTTACATCGTGTGTCTAGCCCCGCTATATATGAGAGGCCTAGGATACAAGTGTCCTACTAGAACACGACTCCATATCCTATCTAAACACAATACAACTACAAGTCCAATTGTAACCTACCTTGTACACTGTATTCGACACAACTCTAAGAAACTCCACCTTGGCGAATATTCTCCACCACCCCGAACTCGTCAATGCGTGAAACTTCCATGTACATTAATTGGACTTGAGCTTATCCCATGAGCACCGCTGCTACTCCAAAGACTCCATATGACTCCACGTGCAACTTGTAGTCCCTTCTTTTCTTGACCACAGTCAACACTCGAGCAAAATTAAATTCCTTGTTACTCTAGTTTGTGCTCCCAACTTTCAGAGTATCCGTCCAACATAATCACACACTGATCACTGACCTGCGTGAAAATGAACAACTCATATATTGGGTGTCACACATAAGAGTTACCTGAACTCAACATCACCGCTCCTTTCTTGACCGCCTGTCTGAAACTTGAAGGAATTTCACCATTGCTTGTAGTCATCCCGAGTCAAATTCGCAGTTGTCTCACCACATGTATGACCACCAGAGCCCTGGCCCGTCTCCATGCCTCGTGCATACCGCATGCCTCGCCACTATTACTGCGTCGAGCCTCCGCTGTCCTGGTCGAGTCTCAAGGGTCGCGAAACCACACCACTCAACCCCCACTGCAGAGTACCATCGATCATCACCGACCGATGACGAGCTTCATGCTTCCATCGGACCACTGGGCTCCAGTCCAAACTGCATGTCACTCGCTTTTCCCGCTGAATAGGCTTCGACTCTCTGTGCACTTACGCCGTAGCCCCTCAATCAGCTCCACCTTCAACATGACTCCATGGTAGATGATCAGTCCATCCTCGCGCCCCGTCGACTTCAAGCTCCGTGTGTACATCACCTTGAATCAACCCCGCGCCATAGTCTTGTCGAAGCCACACAAGCCTCGGGCCTGCGCCACGTGTTTCCACGCCCAGAAGTCGGTCACCATCAGCATCACGCCCCTATGTCGTCGTCGCCGATCCCACCACCGTCTTCTGTACCAACCGACTTGCGTTGATCCTGTCAGACTGTCCAGTCCAACCCCGCCGAATTTGTCCGGCTACAGACACATTCCAGACTCAAGCCGTCACCATGACCTTTGCCATCTATACACAAACGTGTACCGACAAAGAAACCAAAGCAAAGTCCTCCATAGCCTTCCCGTGTGAACATGCCACAGATCAACAA
Source organism: Triticum monococcum (assembly GCA_034509565.1). NCBI lineage: Eukaryota > Viridiplantae > Streptophyta > Magnoliopsida > Poales > Poaceae > Triticum > Triticum monococcum. The sequence goes on along the minus strand of CM067845.1, from coordinate 680,705,355 downwards.
AGCTAAACTAGCTCAAACTCCTGATTCATCACACGTATGTAGCTTTAGAACTTATTTTTCCTTTCTTGATAGCATATCACGACCTTGACTCCCAGCCCTTGTGCCAATTCTTTTTGTCACAAAGAAATCCCGACTTGCTCCATGCACCACGTGGGCATGCACCTCAGCCTCAGTCCCATTGCACGCCTGCAAGCCAGCTAGTGGGCCACGTCGTCATGGCTGATGTCCAGCCGCTTGGGCCTAAGCCCAACGCACGTCCGCGCGCCCGCTACAGGTTGCCACTCCGAGCCGCTCCTGGACCACGACTCCGGTGCCGCTTCAATCGATCTATATGTTGCCGTTGCACACTTCCGCCGCCCATACGCTCGCCTGATCGATCTACCTCATCAATCGCCGCACGTCTTGCGCTGCCATCAATGCTTTCGCCGCTTGCCTATCAATCTGATCTGCCATGCGTGTCTTACTACCTTGATTGCTCTTTTCAATCTCGTATGATCGCAGCGACCCGACGGCTTTCGCATAAGAATTCCCAATCGATCGTCCTTGACATCGATACTGATTTCTTCGCTACCGTCTTCGCATCAAACTGACGATGACCCATCCTCTAGATCAATGTCAATGGCCTCTTCAAACCTTGCTCATGATACCACTTGTTAGAATAAATCCGAGGCATACCGTCGATCATCCGAGGACCAAGCAATCACACGAGGCACGACACCGAGATTTGTTAACGAGGTTCACCGATATGGCTACATCCCCGGGGCTTGACTACGGACGCTCCTCCCCGTGACACCGTTACAATACCGCACCCGGTTGCCCTGGACACCGGCACATGCCGCCGGCTTCCCCTGCCTTCCGGTGCTATTATGTTGGCATAGGTTACATCGTGTGTCTAGCCCCGCTATATATGAGAAGCCTACGATATAAGTGTCCTACTAGAACACGACTCCATATCCTATCTAAACACAATACAACTACAAGTCCAATTGTAACCTACCTTGTACACTATATTCGACACAACTCTAACAGGAAGTAGTCTTGGTTGCTCACCTGACTAAAAAAGAGGATGTCCACACCTACATTCAACATGCAGCCTCGCACATGATCATTCCCGATGCACCATCTCTCCCTTCCCCAACCCTCCTGCCACCAGGATCATTCAGACAAAAAATGAGCTTGAATAGTATATTGTGGAGGACACAGTTCACCATTCAATCTACACCTATTGCGCAAGCCTATGTCACGCTCGGTGATTCTTTTGTCAATTACTCGTACCCATCTACTCATCTAGATGTCGTCATTTTCCTAGACATTGTCCCTCCTACTATTGTTGTATTTGGCCATCGGGAAACGTGAACCGTTTGTTTCTAACTCCAGCATCAACTTGACGCGGTCATCTAGATGAAGAGATGGGTGCGGTTAATAAAAATAAAATCAACGAGCGCGACATAGCCTTGCGCCTGTCGGTGTATATTGAAAGACAAAATTCGTCCTCCATAATGCAAGGTTCAAACTTTTGTTCATCTGAATGGATTATCCTCCAAAATGTGATCTTGATGGCGGGAGGATTCGGCCAAGGAAGCTACAGTGCAAACCAGATGATCATCTACAAGTTTGCTCGGTCACTACAGCCTCTTTTCGGTCCACACAGGAACGAAGTGTGCCTCTTCTTTTTTTTTCGAGGGGAAGGAGATCTTTCATTATTTAAGGTGGTGCATCATTCTTACAAAGACTAACAACTTCATCAGTGCCTCCTCCTAACCACACCGCAGTGCGAGGAGTGCACCGTCCATAGGTAGCGAGATAGTGACTAACTTTATTCTGAGAACGACTAATCTTAGTAACGAAGATCTTCCTATCATCTTTCATCATCTCCTGGATCTCTCTGACTAGCACCATATGCCTCGAACGATCAGGTACTGTAGCTTGCAGCATCGTCACCACCTCGGCGCTATCAAGTTCCAACTGTATGGGACAGTTGGTGCGGTGTAGGGCAATAGCTAGGCCCTCCTTGCACGCCTCCAACTCGGCTACAAGAACGTCATCGCATGCAAATAACTGCCTGCATGCCGAGTATATGATCTGACCTTGTGCGTCTCGCAGTACCATGCCGCAGCCGCCGGTGTTGTTGCTTGCCACATAACTACCATCAGTATTGAGCTTGGCCCAGCCAACAACCGGCTTGCTCCACGTACGCCAGAAGATCATCAACAGAACCATGCGACTGAGCTCCGGTAGCTGATCAAGCAACCCAAGGAGCCATTCCGGCCCTGTGTTGCACACTTCGTCCACGTCTGGAATTGGCCAGTCCTGCGCCACGGCTCTCCATAAATCCTTCGCATGTGGGCATCTGCACATCGCGTGGAAACCGTCCTCGCGTTCCACACCACAAAGGGGACAAACATCATTAGTTTCTAAATTGCGGGAAAATTTGTTCGCCCAAGTAGCAAGAGAATTTGTCGCCAATCTCCAGGCAAAAACTCGCACCTTAGGAGGAGCAGAGCACCCCCATATGGTCTTCCAGATGACGCGACGGCCGTCCGATGCCCTGCTCGACGCACTTGCTGTAGGACGCTCGCGCTCGTCCATGGCAAAGCGATATGCGGACCGAACGGAGAAGATGCCAGACTTCTCCGGTGCCCACGCGAGCACATCGTCGGGGACACGTGGTGACGTTTTGATGCGGACGATTATGTCGATGTCGACTGGCAGGAAGTACTGTCGAAGAAGATCCAACCGCCAGCCGCCATTGGCGTCGAGGAGGTCGGCGACCCGTCGAAGTCTGCAGGCCCCCTGAGGCGAGATGAGCGTGCCCGACGGCTCCCGAGGCAGCCACCGGTCACGCCAAATACGGATTTATGTCCCGCTGCCCACCCTCCAGATAAGGCTTTTTTTCAAAAGCTCCAGGCCATATTGAATAGATTGCCAAGTTACAGATGCATTACTCGAAAAGACCGTATCCTCAAGCCGTCCCTTCGGATAATATCGGGCTTTAAGAACCTGCGCGCAAAGACTGTCAGGCTTTGTTAGAAGCCTCCATGCCTGCCTCGCCAGCAGTGCTTGATTGAACACCCGGAAATCTCGAAAGCCCAATCCACCACACGACTTATGTTTCTGAATTTTTGGCCAGGCTATCCAATGGGTTTTCCGCTTCCCCTCCGAGGAGCCCACCAAAAATTACGTACCATCCTGTTAAGGTCATCGCAGACGGACATAGGGAGTTTAAAAACGCCCATCATATATGTGGGAATAGCTTGAGCGACCGCCTTAATCATTGTTTCCTTGCCTGCCAGAGATAGAGTGTCACCCCACGCGATAATTCTCTTTGTCAAACGAGCTTGCAGATTCTGACATTTTCTTTTGGACATTCGCCCATCCGGAATAGGCAGCCCCAAGTACTTCTCTTCAAAGGTAGATAACTGAACTTGCAATGTAGCACGGACGCTTTCTTGGACATTCTCCAGGCATGAAGCACCAAACATAATACTGCACTTAGCCGGGTTAATAAGCTGCCCAGTAGCTCCCTCATATGTCATAATTATGGCTCGTACCTCCTCTGCTTGGTGTGTATCTGCTTTGAAAAACAGGAGTGTGCCTCTTCGTCCACCTTGAGAGCGAAGACGTCCCACTTCATCCACTGAGGATCTTCGTCCAGGACGGGAACAAAGAGTCAATCTTTGTTTAGAGTAAGAACGACCGGGTGATGGAATTGAATTTTCTTTAAACGATGATATAGTTTCAAGATTCTATAAAAAAGAATACTTAAAAAAAATTCTTCAGTGTCGTCATCTCAAGTCACATGATGTTATTCGGGGAAAACAGTGGTTACATGTAGATTGGTGGCAGCCCATTTATTTCATAGGTATATCCGCCAATGCATGTAGACATGTTAGCTCATTTACTTCATCTGTATAATCCGCCAACGCATTCAATGTATTGATCCGTTAGGGCTGTAACTAATTATGTCTTAGGTTTTACTCAACCCAAAATTTAAAGTAAAAGTTCATATAGGTTCCGAGTCATGTGTGCAAAATAAGCCAGCGCGTACATGAGGCATTGGTCCTAGCCCGGACCGGCCTGGCTCGGCTCGTTCACGAAGCATTACATGCGTGCAAGGCGGGCGATGAAGGGGAAGAAGTACGCGTATATGTTCTCTTCTCAAACTCTTAGCGGTGTGAGGAGACTGATGTAACCAACTCTGTGTATATTGTTTCAATATACATGCTTGATGCTTCACTTGTATAGTGGGACTAAACTAACTTTCCACGGCACGGACTTTGCATACATATATCATATATGTCCTGCCTAGCTCATTATATGGTTTCAGATGCGCGTATGAAGTGAAGGGAGACGTACATTGCATGCCTACACACCATGTACACTATATTAGAAATAATTAACCGTAGCTTGCGCTCGTCTTCCACAACCCTTGCAAATATGTAGCATCCAAGTTTCTACTACCCAACAACCGAGTGTTCGACGACCAAGACGGATTAGTAGCTAGTCTTCATTCTCCTCCTTTTCATCCCCGGCCTGCACTTATGCATATATGAAATGGTCAATAATACAGTATTAGAGCTGCATGCATGCACCGGCAATTACAGAACAGAACAGGCAGCTCCGCATCAGTTTCTTCTTCTTCTTCTTCTTCTTATTCTGCGTCTTCTTCTTCTTCTCTTTCTCGCCAACCTTTAGATCAGTTGTTTAGCCAGATAAATCTTCACTTGGTCGATCGGATTATTGCTCTTGTCAACTCTAATTGTTTTTTTTCTTTTTTGTTCATATGATTGGTCTGCCCAGCGTCGCTAGCATGCATGCAACTCTTGCGATGTAGGAGTATACTACAGTCGGAAGAAATTTGATAGTACTCGTCCCTCCTATATGCGTTATAGTGCTACTGTTACCAATTCAATTATACGCTGTCACTCTCACTAGGTTGCTATCTTTTCGATCTATGCACTCGAAATGCCGATTGGGGGCCGTTGCCTGCTTTGTCAAGCTCATCCACCGGTGCCCGCGCTGTTCGGCTGTTCCCCCACACGACTGCTGAGCTTGCCTACCTCGCCGTGGACCGCGGAATCTCCCCGCGGCCGCTCACCAGAGCTGCGGTCTCTCTCCGCCATCCTCTCGAGCTCTCGGCCGTCGTCCTGTCCGGCGGGCATGACTCGCGCGCGCTCTCCCACTCTCCAAGCCCCACAACCAGCTCCAAACCTGGCAGCTCTACCGCGGTGATGGATTGCGGCTGTCCTCCGGTAGGGCTGGACCCCGACGTGATCGCCTCGGTCATCTGGCCCCACGAGCTCAGCGCAGCCACCGGTGTGCTGGCCCGCTCTGCAGCCACGTTCCTCTGCTCTGCTAACGCAAGTTGTGGAAGCACAGGAACGTGGTCATCTTCTACGCCGACACCCCACCCTCCCGAACCTTCCATATGCACCTGGCGCGCCGATCTGGACGCCTGGCTCGCTTGCCTACGCCCCCCACCACCCCTGCCTCCCAGTTCAAAATTCAAAAAAGAAACATGACATCTTCGGTTTCATTAGGATAAGCTTTGATGGATGTGTACCAGTGAAAAAAAAATAGTGTAGCCTCGCTAATAGCACGCTATAGCATTCTGAGCAATGTATCACTAAATAAATAGGTGTGCAATATCTCGCTAATAGTACGCTATAGCGTGATATAGCACGTCAATGTCGTACTTTAAGGCCCACATTATTTTGTCATAGCACACTATTTTTTTCATTGATGTTTACTCTATTAATACATATGTATGTGACATAAATTAGATTACAAAACATGTATTTTAAAACTACGGTATATGACCTTGCAGGTAGGTCTTACCCATGAAAAACGTTGTCAAAGTGCTATCGGCGAATCAGTGCTAGATAGTGTCATGATTACGTGTAAAAAAGAGCAAAAGTGGTAATTTTCTAACAACCTAGCCTAAAATGTGGTTGTTCTTTGTAGTTTTTTTCTTATTAGATACCACATTACTACTATTTCAACTGTAATGTGATACCATTACCATCGATTTACAATGGATATATGTAAATAAAAATAAAAATAGGTATGCAATATGGGTTTATTTTTCAGTGGATTTAGTAATAAAACTTGTCTTAGTGATGGCAGTATGTTTTCTGCATTGATGGTTGAAAGTTGAAACTAATAATTGTTCGAACTAGCACATATTCACAATGGATTATCTACATTGCACCGTGCAGGGATAAAGTTTGCCTCGTATAATCCTTCCTTCTTCATATCCCACCTGATGTGTGGGAGGTTCTAGCATTGGGTCTATCATTTTTTTAGCACAGATTCACAATTGACTACATCAATTGTGACATAAGGTATTATGCTGTCCTCTTAACAATCTGTATTACATAATCCATTGTAACGTCAATAGGTGCATGGCAGCACTAACTAGAATGTATCACAATAATATCCTGTTAAAAGGGCACCATGTTTACATATTGTTGATTCTAGACAGAAATATACTTCTCCCTTCGATCCAAAATAAGTGTTGTGGTTTTATTTCAAATTTGAACTCAAATCATGACACTAATTTTGGATCGAAGGGAAGACTATATACTAACCATCTTGGGAATAACACGATAGAATTAGGGAAAGAACCAACATACACATTTGGGGATGCCGCAGATGAGCATGGTGATGCATTTCCTGATGATGTAAAATCTCCCCTTCTGCTGCCTCACCGCATTGTGCAGCCTCGCAAGCCTCGGGCGATCTTTCACCTCCGGCATCTAGCTATGTTAATGACTAGCCAGCTGCAAGCTAACTCCAAGAAAGAGGTAGCTATCATGTGGAAAGATGGATCTCTGCTCGGTGCGCATATATATAGACACCTGAAGTGTAGAGATCAGGGACAGGGTTGCTAGCAGCATGGTGGTGGCTATCCTTTGTCGATGCATCTCGATCATGCATGGGCCACTTTCTTTGGTGACCCTGTCCCAAAAATATCTGGCCATGCAACAGTCGTTGAAGCTACACATAAAACAGGAGTATGCACTTCATTTCAAATAAGAAGGCCCCCGTGTTTTGGACCTCATAGCTAAGGGCACATAAGTATGTAAGGGAGGAAAGGATATACCTTGATCAAAAGAAAAGATGATGTAAATAAACGGCCTTGAGTTACTGCAGGAATCCCTGATAAAGATGACAATATATTACTCCCTCCGTGGCGAACTAAAACCACGACGATAATCATGAAAGGGAGGGAGCACAAAATAACAGAAAGAGACAATAGTATTTTTTTAAAACAGGTCCTACAAAAAAAAGTAGTCCATGATCGCAAAGCACAAAACAACAAAATCTATGGTTATGTCGAAATTCGTCGGATGGCAATGGAAATCATCAATTGGCTTTCAACGTCGTTTGAACTAGTTCTTTCTGACTTGCCAGGAGGAAAATCTTCTTTTAAAAGGAAGAGAATGAGATGAAACCCAAGTAATTAATGAGAGGTCGTAGTTGAAACACGTATGGTTCACGAAAAGTCACACACATATATATCAGCTAGCATGTAGCATTTCATTGTGTCAGCCTGATGAGTGAGTGACCATGCGTGTACCTATCACAAAAACTATGCCCGTTACAAGGTGGCAACCATGCGTGTACCTGTCACTGCTTCAAATCACTTTTATTTTTATTCTGAGTTCACAACACATTACATCATTTGATCAAGATTATAATAGATAGTAGTATTGCACATCAAAACTTATTTTTGTTTATCATCCAACTACTCGAGGACGGGCATGGATTAACCTTTTTTCCGCGCGGGGGGGGGGGGGGGGGCATGGATTAACCTTGGGGATGTTCATACGTCTCAAACATATATATAGTTTTTTATTGTTTCGTACTATTATATTATCACTTTCGCATACTTTTTATAGCATTTATATTATTTTCTGAACTAACCTATTAAGTTAGTGCTCGGTGTCCATTGTTGTTTCATGCATTTTTTTATTTTACAGAAAATCGATATTGCCAAGATAAAAAAAGAAAATCTAACAATTTAATACATTTTTTCTAGGCAGAAAAGGTTCTAGAAAGCAGCAGAGAGGGGCCAATGGACCCAGGGCCTCCACTCGGTTTGGTGGCGTGCCTAGGCCCTAAGGCCCAACCCATGGCCACGTGGGCCCCATGATCACCACCTTATGCCCATTCCTCCACCTATAAATTCCATAATTCCCGAAACCCTTAGAGCCAATTTTCTCCGAATATTTCAGCCGCTGCAAGTTTCTGTTATGAGAAGATCCAATCTGGAGGCCGTTTCGGCACTCTACGGCAGGGGAAATCCATTACCAGAGGCTTTTTCACCAACCTTGCCGCCTCCATGACCATGTGTTAGTAGTTCCCTTAGAACCTTAGGGTCCATAGTAGTAGTTGGATGATTCTCTCTCTCTCTCTCTCTCTCTCAAGTTTGTGTCAGCTGCCTCACATTATGGGGATAAATTTGATATAATTGGTGGTGTGTTTGTTGGGATATGATGTATTGTCACTTTATGATCAGATTGTTCATTGATTTCAATTGAATATTTTGGGTTTTATTTCCGTATAACTGAATAGATTTGTATGCTCTCCGATCTATCTATCTTCTTGCCCAAGTTTGATGGGTTTTTCTCCAGAGGGAGTTGTGCATTATATGAAGGAAATATGCCCTAGAGGCAATAATAAAGTTATTATTTATTTCCTTATATCATGATAAAAGTTTATTATTCATGCTAGAATTGTATTAACCGAAAACATAATACATGTGTGAATACATAGACAAACAGAGTGTCACTAGTATGCCTCTACTTGACTAGCTCGTTAATCAAAGATGGTTATGTTTCCTAACCATGGACAAAGAGTTGTCATTTGATTAACGGGATCACATCATTAGTTGAATGATCTGATTGACATGACCCATTCCATTAGCTTAGCACCCGATCGTTTAGTATGTTGCTATTGCTTTCTTCATGACTTATACATGTTCCTATGACTATGAGATTATGTAACTCCCGTGTGCCGGAGGAACACTTTGTGTGCAACCAAACTTCACAACGTAACTGGGTGATTATAAAGGTGCTCTACAGGTGTCTCCAAAGGTACATGTTGGGTTGACGTATTTCGAGATTAGGATTTGTCACTCTGATCGTCGGAGAGGTATCTCAGGGCCCTCTCAGTAATGCACATCACTTAAGCCTTGCAAGCATTGCAACTAATGAGTTAGTTGCATGATGATGTATTACGGAACGAGTAAAGAGACTTGCCGGTAACGAGATTGAACTAGGTATTGGATACCGACGATCGAATCTCGGGCAAGTAACATACCGATGACAAAGGAAACAACGTATGTTGTTATGCGGTCTGACCGATAAAGATCTTCGTAGAATATGTAGGAGCCAATATGGGCATCCAGGTCCCGCTATTGGTTATTGACCGGAGATGTATCTCGGTTATGTCTACATTGTTCTTGAACCCGTCGGGTCTGCACGCTTAAGGTTTCGATGACAGTTATATTATGAGTTTATATGTTTCGATGTACCGAAGGTTGTTCGGAGTCCCGGATGAGATCACGGACATGACGAGGAGTCTCGAAATGGTCGAGACATAAAGATTGATATATTGGAAGCCTATGTTTGGATATCAGAAGTGTTCCGGGTGAAATCGGGATTTTACCGGAGTACCGGGAGGTTACCGGAACCCCCCCCCCCCCCCCCCCCCCGGGGAGCTATATGGGCCTTAGTGAGCCTTAGTGGAAGAAGAGGAGAGGCGGCCAGGGCTGGGCCGCGCGCCCCTCCCCCCTAGTCCGAATAAGACAAGGAGAGAGGGGGCCGGCGCCCCCCTCCTTCTCTCTCTCTTTTCCACCTCGCGAATCCTATTCCAACTAGGATTGGGGGAGAAGTCCTACTCCCGAAAGGAGTAGGACTCCTCCTGGCGCGCCCTATGATGGCCGGCCGGCCTCCCCCCCCCCCCCCCTTGAACCTTTATATACGGAGGCAGGGGCACCCCAGAGACACACAAGTTGATCCACGTGATCATATTCTTAGCCGTGTGCGGCGCCCCCTTCCACCATAGTCCTCGATAATATTGTAGCGGTGCTTAGGCGAAGCCCTGCGACGGCAGTACATCAAGACCGTCACCACGCCATCGTGCTGACGGAACTCTTCCCCGACACTTTGCTGGATCGGAGTCCGGGGATCGTCATCGAGCTGAACGTGTGCTAGAACCCGGAGGTGCCGTAGTTTCTGTGCTTGATCGGTCGGGCCATGGAGACGTACGACTATATCAACCAAACGCTTTAGTTGTCGATCTACAAGGGTACGTAGATCACACTCTCCCCTCTCATTGCTATGCATCACCATGATCTTGCGTGTGCGTAGGAAAATTTTAAAATTACTACGTTCCCCAACAGTGGTATCAGAGCCTAGGTTTTATGTGTTGATGTTATATGCACGAGTAGAACACAAGTGAGTTGTGGGCAATATAAGTCATACTGCTTACCAGCATGTCATACTTTGGTTCGGCGGTATTGTTGGACGAAGCGGCCCGGACCGACATTACGCGTACGCTTACGCGAGGCCGGTTCTCCCGACATGCTTTGCACATAGGTGGCTTGCGGGTGACAGTTTCTCCAACTTTAGTTGAACCGAGTGTGACTACGCCCGGTCCTTGCGAAGGTTAAAACAGCACCAACTTGACAAACTATCGTTGTGGTTTTGATGCGTAGGTAAGATTGGTTCTTGCTTAAGCCCGTAGCAGCCACGTAAAACTTGCAACAACAAAGTAGAGGACGTCTAACTTGTTTTTGCAGGGCATGTTGTGATGTGATATGGTCAAGACATGATGCTAAATTTTATTATATGAGATGATCATGTTTTGTAACCGAGTTATCGGCAACTGGCAGGAGCCATATGGTTGTCGCTTTATTGTATGCAATGCAATCGCGTTGTAATGCTTTACTTTATCACTAAGCGGTAGCGATAGACGTGGAAGCATAAGATTGGCGAGACGACAACGATGCTACGATGGAGATCAAGGTGTCGCGCCGGTGACGATGGTGATCACGACGGTGCTTCGGAGATGGAGATCACAAGCACAAGATGATGATGGCCATATCATATAACTTATATTGATTACATGTGATGTTTATCTTTTATGCATCTTATCTTGCTTTGATTGATGGTAGCATTTTAAGATGATCTCTCACTAATTATCAAGAAGTGTTCTCCCTGGGTATGCACCGTTGCGAAAGTTCTTCGTGCTGAGACACCACGTGATGATCGGGTGTGATAAGCTCTACGTTCAAATACAACGGGTGCAAAACAGTTGCACACGCGGAATACTCAGGTTATACTTGACGAGCCAAGCATATGGAGATATGGCCTCGAAACACGGAGACCGAAAGGTCGAGCGTGAATCATATAGTAGATATGATCAACATAGTGATGTTCACCAATGAAACTACTCCATCTCACGTGATGATCGGACATGGTTTAGTTGATTTAGATCACGTGATCACTTAGAGGATTAGAGGGATGTCTATCTAAGTGGGAGTTCTTTAAGTAATTTGATTAATTGAACTTAAATTTATCATGAACTTAGTACCTGATAGTATCTTGCTTATGTATGTTTGATTATAGATAGATGGCCCGTGCTGTTGTTCCGTTGAATTTTAATGCGTTCCTTGAGAAAGCAAAGTTGAAAGATGATGGTAGCAATTACACGGACTGGGTCCGTAAATTGAGGATTATCCTCATTGCTGCACAGAAGAATTACGTCCTGGAAGCACCGCTGGGTGCCTGGCCTGCTACTGGAGCAACACCAGATGTTATGAACGTCTGGCAGAGCAAAGCTGATGACTACTCGATAGTTCAGTGTGCCATGCTTTACGGCTTAGAATCGGGACTTCAACGACGTTTTGAACGTCATGGAGCATATGAGATGTTCCAGGAGTTGAAGTTAATATTTCAAGCAAATTCCCGGATTGAGAGATATGAAGTCTCCAATAAGTTCTATAGCTGCAAGATGGAGGAGAACAGTTATGTCAGTGAGCCTATACTCAAAATGTCTGGGTATAATAATCACTTGATTCAGATGGGAGTTAATCTTCCAGATGATTGCGTCATTGACAGAATTCTCCAATCACTGCCACCAAGCTACAAGAGCTTCGTGATGAACTATAATATGCAAGGGATGAATAAGACCATTCCCGAGCTCTTCGCAATGCTGAAAGCTGCGGAGGTAGAAATCAAAAAGGAGCATCAAGTGTTGATGGTTAACAAGACCACTAGTTTCAAGAAAAAGGGCAAAGGGAAGAAGAAGGGGAACTTCAAGAAGAACAGCAAGCAAGTTGCTGCTCAAGAGAAGAAACCCAAGTCTGGACCTAAGCCTGAAACTGAGTGCTTCTACTGCAAGCAGACTGGTCACTGGAAGCGGAACTGCCCCAAGTATTTGGCGGATAAGAAGGATGGCAAGGTGAACAAAGGTATATGTGATATACATGTTATTGATGTGTACCTTACTAATGCTCGCAGTAGCACCTGGGTATTTGATACTGGTTCTGTTGCTAATATTTGCAACTCGAAACAGGGACTACGGATTAAGCGAAGATTGGCTAAGGATGAGGAGACGATGCGCGTGGGAAACGGTTCCAAAGTCGATGTGATCGCGGTCGGCACGCTACCTCTACATCTACCTTCGGGATTAGTATTAGACCTAAATAATTGTTATTTGGTGCCAGCGTTGAGCATGAACATTATATCTGGATCTTGTTTAATGCGAGAAGGTTATTCATTTAAATCAGAGAATAATGGTTGTTCTATTTATATGAGTAATATCTTTTATGGTCATGCACCCTTGAAGAGTGGTCTATTCTTATTGAATCTCGATAGTAGTGACACACATATTCATAATGTTGAAGCCAAAAGATGCAGAGTTGATAATGATGGTGCAACTTATTTGTGGCACTGCCGTTTAGGTCATATCGGTGTAAAGCGCATGAAGAAACTCCATACTGATGGACTTTTGGAACCACTTGATTATGAATCACTTGGTAATTGCGAACCGTGCCTCATGGGCAAGATGACTAAAACACCATTCTCCGGTACTATGAAGAGAGCAACAGATTTGTTGGAAATCATACATACAGATGTATGTGGTCCGATGAATATTGAGGGTCGTGGCGGATATCGTTATTTTCTCACCTTCACAGATGACTTAAGCAGATATGGGTATATCTACTTAATGAAACATAAGTCTGAAACATTTGAAAAGTTCAAAGAATTTTAGAGTGAAGTTGAAAACCATCATAACAAGAAAATAAAGTTTCTACGATCTGATCGTGGAGGAGAATATTTGAGTTACGAGTTTGGTGTACATTTGAAACAATGCGGAATAGTTTCGCAACTCACGCCACCCAGAACACCACAGCGTAATGGTGTGTCCGAACGTCGTAATCATACTTTACTAGATATGGTGTGATCTATGATGTCTCTTACTGATTTACCGCTATCGTTTTGGGGTTATGCTTTAGAGACGGCCGCATTCACGTTAAATAGGACACCATCAAAATCCGTTGAAACGACGCCTTATGAACTATGGTTTGGCAAGAAACCAAAGTTGTCGTTTCTGAAAGTTTGGGGCTGCGATGCTTATGTGAAAAAGCTTCAACCTGGTAAGCTCGAACCCAAATCGGAGAAATGTGTCTTCATAGGATATCCAAAGGAAACTATTGGAAACACCTTCTATCACAGATCCGAAGGCAAGACTTTTGTTGCTAAGTTCGGAAACTTTCTGGAGAAGGAGTTTCTCTCGAAAGATGTGAGTGGGAGGAAAGTAGAACTTGACGAGGTAATTGTACATGCTCCCTTATTGGAAAGTAGTACATCACAGAAACCTGTTTCTGCGACACCTACACCAATTAGTGAGGAAGCTAATGATAATGATCATGAAACTTCAGGACAAGATACTACTGAACCTCGTAGATCAACCAGAGTGAGATCCGTGCCAGAGTGGTACGGTAATCCTGTTCTGGAAGTCATGCTGCTAGATCATGATGAACCTATGAACTATGAAGAAGCGATGGTGAGCCCAGATTCCGCAAAATGGCTTGAAGCCATGAAATCTGAGATGGGATCCATGTATGAGAACAAAGTATGGACTTTGGTTGACTTGCCTGATGATCGGCAAGCAATTGAGAATAAATGGATCTTCAAGAAGAAGACTGACGCTGACGGTAATATTACTGTCTACAAAGCTCGACTTGTCGCAAAAGGGTTTCGGCAAGTTCAAGGGGTTGACTACGATGAGACCTTCTCACCCGTAGCGATGCTTAAGTCTGTCCGAATTATGTTAGCAATTGCCGCATTTTATGATTATGAAATTTGGCAGATGGATGTCAAAACTGCATTCCTGAATGGATTTCTGGAAGAAGAGTTGTATATGATGCAACCGGAAGGTTTTGTCGATCCAAAAGGAGCTAATAAAGTGTGCAAGCTCCAGCGATCCATTTATGGACTGGTGCAAGCCTCTCGGAGTTGGAATAAACGATTTGATAGTGTGATCAAAGCATTTGGTTTTATACAGACTTTCGGAGAAGCCTGTATTTACAAGAAAGTGAGTGGGAGCTCTGTAGCATTTCTGATATTATATGTGGATGACATATTACTGATTGGAAATAATATAGAATTTCTGGATAGCATAAAAGGATACTTGAATAAGAGTTTTTCAATGAAAGACCTCGGTGAAGCTGCTTACATATTAGGCATAAAGATCTATAGAGATAGATCAAGACGCTTAATTGGACTTTCACAAAGCACATACCTTGACAAGATTTTGAAGAAGTTCAAAATGGATCAAGCAAAGAAAGGGTTCTTGCCTGTGTTACAAGGTGTGAAGTTGAGTCAGACTCAATGCCCGACCACTGCAGAAGATAGAGAGAAAATGAAAGATGTTCCCTATGCTTCAGCCATAGGCTCTATCATGTATGCAATGCTGTGTACCAGACCTGATGTGTGCCTTGCTATAAGTTTAGAAGGGAGGTACCAAAGTAATCCAGGAGTGGATCACTGGACAGCGGTCAAGAACATCCTGGAGTACCTGAAAAGGACTAAGGATATGTTTCTCGTATATGGAGGTGACAAAGAGCTCATCGTAAACGGTTACGTTGATGCAAGCTTTGACACTGATCTGGACAATTCTAAATCGCAAACCGGATATGTGTTTACATTAAACGGTGAAGCTGTCAGTTGGTGCAGTTCTAAACAAAGCGTCATGGCGGGATCTACATGTGAAGCGGAGTACATAGCTGCTTCGGAAGCAGCAAATGAAGGAGTCTCGATGAAGGAGTTCATATCCGATCTAGGTGTCATACCTAGTGCATCGGGTCCAATGAAAATCTTTTGTGACAACACTGGTGCAATTGCCTTGGCGAAAGAATCCAGGTTTCACAAAAGAACCAAGCACATCAAAAGATGCTTCAATTCCATCCGGGATCTAGTCTAGGTGGGAGACATAGAGATTTGCAAGATACATACGGAGCTGAATGTAGCAGACCCGTTGACTAAGCCTCTTCCACGGGCAAAACATGATCAACACCAAAGCTCCATGGGTGTTAGGATCATTACTGTGTAATCTAGATTATTGACTCTAGTGCAAGTGGGAGACTGAAGGAAATATGCCCTAGAGGCAATAATAAATTTATTATTTATTTCCTTATATCATGATAAAAGTTTATTATTCATGCTAGAATTTTATTAACCGGAAACATAATACATGTGTGAATACATAGACAAACAGAGTGTCACTAGTATGCCTCTACTTGACTAGCTCGTTAATCAAAGATGGTTATGTTTCCTAACCATGGACAAAGAGTTGTCATTTGATTAACGGGATCACATCATTAGTTGAATGATCTGATTGACATGACCCATTCCATTAGCTTAGCACCCGATCGTTTAGTATGTTGCTATTGCTTTCTTCATGACTTATACATGTTCCTATGACTATGAGATTATGTAACTCCCGTGTGCCGGAGGAACACTTTGTGTCCAACCAAACGTCACAACGTAACTGGGTGATTATAAAGATGCTCTACAGGTATCTCCAAAGGTACATGTTGGGTTGACGTATTTTGAGATTAGGATTTGTCACTCCGATCGTCAGAGAGGTATCTCAGGGCCCTCTCGGTAATGCACATCACTTAAGCCTTGCAAGCATTGCAACTAATGAGTTAGTTGCAGGATGATGTATTACGGAACGAGTAAAGAGACTTGCCGGTAACGAGATTGAACTAGGTATTGGATACCGAAGATCGAATCTCGGGCAAGTAACATACCGATGACAAAGGGAACAATGTATGTTGTTATGCGGTCTGACCGATAAAGATCTTCGTAGAATATATAGGAGCCAATATGGGCATCCAGGTCCCACTATTGGTTATTGACCGGAGACGTATCTCGGTTATGTCTACATTGTTCTCGAACCCGTAGGGTCCGCACGCTTAAGGTTTCGATGACAGTTATATTATGAGTTTATACGTTTTGATGTACCGAAGGTTGTTCGGCAAGGTTGTCAGGATCGCGATTCTGTTATACGATTGTACGACTTTAGATCGAAACTAACCCCTATGATTCTACGATTTTAGTTCATAGAATCTACGTTTCTACGATCCTGATAGTGAAGATTCTACGATTTGCGATCTTACCATCGGAGCTCCGATCCGATTCAAAATCGCGATTCTGACAACCTTGTTGTTCGGAGTCCCGAATGAGATCACGGACATGACAAGGAGTATCGAAATGGTCGAGACATAAAGATTGATATATTGGAAGCCTATGTTTGGATATCGGAAGTGTTCCGGGTGAAATCGGTATTTTACTGGAGTACCAGGAGGTTACCGGAACCCCCCGGGAGCTATATGGGCCTTAGTGGAAGAAGAGGAGAGGCGGCCAGGGCTGGGCCGCGCGCCCCTCCCCCCTAGTCCGAATAGGACAAGGAGAGAGGGGGCCGGCGCCCCCTCCTTCTCTCTCTCTTTTCCACCTTGCGAATCCTATTCCAACTAGGATTGGGGGAGAAGTCCTACTCCCGGAAGGAGTAGGACTCCTCCTGGCGCGCCCTATGATGGTCGGCCGGCCTCCCCCCTTGAACCTTTATATACGGAGGTAGGGGCACCCCAGAGACACACAAGTTGATCCACGTGATCATATTCTTAGCCGTGTGCGGCGGCCCCTTCCACCATAGTCCTCGATAATATTGTAGCGGTGCTTAGGCGAAGCCCTGCAACGGTAGTACATCAAGATCGTCACCACGCCGTCGTGCTGACGGAACTCTTCCCCGACACTTTGCTGGATCGGAGTCCGGGGATCGTCATCGAGCTGAACGTGTGCTAGAACTCGGAGGTGACGTAGTTTCGGTGCTTGATCGGTCGGGCCGTGGAGACGTACGACTATATCAGCCAAACGCTTCCGTTGTCGATCTACAAGTGTACGTAGATCACACTCTCCCCTCTTGTTGCTATGCATCACCATGATCTTGCGTGTGCGTAGGAAAATTTTGAAATTACTACGTTCCCCAACATTATAGTGGGTTTTAATCTTGTGGTGATCTATATCCCAGAGACAGAGAGAAAGACAAGACATGTGTTGTATTGTTGCCACTAAGGATAAACTGGTGGTTTCTCGTCATATTGATGAAGGAAATATGCCCTAGAGGCAATAATAAAGTTATTATTTATTTCCTTATTTCATGATAAATGTTTATTATTCATGCTAGAATTGTATTAACCGGAAACATAATACATGTGTGAATACATAGACAAACAGAGTGTCACTAGTATGCCTCTACTTGACTAGCTCGTTAATCAAAGATGGTTATGTTTCCTAACCATGGACAAAGAGTTGTTATTTGATTAACGGGATCACATCATTAGGTGAATGATCTGATTGACATGACCGATTCCATTAGCTTAGCACCCGATCGTTTAGTATGTTGCTATTGTTTTCTTCATGACTTATACATGTTCCTATGACTATGAGATTATGCAACTCCCGTTTGCCGGAGGAACACTTTGTGTGCTACCAAACGTCACAACGTAACTAGGCGATTATAAAGGTGCTCTACAGGTGTCTCCAAAGGTACATGTTGGGTTGACGTATTTCGAGATTAGGATTTGTCACTCCGATCGTCAGAGAGGTATCTCTGGGCCCTCTTGGTAATGCACATCACTTAAGCCTTGCAAGCATTGCAACTAATGAGTTAGTTGCGGGATGATGTATTACGGAACGAGTAAAGAGACTTGCCGGTAACGAGATTGAACTAGCTATTGGATACCGACAATCGAATCTCGGGCAAGTAACATACCGATGACAAAGGGAACAACGTATGTTGTTATGCGGTCTGACCGATAAAGATCTTCGTAGAATATGTAGGAGCCAATATGGGCATCCAGGTCCCGCTATTGGTTATTGACCAGAGACGTGTCTCGGTCATGTCTACATTGTTCTCGAACCCGTAGGGTCCGCACGCTTAAGGTTTCGATGATAGTTATATTATGAGTTTATATGTTTTGATGTACCGAAGGTTGTTCGGAGTCCCGGATGTGATCATGGACATGATGAGGAGTCTCGAGATGGTCGAGACATAAAGATTGATATATTGGAAGCCTATGTTTGGATATCGGAAGTGTTCCGGGTGAAATCGGGATTTTGCCGGAGTACCGGGAGGTTACCGGAATCCCCCCGGGAGATATATGGGCCTTAGTGGGCCTTAGTAGAAAAGAGAAGAGGCAGCCAGAGATGGGCCGCGCGCCCCTCCCCTCCCTTGGTCCGAATAGGACAAGGAGAGGGGGTCGGCCCCCTTTCCTCTTTTCCCCCCTCCGCGAATCCTATTCCAACTAGGATTGGGGGGGATCCTACTCCCGAAGGGAGTAGGACTCCTCCTGGCGCGCCTCTCCTAGGCCGGCCGCACCCCCCCCCCCCCTTGAGCCTTTATATACGGAGGCAGGGCACCCCAGAGGAACACAAGTTGATCCACGTGATCATATTCTTAGCCGTGTGCGGCGCCCCCTGCCACCATAGTCCTCGATAATATTGTAGTGGTGCTTAGGTGAAGCCCTGCGACAGTAGTACATCACGATCGTCACCACGCCGTCATGCTGACGGAACTCTTCCCCGACACTTTGCTGGATCGGAGTCCGGGGATCGTCATCGAGCTAAACGTGTGCTAGAACTCGGAGGTGCCGTAGTTTCGGTGTTTGATCGGTCGGGCCGTGGAGACGTACGACTACATCAACCAAACACTTCCGTTGTTGATCTACAAGGGTACGTAGATCACACTCTCCCCTCTCGTTGCTATGCATCACCATGATCTTGTGTGTGCGTAGGAAATTTTTTGAAATTACTACGTTCCCCAACAGTGGTATCCGAGCCCAGGTTTTATGTGTTGATGTTATATGCACGAGTAGAACACAAGTGAGTTGTGGGCGATATAAGTCATACTGTTTACCAGCATGTCATACTTTGGTTCGGCGGTATTGCTGGACGAAGCGGCCCGGACCGACATTACACGTACGCTTACGCGAGACTGGTTTTACCGCCGTGCTATGCACACAGGTGACTAGCGGGTGTCAGTTTCTCCAACTTTAGTTGAACCGAGTGTGGCTACGCCCGGTCCTTGCGAAGGTTAAAACGGCACCAACTTGACAAACTATCGTTGTGGTTTTGATGCGTAGGTAAGATTGGTTCTTGCTTAAGCCCGTAGCAGCCACGTAAAACTTGCAACAAACAAAGTAGAGGACGTCTAACTTGTTTTTGCAGGGCATGTTGTGATGTGATATGGTCAAGACATGATGAGATATAAGTTGTTGTATGAGATGATCATGTTTTGTGGAAGTTATCGGCAACTGGCAAACGCCTTATGGTCGTCTCTCTATTGCATAAGATGCAAGCGCCAAACAATTGCTTTACTTTATCGCTATGCGATAGCAATAGTTGCAAGAGCAATAGTTGGCGAGACGTCCACGTGACGACACATTGATATAGATCAAGATGATGGAGATCATGGTGTCATGCCGGTGACGATAGAGATCATGACGGTACTTTGGAAATGGAGATCAAAGGCACAAGATGATCATGGCCATATCATGTCACATATTTTGATTGCATGTGATGTTTATCTTGTAAACATCTTATTTTGCTTATTTTGACGGTAGCTTTATAAGATGATCTCTTACTAAATTTCAAGATAAAAGTGTTCTCCCTGAGTATGCACCGTTGCCAAAGTTCGTCGTGCCCAGACACCATGTGATGATCGGGTGTGATAAGCTCTACGTCCATCTACAACGGGTGCAAGACAGTTTTGCACACGCGGAATACTCAGGTTAAACTTGATGAGCCTAGCATATGCAGATATGGCCTTGGAACACTGGAGACCGAAAGGTCGAGCGTGAATCATATAGTAGATATGATCAACATAGTGATGTTCACCATTGAAAACTACTCCATCTCACGTGATGATCGGACATGGTTTAGTTGATTTGGATCACGTGACCACTTAGAGGATTAGAGGGATGTCTATCTAAGTGGGAGTTCTTAAGTAATATGATTAATTGAACTTTAATTTATCATGAACTTAGTCCTGGTAGTATTAGCATATCTATGTTGTAGATCAATAGCTCGCGTTGTTGCTTTCATATGTTTATTTTGATATGTTCCTAGAGAAAAATTGTGTTGAAAGATGTTAGTAGCAATGATGCGGATTGGATCCGTGATCTGAGGTTTATCCTCATTGCTGCACAGAAGAATTATGTCCTTGATGCACCGCTAGGTGACAGACCTATTGCAGGAGCAAATGCAGATGTTATGAACGTTTGGCTAGCTCAATATGATGACTACTTGATAGTTTAGTGCACCATGCTTAACGGCTTAGAATCGGGAGTTCAAAGACGTTTTGAACGTCATGGACCATATCAGATGTTTCAGGAGTTGAAGTTAATATTTCAAGCAAATACCCGAGTTGAGAAATATGAAGTCTCCAACAAGTTCTATAGCTAAAAGATGGAGGAGAATAGCTCAAGCAGTGAGCATGTGCTCAGATTGTCTGGGTACTACAATCACTTGAATCAAGTGGGAGTTAATCTTCCAGATAAAATAGTGATTGACAGAATTCTCTAGTCAGCATCACCAAGTTAGTAGAACTTCGTGATGAACTATAATATGCAAGGGATGACGAAAGTAAAGTCCCGAGCTCTTCGCGATGCTGAAATCGACGAAGGTAGAAATCAAGAAAAACATCAAGTGTTGATGGTTAACAAGACCACTAGTTTCAAGAAAAGGGCAAAGGGAAGAAGGGGAACTTCAAGAAGAACAGCAAGCAAGTTGCTGCTCAAGAGAAGAAACCCAAGTCTGGACCTAAGCCTGAGACTAAGTGCTTTTGCTGCAAAGGGACTGGTCACTGGAAGAGGAACTACCCCAAGTATTTGGCGGATAAGAAGGATGGCAAAGTGAACAAAGGTATATTGGATATACATGTTATTGATGTGTGCTTTACTAGTGTTTATAGCAACCCCTCGGTATTTGATACTGGTTCAGTTGCTAAGAATAGTAACTCGAAACGGAAGTTGCAGAATGAACAGAGACTAGTTAAGGGTGAAGTGACGATGAGAGTTGGAAGTGGTTCCAAGATTGATATGATCATCATCGCACACTCCCTATACTTTCGGGATTAGTGTTGAACCTAAATAAGTGTTATTTGGTTTTTGCGTTGAGCATGAATATGATTTGATCATGTTTATTGCAATACGGTTATTCATTAAAGTTAGAGAATAATTATTGTTCTGTTTACATGAATAAAATCTTCGATGGTCATACACCCAATGAAACAAGTTCATTGGATCTCGATCGTAGTGATACACATATTCATAATATTGAAACCAAAAGATGCAAAGTTAATAATGATAGTGCAACTTAGTTGTGGCACTGCCGTTTAGATCATATTGGTGTAAAGCGCATGAAGAAACTCCATGTTGATGGGCTTTTGGAATCACTTGATTATGAATCACTTGATGCTTGCGAACCATGCCTTATGGGCAAGATGACTAAAACGCCGTTCTTCGGAACAATGAAGCAAGCAACAGATTTGTTGGAAATCATACATATTGATGTATGTGGTCCGATGAATATTAGGGCTTGCAGCAAGTATCATTATTTTTTGACCTTCACAGATGATTTGAGCAGATATGGGGATATCTGCTTGATGAAACATAAGTCTGAAACATTTGAACAGTTCAAAGAATTTCAGAGTGAAGTGGAAAATCATCGTGACAAGAAGATAAGGTTTCCACAATCTGATCACGGAAACGAATATTTGAGTTACGAGTTTGGTCTTCAATTAAAACAATGTGGAATAGTTTCACAAACTCATGCCACCTGGAACACCACAACATAATGGTGTGTCCGAATGTCATAACCGTACTTTATTGGATATAATACAATCTATGATGTTTCTTACCGATTTACCACTATCGTTTTGGGGTTATGCATTAGAGACAGCTGCATTCACTTTAAATAGGGCACTATCTAAGTCCGTTGAGACGACACAATCTGAACTGTGGTTTGGCAAGAAACCAAAGTTGTCGTTTCTTAAAGTTTGGGGTTGTGATGCTTATATGAAAAAGTTTCATCCTGATGAGCTCAAACCCAAATCGGAGAAATATGTCTTCATAGGATACCCAAAGGAGACTGTTGGGTACACCTTCTATCACAGATCCGAAGGCAAGACATTCGTTGCTGAGAATGGATACTTTCTAGAGAAGGAGTTTCTCTCGAAAGAAGTGAGTGGGAGGAAAGTAGAAAACTTGATAAGGTAATTGTATCATCTCCCTTATTGGAAAGTAGTTCATCACAGAAATCTGTTCTTGTGACTACTACACCAATTAGTGAGGAAGCTAATGGTGATGATCATGTAACTTCAGATCAAGTTACTACCGAATCTCGTAGGTAAACCAGAGTGAGATCCACACCAGAGTGGTACGGTAATCTTGTTCTGGAAGTTATGTTACTAGACCATGACGAACCTACGAACTATGAGGAAGCGATGATGAGCCCAGATTCCGCAAAATGGCTTGAGGCCATGAAATCTGAGATGGGACCCATGTATGAGAACAAAGTATGGACTTTGGTTGACTTGCCCGATGATCGGCAAGCCATAGAAAATAAATGGATTTTCAAGAGGAAGACGGACGCTGATAGTAGTGTTACTATCTACAAAGCTAGAATTGTCGCAAAAGGTTTTCGACAAGTTCAAGTTGTTGACTACGATGAGAGTTTCTCACTCGTATCTATGCTTAAGTCTGTCCGAATCATGTTAGCAATTGCCACATTTTATGAAATCTGGCAAATGGATAAACAAAACTGCATTCCTTAATGGATTTATTAAAGAAGAGTTGTATGTGATGCAACAAGATGGTTTTGTCAATCCTAAAGGTGCTAACAAAATATGCAAGCTCCAGCGATTCATCTATGGACTGGTGCAAGAATCTCGGAGTTGGAATACATGCTTTGATAAGTTGATCAAAGCATATAGTTTTATACAGACTTGCGGTGAAGCCTGTATTTACAAGAAAGTGAGTGGGAGCACTACAGCATTTCTGATAAGTATATGTGAATGACATATTGTTGATCGGAAATAATGTAGAATTATTCTGCAAAGCATAAAGGAGTATTTGAAAGGAGTTTTTCAAAGAAAGACCTCGGTGAAGCTACTTACATATTGAGCATCAAGATCTATAGAGATAGATCAAAACGCTTGATAAGTTTTTTCAATGAGTACATACCTTGACAAGATTTTGAAGTAGTTCAAAATGGAACAGTCAAAGAAAGAGTTCTTGCATGTGTTACAAGGTGTTAAATTGAGTAAGACTCACAACACGACCACGACAGAAGATAGAAAGAGAATGAAAGTCATTCCCTATGCCTTGGCCATAGGTTCTATAAAGTATGCCATGCTGTATACCAGATCTATTGTATATCCTACACTGATTTTGGCAAGGGAGTACAATAGTGGTCTAGGAGTAGATCACTGGACAGCGGTCAAAATTATCCTTAGTGGAATAAGGATATGTTTCTCAATTATGGACGTGACAAAAAAGGGTTCGTCGTAAAAGGTTACGTCGATGCAAATTTTGACACTGATCTAGATGACTCTAACTCTCAATCTAGATACATATTGAAAGTGGGAGCAATTAGCTAAGAGTAGCTCCGTGCAGAGCATTGTTGACATAGAAATTTGCAGAATACATACCGATCTGAATATGGCAGACCCGTTGACTAAACTTCTCTCACAAGCAAAACATGATCACACCTTAGTACTCTTTGGGTGTTAATCACATAAGCGATGTGAACTAGATTACTGAATCTAGTAAACCCTTTGGGTGTTGGTCACATGGTGATGTGAACTATGGGTGTTAATCACATGATGATGTGAACTATCGATGTTAATCACATGGTGATGTGATCTAGATTATTGACTCTAGTGCAAGTGGGAGACTGAAGGAAATATGCCCTAGAGGCAATAATAAAGTTATTATTTATTTCCTTATTTCATGATAAATGTTTATTATTCATGCTAGAATTGTATTAATCGGAAACATAATACATGTGTGAATACATAGACAAACAGAGTGTCACTAGTATGCCTCTACTTCACTAGCTCGTTAATCAAAGATGGTTATGTTGCTAACCATGGA
Source organism: Triticum monococcum (assembly GCA_034509565.1). Lineage (NCBI taxonomy): Eukaryota > Viridiplantae > Streptophyta > Magnoliopsida > Poales > Poaceae > Triticum > Triticum monococcum. Next base: position 680,680,616 of record CM067845.1, on the reverse strand, counting down.
CAAAGAGTTGTTATTTGATTAACGGGATCACATCATTAGGTGAATGATCTGATTGACATGACCCATTCCATTAGCTTAGCACCCGATCGTTTAGTATGTTGCTATTGCTTTCTTCATGACTTATACATGTTCCTGTGACTATGAGATTATGCAACTCCCGTTTGCTGGAGGAACACTTTGTGTGCTACCAAACGTCACAACGTAACTGGGTGATTATAAAGGTGCTCTACAGGTGTCTCCAAAGGTACATGTTGGGTTGACGTATTTCGAGATTAGGATTTGTCACTCCGATCGTCGGAGAGGTATCTCTGGGCCCTCTCGGTAATGCACATCACTTAAGCCTTGCAAGCATTGCAACTAATGAGTTAGTTGCGGGATGATGTATTACGGAACGAGTAAAGAGACTTGCCGGTAACGAGATTGAACTAGGTATTGGATACCGACGATTGAATCTCGGGCAAGTAACATACCGATCACAAAGGGAACAACGTATGTTGTTATGCGGTCTGACCGATAAAGATCTTCATAGAATATGTAGGAGCCAATATGGGCATCCATGTCCTGCTATTGGTTATTGACCGGAGACGTGTCTCGGTCATGTCTACATTATTCTCGAACCCGTAGGGTCCGCACGCTTAAGGTTTCGATGACAGTTATATTATGAGTTTATACGTTTTGATGTACCGAAGGTTGTTCGGAGTCCCGGATGTGATCACGGACATGACGAGGAGTCTCGAGATGGTCGAGACATAAAGATTGATATATTGGAAGCCTATGTTTGGATATCGAAAGTGTTCCGGGTGAAATTGGGATTTTACCAGAGTACCGGGAGGTTACCGGAACCCCCCCCCCCCCCCCGGAGATATATGGGCCTTAGTGGAAAAGAGAAGAGGCAGCCAGAGATGGGCTGTGCGCCCTTCCCCTCCCTTGGTCCGAATAGGACAAGGAGAGGGGGCCGGCCCCCTTTCCTCTTTTCCCTCCTCCGTGAATCCTATTCCAACTAGGATGGGGGGGGGTCCTACTCCCGGAGGGAGTAGGACTCCTTCTGGCGCGCCGCTCCTAGGCCGGCCGCACCCCCCCCCCCCCCCCTTGAGCCTTTATATACGGAGGCAGGGGGACCCCAGAGGAACACAAGTTGATCCACGTGATCATATTCTTAGCCGTGTGCAGCGCCCCCTGCCACCATAGTCCTCGATAATATTGTAGCGGTGCTTAGGCGAAGCCCTGCGACAGTAGTACATCAAGATCGTCACCACGCCGTCGTGCTGACGGAACTCTTCCCCGACACTTTGCTGGATCGGAGTCTGGGGATCGTCATCGAGCTGAACGTGTGCTAGAACTCGGAGGTGCCGTAGTTTCGGTGCTTGATCGGTCGGGCCGTGGAGACGTACGACTACATCAACCAAACGCTTCCGTTGTTGATCTACAAGGGTACGTAGATCACACTCTCCCCTCTCGTTGCTATGCATCACCATGATCTTGTGTGTGCGTAGGAAATTTTTTGAAATTACTACGTTCCCCAACAATTGATTGACATTTTACTGTCTACATTATGTCGTCATGCTTATGGCATTGTTTTATTTTTTGTAAACTTAATACTTTGATATGCATGTTGGATAGCGGTCTTAGAGTGGAGTATTAGTAGTAGATGCAGTTTGATAATGGTCTACTGATCACAGACGTAATGTCCATATAAAATTATACCATAAATGATCCTAGTCATAAATATAAAAAATATAATTTAATCACTGTCCAACTGTAATTTGTTCACCACACTACACTTGTATACTTGAGAGAGATGTCACTAGTGAACCTATGGCCCCTTGGGTTTATTCTCCATTACTATTTTTTTTGTTACAATTACTATTCTTTGTTGTACCGTTTTACCATTCTATCAACTATCATTATCCTGTGCAATTTAATTGTAACTAGCAGGAGAAGAAGCTTGACAACCTTTTTGACGCGTTGGGAACAAGTTTGTTTTGTGTTGATTGCGCACGTACTAGTGACATTGTTTGCTGGGAGAGCTCCTTCTGGCTCGATAAACCTTAGTTCTCAACCGAGGGAAATATTTATTGCTAGATTACATCACCCTTACACTTGGAGGTTACCCAACCACTCTTACGAGAGAGCAAGTAGATGCCGCTCTCGTTTTTGTTAGCTTCGAAGTCTTGGTTGGGGTTGTGTGCTGGTGACTATGTCCCTCGGTAGGAATAATGTCTCTCACGTTCGATCGCCCCGTCTTGATGGTGTGTCTAGTATAGTTGGAAGGCGTGTGAAGGTGTGTCTCTGCCAGATCTCATGGGATTCGGTCAGTGCCGATCTTCGCTGGATCCATTTGGATCTAGTCTTCGCAAGTGTGTTTACAAGTTGATCTATGACTCTCTTCAACCGCAATGTTTGCTACTCTAGTGTGTTGGTTTTGTGGGCCCTTGGCATGCATGATGAGTTTTTGGTTGTCTACTGCAACAAAGTTTGCCCGACTTCGATGAGGGAGGGGCTATGACGACGTCGTGCCTTTGGCGCTTGTAGTCATCATTAGGTGGTCCATGGACTTGGTTGTAATTTTTTTACCTTTGGTGTTCTCTCTAATGCCATGTTTAATTATGAATAGATCGGGAGTTTCTCTTGGGATTTTTTTTATTCAAGGAATGTTTCATGATAACAGAAAGAGACAATGGTATATTTTAAAAACAACCGGTATCATCGCAAAGCGCAAAACCACCGAATCCATGGTTATGCCGAAATTCGTCTGACGACAATGTCAATCATCAATTGACTTTCAACATCATACGAAGTGGTTCCTTGTGACTTGTCGGAAGGAAAATCTTCTTTTAAAAGGAAGAGAATAAGATGAAAACTAAGTAGTTAGTGAGAGGCCGTAGTTGAAACACGTATGGTTCGCGAAAAGCCACACACATATATATCAGCTAGCATGCAGCATTTCATTGTGTCAGCCTGACAGAGTGAGTGAGTGAGTGAGTGCATTTCATTGTGTCAGCCTGACAGAGTGAGTGAGTGAGTGAGTGACCATGCATGTACCTGTCACAGCAACTATGGCCCTGTTTGGATACTCTAACTTATAGATGTTAGAGTTAGTTTCTAACTCGTGACTAACCCTAAATTAATTCTAGCTAAAGAGGTGTTTGGGTGACAGGGTTAGATTGACAATAAATGCACTTGATTGATAGAGAAAAGTGATTTTTCAATGGGCCCCATGAGAACTAGCTCCAATTAGCAACTCTTGGCTGACGAGATAGAGAGAGAAAAGTGATTTTTCAGTAGGCCTCATAAGAACTAACTCAAATTAGCACCTCTTGGATGAAATAATTTTTTTAATGGATCAGATGCAATTAGCTCTAATTTAACCCTCGTGTTTAGATATTTTATGACTATTTGAGCCCTAGCTAACTCAAGCTAACACTAACCCATGAATTCAAACAGAACCTATGTCTTACGAGTGGCCGGGCACCTCGCGCGTTCGCCAATCCTATGATCGACAGCAATGTGTGGCAGCACTGCACCAGCAGTTAGCCGGCTGTGTGCCCACCGGCGCGGTAGGACAGCAAATAGGAGTGAGTCGTGTGGCTGCCATTCCGGCGACGTGGCTTGATTGCGCGCCATTCCGTGGCCTGAAACTTCCCGAGACTTCACTATTTTCGAAGTTACCCCCAACACCGACGTCCCAGGCGACCCGGCCGCGTGCACCGGTAGCAGTGTCCCCAACGTAGGAGAGCTCACGCGTCACGCGCGCCATGGCGGAGGGCTGCAGGTACGTTGCGCGCGTCCCCGACGGCGGCAGCCAACGCAGACAGATCCCGGCCGCCCAGGGAGCCCTTGGCGCGGCCGGCTAGGCAGTCGATGCAGACGGGCATCCTGGGGCTCGCAGCACAATACGTGGAGAGTCCGCACCAACGACGAACGCGGAGTACGTGGCGACACCACAGTCCTCGTGGATGACGTCCACGATGATACGGGCAAGCTGTCACTAGGCCTGTAAGAAAGACACTCGAGATCAAAACTGTATTCTTGGCTCGACTCGAAAAAACTAAGCATCAGTTTATGCAGCTCCATAGAGAAATGAGTTGATCTTGAACGCGGGCTCACTTGATTTTTTGGGATCTCAGACTCTCTATGGTGTGAAAACTCAAGATTTTCGATGGGACGGTGACGATTTGTGCATTGTTCTCTTTTTGAAAGTATCGCTTTTGAAGAACCTCTTCTGGCGTCCGGGTGTTGCTTTTGGTGGTGGTTAGAGTGTTGCTGTTGTGAGCGTTTAATCACTGCGATGGGTTTTTTTAATATATTTTTCTCTTTTTTATTTTTGTTCTTAGTTGTGTGCATCCTTATATCTTTTGATATCTTGTTTGCGCAGAGACTGGGTATAATTGGTATCCTCGCGATATTAATATATTAAAAGGAAATAGTATAATTTATTATCATATACCCCTTTCTTCCCGAATTACTTGTGGCGGAAATTGATAGAAATGGATCTGGAACTAAAATACATTTACATCCCTGCTACAAGTAATTTCGGACAGAGGTAATGTGCGTTCTCTATGATTTCTCAATTTTATCTACTATAAAACACGACATTCATTAAAACGTGAAGAATATTTCAGACTCGATATGATACGCGGTAAGCCATGTGATAAATACCGTGTTATCTTTTGTCAAAGTTTGAGAGCCGATTTCTTCTATTATCTGTTCATTGACGACGTCTTGCTATCAAGTATATTAGTCTTCCCATGCAAAAAAGCTCTGGACTTTAGCTGAGTGAGAACAAGTTTTTTTTTTGAGAAATAGCTGAGTGAGAACAAGTGAAAGTACTTTTAAATAATTTATATTAACATGTTTTATTAGAATAATACTATGTATCCAGTGGCAGGTCCAATGGGCTGAAGCCTGCCTTCTAGAAAAAAACGGTTTCTGCTCGCGAAAAAAAAAACGATTTCTTTTTTACTACTGGTATTCTTCGTTTAGGACCAGTCCAACAATGACGTAGCTGTAGGGTGGTCAGGGTGGTCCATGGACCACCCTGGAATTTGGCCCATTAGTTTAGTTCTTGTCTGAAAAAAAAGGAAACATATCCAGACCCAACTTAGGTCTCAGCCCATGTACATGCAAAGCATCGGCTCGTTTCTTTAGTCTCCTCATACGTGTGTATGTACGCTGATCGTTTCTAATTCCCAACTCCCCGTCGACTCTTTCTCCTTTGGTCTCTAGAAGTCTGAAAGACTGAAACCCTAGCGCCATCACCCAGCGGCCAGCACAAGGCTGGCACTCCGGCAGGGCACCAGCCGACGGCGACGGACAGGCGACCAGCGAAGGACGCGCGTCCCGGCGGCTGACGGAGGAAGCACGCACGCACGCATAGGTACAACCCTGCACAGTGTGCACTAGTTGTTTTCTTTTCTACTTCAATCCAAAGTATGATTTTTGTTCTTCTCTAATACAGAGCACAATTTCCTTTTGCTATGAAGATTTGAACGATTTGTTGAGAGTGTAAGCTTTAAAGTTGTTTGCACTTGATAATTTGTCAATTGAACCGATTGAATCATTAGGGCTTTGTTCCAACTGAGTTAGTGTACTAACTTTTTTGTATAACTGTTGTAAAAATGAAGAGGACAGGAGACATTGCATCCTTTTTCTTATATGGATCCGACAAATAAGGTGTGTTATATTTTACGCGAGTGTAAGGCTTGAACATGAAGTTTAATATGCTTTGACCTTATTGCTATGTGCTTTGGATATATTCAGTGTGCATATGTTGGTTTGTTAAATTTGTGGTGTAAATTTTTGTGTATCAATTGAACCACCCTGACATAAAATCCTGGCCACGCCACTGCAGCCCAACTACTCCCAACGTGACCCTAGGCAGACGTGAATCCGCTACTCTGTCCTCGTTCGAGCCAGCAAAGAAGCACCGCCGGCCGCCAATCCTGACCCTAGGCAGCTGCCATCGGCAGGCTCCTCCGGTCCTCCTGACTCGACCTCGTACAGACGCTCGACGGAGGCATGGCCGCACGGCCACCTCGTGCAGGCGCTCCACAACGCCAGCGCGAACGGCAGCCCGCAGGACTCGAGTGGCGGCATCAACGGCCCCTGACTTGAGTGCAGCCGCCAACTAGTCGCTGGCCGAAGAAGTGGACGCGTCGGCCGGCCGGAGATAGGATTCGGCTCGCACAGCAGCACGCCCCGCTCCATCTCATCATGCTCGATATCGACTTTAGATTGTTACGAGCTGAGTATGAGCCATTTTCTACTGACCATGAGCTTCACTCGGTTTGAGCTCGCTCGAGTTTTAATATAAATTGAGAGCAGAGCCTAATCCAACTCACTCGAACTCAATTGCAGCCATAGCTGTTGATCAGCGCTGGGTTACACAGATCAATCAAACATGATTTAAGGGGTGATCGGGCTTTTTTAGATGTTTTCCGCAAGTACCAAAATACCATTTTGGTAAAGGTGTAATCTCCACTGTCCATTTACCTTGAAATTGTGAACTTTTTAAAGGGGGTGTACCGAAGCAAATATGTGAAGAAATGCCCCCTGCAGCATAGCTTCGCCCCTCAATACATGTGCTGGTAATTTCGCTTCAGGTCCAAACCTATGAGGCTATGCTGCTCGTCTCGTTGAAGGACAGGAAAGATGACGGTCTGGGCCGACAGCAGCGGGCAAACAACGACAGCCAAACTGGAACAAACCACGAAGATGGGCGGAGGGTACGTATCCATGGGGCTGCCCCACGCCAAAAATCTGCGCTGCGTTTAGCGCATAGGAACTTCCATCATCTTTCTTCACAGATCAAACATGTGTCATTTGAATCGAATGAAACTGAAAACAGGAACTAGCATAACATGCTCCGCTATCCTAATCACCCGACACGACAAGCTTACCATAAGAATCAGAATGTAAAAAAGTACAGATGACAGTCTATCACTCTTCATCTTTGAATCAACATTACATGGTGTCCTTCCGCACCACAACCCGCTCACTCAAATAAGTCAAGATCAAAATATCGTTATGATCGTTACATAGCACCGGCTCGCGAAAACGCCGGCTGAGAATAAATAGCTCACTACTGGTCAAAAATTACTCTCACAAAGGCACACATATCTATGGAAACAAGAGTTTTATCTTTTTTCCCATTATTGAAAAAAATGTAAGGTATGCTTTGGACTATGTAAGGTATTTCCCACGGGCAGGACTTACGCCGCGGCCAACTTCATCTCCTGCTGGTCCTCGAGATTCAGAACGTCAAGCAGCTTTGGCCAAGACTCGGGGATTCCTCCGGGTAAATCGAACTCGAGAACCTTCCCCTGCTTCTGGTAGAAATCCTCCACGGGTTGACTCTGAAAATGCCAGGAAGACAAATGCTAATTGTGATTTACTAGTTCCATCAAGTATGTGATCGAAAGCATTGTAGCGCTACTGATGATGCTCGGCACACTAACAGAGTGCAAGAACTGCATGCTTTAGGAACTGAATTTAACTAGCTGGAGTAAAAGGCAAGGAATTATGTAGCGAGTGCGAAAATGCAGAGTGCAATACCATTTCATTGTAGATCCGCAGGCGATTTCTCACAACCTCTTCGGTGTCGTCGTCTCGAGTAAGAAGCTTTGAGATGCAGTTATTGGGGGGTAACAATGGTGACATGTAGATCGGTGGTAGCCCATTTTCGGCCTTGACATCAATGCAGGCCAAATTGAAGTTCTTACCACACTGGCTACAAATACGTCTACCAAGGCACTTCTGTACTATGATATCTTCTCTCAACTTCAGATTAACCACCATATCAATGTCTGTAACTCCGTCCAGAATTTCCTGAGCAAAGTATATGGAAGAAAACATTATTAGTTTGGAACATCATGATTAAGTAAACAACCATCAAAGAGTATCTGATTGCAGTTTTTGCTTGACACAGCCAGCTAATCAAAGTGTTACATATTAGCAAGCTAAGCAGAAAGTACTCATGCAATCACACCTCTAAATAAAGATTTTTAGATATATATCACATTGCACTTCTGCAAATCAAATTAGCAAGAAAACAATTAACTGAAATTGATGGAATTCAATCACCAAGTTTTTCCTATCATAAGGAATAAACAAAGCAGAAATGGCTCATGATATGTAAAAAAATCCTCACCGCTTGGTTTACGGTGCGTGGAAAACCATCAAGAATAAATCCTGATTCACCCTTCTCTTCTCCTTTCTTCAGCCGTTTAGATAAAAGATTGATGATAATTTCATCAGAAACCAGCTTTCCTTGATTAACAATTTCCTTAAGCTGCAGAAGAAAAACCAACCATGTCATTTCCAAACGAAAGAAAAAGGATAATCAGATAAAGAGCAAAGCTAATATAGCACGATGATGCAGCACCCATGTCAAGACACAGTAAAAAAATGGCATTAAATTAGAATCATACATATAACCACCTTAGCAATAGACCCTGGGGGAAGCAATAGGATAAGTATATGTTTACTCTTCCTGTCTATTCAGGATTGGAAGTATTAGAAAAAGTTCTAGTGAATAGCCTGCTATGCTTTCCCAATTGGATGTATTAGAACGTTTTTAAGTGAATAGCCCGCAACACTTTTCCAATTGGCAACTGGAATAAAATAGCCAAAGGCAGAATCATCCCCTGAAACACCATCCTAGGATTTAAAGATAGTAATAACTAGACTGTCGGTGTCTATGAATTCAAAAACAATATTACTATTGCTTGGCATTTTCGTTATCAATCTACATCTATAGAAGATGCAAAATTTCCACCAAATTATGATCTCAGGTCTGCAATGGAGGCAAAATGGATCGCAATAGCATGCTGAGTTCAAATGGCATATCCTATCCGACGCAAGTTCAAGCAGTCCACGACAAGATCCTGACCATTAAGTCTGAATGTTCAGTACAAAATTATAATCTAGACCTCTGGATCTAAATGAAAACCATTCGGGTCCTACTTCACAGGTAAAAAATAATCGCGAATCACATAGGGCAAGGCCAGACACCACAATTAGGCACATCTCTACTGATCTGTGATATATACAACAAGCAGAAACAAGCCGCGAATCCCAATTCACAGATCCAGATCGGGATCTGGAAATCGGCGGAGAGGGAAATGGGGGAAGGTGCACTCACCTGCACGGCGTCCGGGCCGGTGGAGGCGAGCTCGTCGCGGACGAGGTCGCCGGTGGCGATGTGGGGCACGCCGAGGAGGCGGGAGAGGCGGCTGGCGTAGGTGCCCTTGCCGACGCCCGGGCAGCCCAGGAAGACCCACTGCACGTTCCTCTCGTGCGCCGGCCGGCGCCTCCTCTCGGCCCCCGCGAACGGGAAGGCCGGCGCCGCCGCGGGCGTCTGCTCGGGCGCCAGCGACGTCGCCATGCGCCTCCTGCCCGCGGCGGCGGCGACGGAGGAGGAGGAGGACGACGCCGCGGCGCGGAGCAGGCGCTGTACGGCCGCCATGGCGAGGCTGGCGCGTGGCGGAGACGGGGGCGCGGGGTTTTAGGGTTGGGTGGCCCCTCGCCGTTTCCTCCGCCGGGTATTTGTACGCGCGCGCGGCGGCTTCGCGAGCACAGATGCGACGAGGATGGGGAGGGGGGCTGGGAGGAGAGGACGATGCCGGGCTGAGGCGAGGGGGGCGTGGCGCGGGTCCAGTGCCAACGCGTGTACCGGCCCTACCTGTCGTTCTCCGTGGTCCTCTGGACTAGGTGCATGCGCGAGGTTAAAGCTGTTCGGGCCGAACATCGCAGTAGTGTTGTACGGTTTCACCGTCCGATTTGAATCTGGATGTTTGTGTCGATGCGAATCTTGATGCCGGAGAATATCCGTTCTCAGCATCTGCCCGGACCCTATTTCCTCCCCAAACGTTTTTTTTAAAGGAAATTGGCCATCATGGCGGTTTATATTCGAAAAAACTAACACCCACACGTGTGGACGGGTGTTTGTATCTTGCCCACACGCGTGGATCCACGTTCGTTTATGGTTGCACGAGTCTTGCCATGTTTGTAGTGCCACGTAGGATTGGGCTGGTGCATGGGCACTTAACAGGTCGCCCACACGTCCGTTTTCATCACACGGAGGGACCGGTGTGTGGGCACTTAACAGTTCGCCCACACGTCAGTTTTCACTCATGCACAGGGGCTGGTGTGTGGGCATTTATCAGTTCGCACACACGTCCGTCTCCTCTCCCACACTCAAAGCTGCCAGTTGCCATGTGTTTTGCAGGATACATGGCAATTGCCCTAGTGTGCTTGTAAGAAGATGGCAACTCTCTTTTTATCCGAACATGTCAGTTGTCATGTGTTTTGTAGGGTACATGGCAACTGTCCTAGTGTGCTTGTAAGCAGATGACAACTCTCTCTTTTTATCTGAACATGTTATTTTGACATGTCTCTTTGTAGCACTACACGACAACTATCTAATTACCTAGTGTTAGTAGGTGTCAACTCCTAAAATTTTCAAATCATGGCAACTGTAGTAAATCAGACCATACATGGTAACTGCCTAGTGTTAGTAGATGGCAACCCCTAAAGTTTTCAAATCATTGCAACTATAGTAAACTAGACCATACATGGCAACAGTTGCAGTTGTCCAAAAATGGCATCTGGCATTTGACCTGAGATGGCAACTGCAGTTAAGCAACCATGGCAAATGTAGTTGTCCAACATGTGTAGGATCGAAAGTATGTCTAGAGGGGGGTGATTAGACTACTTGACCAAATAAAAACTTAACCTTTTCCCAATTTTAGTTCTTGGCAGTTTTAGCTATCTTAGGACAAGTCAAGCAATCATTACACAATTCAAGCAAGCATGCAAAGAGTATATTGGCAGCGGAAAGTAAAGCATGCAACTTGCAAGAATATAAAGGAAAGGGTTTGGAGAATTCAAACGCTATTGGAGACACGGATGTTTTTTCCGTGGTTCGGATAGGTGGTGCTATCCTACATCCACGTTGATAGAGACTTCAACCCACGAAGGGTAACGGTTGCGCGAGTCCACGGAGGGCTCCACCCACGAAGGGTCCACGAAGAAGCAACCTTGTCTATCCCACCATGGCCATCGCCCACGAAGGACTTGCCTCACTAGCGGTAGATCTTCACAAGTAGGCGATCTCCTTGCCCTTACAAACTCCTTGGTTCAACTCCATAATCTTGTCGGAGGCTCCCAAGTGACACCTAGCCAATCTAGGAGACACCACTCTCCAAGAAGTAACAAATGGTGTGTTGATGATGAACTCCTTGCTCTTGTGCTTCAAATGATAGTCTCCCCAACACTCAACTCTCTCTCATAGGATTTGGATCTGGTGGAAAGAAGATTTGAGTGGAAAGCAACTTGGGGAAGGCTAGAGATCAAGATTCATATGGTTTGAATGGAATATCTTGGTCTCAACACATGAGTAGGTGGTTCTCTCTCAGAACATATGAGTTGGAATGGTGTATGTGTTCTGATTGCTCTCTCCACGAGTGAAGAGGAGGTGGAGGGGTATTTATAACCTCCACACAAAATCCAACCGTTACACACAATTTATCAATCTCGGTGGGACCGAATCAGAAAACTCGGTCGAACCGAAATAGTAAACCTAGTGACCGTTAGGAATTTCGGTGGGACTGACATGCAACTCGGTAGGACCGATTCGGTTAGGGTTTGGGCATAACGTAATCTCGGTGAGACCGATTGCACAAACTCGGTGAGACCAAATTTGGCAATAAGCTAACCAGAGAGTTGGTCAGGCAAACTCGGTGGGACCGACTCGCTCTTTCGGTGAGACCGAAAAGTTACAAGTAGGAAACATAGAGTTTACATTGCAATCTCGGTGGGACCGATTCGCTCTTTCGGTGAGACCGAAAAGTTACAAGTAGGAAACAGAGAGTTTGCAATCCCATCTCAATGAGACCGAGATCCTTATCGGTAGGACCGAATTGCTAGGGTTTGGCAGTGGCAAATGACAAGTGAAACTCGGTGGCGCCAGATTGAAAGAATCGGTATGACCGAGTTTGGCTTAGGGTTTAGGTCATTTGTGGATATGGGAAAGTAGCTAAGGATTTTGGAGCATATCATTAAGCACATAAAGCAAGAGGCTCATTAAGCAACACCTCATCCCTCCTTGATAGTATTGGCTTTTCCTAAAGACTCAATATGATCTTGGATCACTAAAATATAAAATGAAGAGTCTTGAACTTTTGAGCTTGAGCCAATTCTTTGTCCTTAGCATTTTGAGGGTTCCACTTTCACATCCATGCCATGCCAATCATTGAGCTTTCCTGAAATAATCATCTTGAAATAGCATTAGCTCAATGAGCTATATGTTGTTATGAATTACCAAAACCACCTAGGGATAGTTGCACTTTCAACATGGCAACTGCAGTTAAACGAACATGGAAGAGGGTTCGTACCATGGTAACTGCGGGGCGCGTGATGACTGTCACGCGGGGCGTGCGGGACCATGAGGTAGGAGGCCTGACATACGGGTGTGTGGGCGTTATCTATTTTGCCCACACGTAGGCGTGTGAGAAGGATCGCGAGAAAAAAAAGGTGTGTGGGCATTACTTATTTTGCCCACACATCGTTTTAGACACCACATAAAACATGTGGGCAGACATCTTAACGCCCATACATATGGACGTTATCGGCGTCATTTATATTTCATGTGCAAACATCGATAAATCATTTGTTAAGACATCTACTAGAAAAATCGGAAGCTTCGATTTCCAGATAATGGTTCTAGAGACCTCCGAATTTCTACCCAACAAATATGGTGCCATACTGGCCTTCCTAGGGCAATGAGAAAAATCTATGGAAATAAAATTACGAGCTAAAAACGAGCATTCTTTATAAATTGCCGTAGCCGGACCAACCTTCGTTCTGCATGATCTCAATAACTTCCATGCAACCACCTTCCGCGTAAATGTTGTTACATCCAATTTCATTGGCGAGGAGGAGTCCATCTCGTAATTCCCGTGCTTCTGTTGTTGTCGCATCTTCTACGAATGAGATGTTGCTGCATGATGTTGCCACAAAGAAGCTCGTATGGTCCCGCAGAATCGCACCTGTCGCCTCGGTGCCACTGTCACAATCGAAACCAACATCAAAATTCAGTTTAAGCATGCCCTCTGATGGCTTCTCCCAGCCACGTCTCTTTATTCTGCTCTTGAGAAATTTTTCGCAAGTGATGCTATTGCTTGCGTCGATCTAGTGGGCCTTCAACACCCCCCCGTTCAAAGAAATTAATTAGATTGGACCTCACACTTAGTCCCTATACAGCCGTTGTCCAGCACCCCTTAAATCGCCTTAAAAAATAGGGACAATATAAGGGCGATCAGATGCGACCAGACTCCAGGTCATAGCGGTCCCACTAGCAGCCGGGGCCGAATCCTCTGACTTGCAAGCCAAGTTAAAGAGCTAGAGAATCATCTACTTCCTCCGTCACAGTTTAGAAGGCACGGTTAAATTTGCGTGTGTTTGCACAATAGACAAGGTTTAAGGCGCATTGCATTTATTTGTAGTAGCTAATTAGTACTCTGATATACTATTTCTATATGCATGCGTAGTGTGAATGATATTTTTTAGCCCATCTCACAACCAATAGATAACCACCTAGGTCCCAGAGAATTTCCAAGCGCGCCTTCTAAATCGTGACGGAGGAAGTATGTGTAAAATGGAGAAGTAAAGTCAGAGAATGTTCCCTGTTAAAAAATTAATGTTGTTCGCATTTTACTGTAGGTAATCATTGTTCTTAAATTATTGTGTTAGGCTGCAAATTAAAGGAATCTAGTGAAGGAAAGTCAGGGTACCGTAGCTTACCTGACTTCCATTCCTATGTTTGTCGGGGAACTAATCCACGAGCACCTATGGGACCGGCGGACCGAGCCCCTTTCGGTTCGGCGAGGGGGGGGGGGGGGCGGAGATCGCACGAAGAGCAGATCGAGGCGAAACACACGAGCAGTTTACCCAGGTTCGGGCCGCACGGATGCGTAAAACCCTACTCCTGCTTTGTGGTTTGTATTGAGTTCTTGCTCGGGAGCGCTGAGTGCTACAGTACACACCAGCAGCTAACGAGACCGAGCATGAGTGTTCTCTCCTCCCTATCCCCCTCTACGTTGCGCATGGGCCCCCTTTTATATGCTCAAGGGGTCACCGACAGGTGGCGACGTAGACAAGGGTAAAAATGGAAAGGTGTTGCGGTTGGTACAGCTACCTGCTACAGTGTATCATACCTAACCCTGACGGCAGGGGACAAGGGCATTAAATGCCCGTCTGCGTCGCCCAAATAGTACAAAAGGGACCATCAGGCACGCCACCGCTCGCCACGATGGCAATCTTGTCAGCGCCGCTTGCCACCGCGCACCGCTGGCTGCACAGCCTCCCGCCATGTATGCCTGGAAGGGTCCCAGAGCGACACCTTGGTGGATGTGCTGGAGCGCGGGTACAGAGTGGTGGCTTGCCGTGGCAAGCGCCTTGCCGCGGTCGTTGTCTTGTCGCGTCCGGGAGCTTGTCGCTCACCGGGCCTTGCCGGGACGCGTGGCGCGTCGTGGCAAGTTCCTTGAGATGCCTCGGTTGGCCTTCCCGGCAAGCTCCTCTTGCCGGGGTCTTGTCTCCTTGGCTTGGATACTTTGTCCTTGAATGGCTCCAAAGGAACCACGGAGGACCTTGGCGGTCACCCGGCAAGCCTTGCCGCGGGATGCTGCGACTGCCCGTGCACAAGTTCGGGATACTAGGGTACCCCTACTCTAGTACACCGACAGGAGCCCCCGGGCCTGGACCATACACGGTGCCGAGCGCTGTTGGGCCAGGCCCAAAACAGGGCACGGGCACGCGCGACCTGGGTTACGCCGTATCTCTCCCCGAACGGCACGTGTTGAATGCGGCGTCGTGGGAGAGATCGTGGGTGGTTTCTTTATTCGGAAAGGCGGAACGTCCGCCCCCTCCCTCTTTATAAGCAGGGGAAACAGGGGTAGTTCGCCCATTCGCCGGTTGCTACTCCAATCTCGGAAACCTCTGCCGCTCCCCCGTCTTCCCAAAGCTGAAAGAGAGCAGCGCCCTTCCCCCCATCACCACCAGCACCACCAACACCGTCGACCTCCTCCACCACTTCCGCCATGGCTCCGAAAGCCGACAAGGGGAAGGTTGTGAAGTCGACCGAGGCGCAGCGGCTTGCGGCGCTGCGAAAGGAGCGGGCAATCTTCCCCCCCAAGCTCGCCGCGAGGTAGCTGACGGAGTATTACTACCTCTTCTGGTCGACGGAGACGCGAGCGCATCCGCGCACGAAGGTACTTCCAGCCGTCGCTTGGAAAATGGCTCCAAATGGATATCCTTTCTTCGCCTTGTTCTTCTACTGCGGGCTCTGCCCGCCTTTCTCTGAGTTTTTCTGCGATATTATGAACACCTACGGGTTCCGCCTCCTTGACTTCACCCCCAATGTTGTTCTGACCATGGCAGTTTTCGCACATCTCTGTGAAAACTTTGTTGGAGTCTATCCAAATGTAGCCCTTTTTCGCCACTTCTTTATGCCCCGAGTAGAGAAAGGAGAGCCTTTATCCGGCGGAATTGCCTGGATCTCGAGGGCCGGCAAGAAGGACGCTTATCTGGAGGGAGAGTTCCGCGGCAAGTGGAAGGAATGGAGAGCAGACTGGTGCTGGATTGTCGAGGAGAACCCGCAGCCGTTTACCGCCCGGCGTCAAGCCCCAGTAGCACGCGGCAGCGATTGGAGCAACGTGGCCCTGGAAGACGATAGGCTGAAGATTGCCGTCACCCGGATCCAACGCCTCAGGCTTGCCGGGCTCACTGTAGGCGCTGTTGGCGCAGATTTTCTTTGCCGCCGCATCGCCCCCCCTGCAGGAACGGAGGAGACCCGCCTGGGAATTCAAGAATGCGGCGGATATCATGAGGCTGCGTCCAGGCCTCAACTTCAACTTCACTGTTTTGGAGCTTAACGCGATGCTCCAGGAGCTGTTCAAGTACGACCCTCAACATCCCGAAGTGTTCAGGTTGCCGAAGGGTGTCGTTCTGCTGTGCAACAACTCCGCGCTCGACCGCATCCGTGCAATGATGCCGCTGTGCGATTCGCATGGAATTGTTCCAACTTGGCAAGAGCATGTAGACGACGTCATGCAGGAGTTCTTTGACGGCTTGGTAGAAGTGCCGGTCTGCTCCGATGAAAAGAAAAGCCTCACCCGCGACACCATCGATGCTGAGATGAAACGCATCGTCACCAGGCTGGAAGAGGCGGCGGCAGCCGTAGCCGCGGGCAAGTTTGGATTCACCGTGGAGGAGGCAGAGGCAGCAGAGGCGGCAAGCCGTACCGAGCGAGAGGAGCTTGCCAGCGAGGAAGAGCTTGCCGGGCATGACGTCGAGTCGAGCGAGCCCGCCAAGGATACGAGCGGCTCGCTGGAGATCAACTCCTCTTCCTCCTCATCCTCAGACAGCTCGCCGCAAGCAGAGCCCCCAGCTCCACCAAGAAGGCGTCTCCGCAAGGCCGGGGACGTAGCGGGGCGGCGGGCGAGTCGACAGTCGCCGCGCCGCGTGACACGCTCCACCGCGGCAAGCACTGTTGCCGCGGGAGCACCCCACGTTGCTGCGGCAACTAGAGCGGGGTCCACCCAGACCACCGCTTCTGCTCCTGCCGCTTCTCACGCCGCGGCGGCAGCCGGAGCGGGGTCGTCTCAGACCACCGCCACTGTTCCCGCCAAGCGGCCAAGGGAACCTACTCCTCCGCCTCCTTGCACCGGACGTGAGCCGGACTTCGACTTCTCCGCGTTCAGCTCCGACGAGGAAGAAGAAGAGTAAGATTCTCTTGTTGTACTTGTAGTTCTTCAATTCTTGCTGTTTTGTCTTGTATCTCATTTGCTTTACTCTGAACTTATTCCTTTTTAGGACTCTGGCCCAGAGAGCAGTGAAGAGAGCCAAGGTCCCGGTGATTATTATCGAGGACGAACCCACCGCGACAGCAGGGGGTCCGTCCGAGACAACCTTGCCGGACCCGGCAACTGTTCTCCAGAGCAGCCCCCAGCGTAAGTATATGGTTCGCTTTCCGCTGTTAGGCGCGCATGGATACTCTTTCTTTGCTGACATCTGACTGTTGGTTTGTGTAGGAGCAGAGCAGCCCCACCAGGAGCGCCCGGAGGCCGCCCCCGAAATGCCAAGGGAGAGTCCTCCGGCAAGGAAGAGGTCTCCGGCAAGGGAGAGTTCTCCGGCAAGGGAGAAGTCTCCGGCAAGGGAGAGTTCTCCGGCAAGGGAGAAGTCTCTGGCAAGGGAGAGTTCTCCGGCAAGGGACAGCACCAGCGGCCCCCCGGCGGCGGAGACCACGACTGCAGAACCCGGTACAGGTAATCCTCTCGCTTCAAAACTTCCCTTGGGTTCTTCTTCTTTTGATCTTTTTTTTGGATATTTGCTTGACTCTTCTCCCTTTTCCGGCTGTCAGACCCATCTGCTGCGGAGCCGATGGAGACCGAGGTTGCCGCCGACGACGCCGCTGCCACCGAAGAAGCAGCCGGCGCTGACGATCCCGCCGGCGCAGAGGCCGCCAAAGCTGCCGCCGTAGAAGCAGGCGGGGGGTCTGGTGATCGCACTGATGGCCCTGAGGCCACAGGAGCGCCAGGCGCTACGCCGACCGCCGATCCCTCCGCCGATGCCGCAGCGTCAGGCTCCAAAGAGCCCCAGCCAGGCGTCTACTTGAAGGCCGGCGATGGCGTCTTCATCAACCTCCCCTGGGTGTCAAGCTCCAGAGCGCCGGTCGAAGGAGAGAGCTTCGACGGAGAGGTGCTCGCCTCCGCTGGGCTGACGCTGGTTGACGCGCCGAGCAGCAGCAACGAGCCTGAGGAGGAGCGGCTGCTGCGGAAGCTGGTGTCTCTCTACCGTGCTCGGCAAGCCAAGCTGGAATCCCGCGAGGCGCTTGTTGCGAAGGCGGGAGTGGACATCGAAAAGCACGCGGAGGAGCTCCGGGGTCTCAACCAGGAAGCTCTCCGGTCCCTGGCAGAGGAGCGGGCGCAACTCGCCGAGGAGCAGAAGGCCTTCCTCCTCGAGAGGGCTGAAGTCGAAGAGCAACAGCGGCTTGCCGCTGAAAAGCTGTCTGCGCAGGAGGGCGAGCTGGCGCAGCGGAAGGTCAACCTTGACGGCCACGAGGAGGAGCTTGCCGCGCGCGAGCGAACATTCGGCGGAGCCCTCAAGCAAGCAGAGGATGTTGCCGCAGCTGCCGAGGCCGCCAAGAAGGAGCTGGAGACGAAGGTGGCGCAGCTGGAGGCCGATCTCAAGGCGAGCGGTGAAGGGCTTGCCGTGCTCAAGCGTGAGCGGGAGAAGGACGCCTATAGTCACTCAGAGCTGCAGGCTCGTCTCGCCGAGAAGGGCAAGGAGCTCAGTGCCGCCAAGGACTCTAACGCAGATCTTGAGTTGAAGCTGACTACTTTGACCAAGACGCTGGACGGCGCCAGGGAGCAGGAGGCGGCCTTGAAGGAGGAGGTCAAGGCCGACAAGGCGCTGCTGGCGAGTGCTACTGCCGCCCAGAACACTTTTAGGGAGAATGTGGAGCACTGGATGGAGGGTCTCGTGAATGTTGCCGCAGACATTGACAGGGAGCTGGCGCAGCTGGGGATGGAGGATCTCGGGTATCCTTCCGACGAGAACCTCCAACCCAGCGCCAAGCTCACCTCGTTCTTCAAAGGCGTGGCGACAGTCCTCCAGCGACTCCGGGAGAGGATCCCAAAGCAGCTGGCCGACGAGTCGCGCAAGATCTGCGCGGGAGCTCTTCAAAAGGTGTTGGTGAAGGTGGCCTTCCACAACCCGGGCCTCAACCTCACCAACGTCCTCAAGACCCTGCCGCCGGATGCTGATCTGGAGGCGCTCAAGACCCTTGTCGCACCCATTGTGGACAAGGTGAGCGGGATCAAGAGGATTGAGGGCGATCGCGTAGACTAGGCCGCCCGTTTTCTTCTTTTCTTGTCGCTGCTGGTCATGTTATGAGAACAATCTGTTAGAGCCGCGACAAGCTACCTTGTAATATAACTCTATTCCGGGTAATGATTGCAATGTTATTTCCTTTACTTGATTCCTTCCTTTGTATGTTTTTGCCCTACGCTTTTAGGGAACTTGCCGGCGCAGGCACCTTAGCCGCGAGCGCTGAGTGCGGGACGTCAGCAGCCTGCTGGCGGTGCCGCTATCGACAAGAAACCTTGTCGCAACTAGTCGCAGCACACTTAAGTTGTTGAGCGGGCTCGAAACAAAGTAAGGGTGCAACTAGCTACGAGTTGGTTCCTCCGCGCACAGGTTTTCCATACAAAGCACGGTCGTTCAAGGAAGATAACTTAAAAATTAAAAAAATCTTATTGCTCAAACTTTGGCAACTTAGCTTTTCTGTTGTTTGCTTCCCGGTAAGGCGAAACTTTCTTGAACGACGCCTGGTCCATACCATTATCTTCTCCTTTCCCCCCGGCAAACTTGTGGGCGAGGGAACCTTCCTTTCCTTGAGAAAAAAGAAAGAGGAGAAAATAAAGATATGGAGCCTTATGGCTCGTTGTTGCTTACCGGGGGTAGGTGCTGCACAAAGTGTCAGATAACACATGCAAAAAATAGAAAGCATGAAATTGACAAGATGTGCGGAGCACATGGGCTTTATGCACGGGGTCTACGCCCGGCTTTGTACAAAGGATTACATGCAACAGCGGCAAGACTTGTACAAAAGGTGGTTGTCGGATGGGTTCCGGCAACCGCGCCTTACGGGTAAAACTTACGAAGATGCTCAATGTTTCAGGAGTTGCTCACCGGAATGCCATCTTCGGTCTCAAGGCGGACAGCGCCAGGCCTAGTGACTCGTTTCACCCGGTAAGGGCCTTCCCACTTCGGCGTCAACTTGTTGGAATTCTTGGTGGACTGAACACGCCGAAGAACAAGGTCGCCTTCCTCGAGACTTCTGGCGTTAACTTTGCGGCTATGGCAGCGGCGCAAAGCTTGCTGGTAGCGAGCAGCTCGTACAGCAGCCTGAAGACGGTCTTCCTCAAGGAGCAGCGTGTCATCTTGTCGCAACTGCTCTTGCTCAAGCTCATCATAAGCGAGCACTCGAGGTGACCCGTATACGAGTTCCGTGGGGAGAACTGCCTCTGCTCCATAGACTAGAGCGAAAGGTGTCTGGCCAGTGGCTCGATTTGGCGTCGTCCTGATCGACCAAAGAACCACCGGCAGCTCCTCAATCCAGTTTCTTCCGCACTTGTGCAGCCTGTCGAAAGTCCTGGTCTTGAGCCCACGCAGCACTTCAGCATTTGCCCTCTCCGCTTGACCGTTGCTTCTCGGGTGAGAAACAGAAGCGAAGCAGACCTTGGCGCCAAGATCTTGGACGTACTGCATGAAGGTGCGGCTCGTGAATTGCGTACCGTTGTCGGTGATTATCCTGTTAGGGATCCCGAAGCGGCAAACAATCGACCTAAAAAACTTGACTGCTGACTGTGCTGTCACCTTCCTCACTGCTTCCACTTCCGGCCACTTTGTGAACTTGTCGATTGCAACGTACAAGTACTCAAAGCCCCCGACTGCTCGGGGAAAGGGGCCGAGGATGTCGAGCCCCGAGACCGAAAATGGCCAGGATAAAGGGATCGTCTGGAGAGCTTGAGCTGGCTGGTGTATCTGCTTGGAATGGAACTGGCACGCTTCACACTTGGTTACTTGTGCAGTTGCATCCTGGAGGGCTTTCGGCCAAAAGAAACCTTGCCTGAATGCTTTGCCGGCAAGTGCTCTTGCGCCAATGTGGTGACCACATATGCCTCCATGTATCTCTGCCAACAGCTTTTGTCCATCTTCCCGGTGAATACACTACAATTTCACACCGTTGAGTCTTCTTCTGTACAGTGTGTTGTCGACAAACTGGTACATACTTGACTGCCGGGCTACTCTTTCCGCTTCTTCTTGCTCTTCGGGAAGTTCTCCTGACTGAAGGAAACGGACAATCTGCTGTGCCCATGCTGGAGTTTGTGGCTCGACAACAAGGACTAAAGGCACATCTGCTGCTGCGGGAACATCCGCTTCTACGGCGAGAACCTGCGGCTCAGCCGGAGCTTGATGTTCTCTGGCAAGCTTGCCAGAGCAAAACTTGTCGGGAGCCTCTGCTTCAACGGAACAAACCCTAGGGCTTGCCGGAGCAGACTGCTCCTCAACACTCTTGGTGTTGATCTTGGGGACCTTCTTGGCGGCGGCTTCAGGAAGCTCTGCCGGAAAATAGTCACCAGAAATCAACTTCCTCTTCTTGCTCTGTCCAGTTGATGGCGTTACGGACGATCGAGTCAGCTTGAGCACAAAGATCCCTGGTTCCACAGGTAACTTAAGTGCGGCGCACTTTGATAGGCCATCGGCAATGTCGTTCTGAGCTCTTGGAACATGCTCCATCTGTAGGCCATCAAAGTGCTCTTCTAGCTTTCTCACTTCGTCAACGTAGGCTTCCATCAACGGACTCTGATAACTCTTGTTCACTTGGCGGACGACAAGCTGCGAGTCACCCCTGACAATGAGCTTCTTGATCCCAAGGTCTGCCGCGATTCTGAGACCAGCAAGCAAGCCTTCATACTCTGCAGTATTGTTTGTTGCTTGCTCCTTGGGAAGTGCATCTGGACTACGTACTTGAGGTGCTCTCCGGTGGGTGCTACAAGCAGCACGCCAGCACCGGCGCCTTGCAGTGAGAAGGCACCATCAAAGTACATCAGCCACTCTTTGCTTGCTTCCTCGACGGGGATGCTCGTTTCTGGAATTTCTTCATCTGGTGTTGGCGTCCACTCTGCTATGAATTCTGCCAATGCTCTGCTTTGGATAGTTGAAGTACTCTCAAACTTGAGGCCAAAGCTTGACAGTTCCAGTGCCCACTCAACAATCCTACCTGTTGCTTCTGGATTCTGTAGTATCCTCTTCAGCGGAAAACGAGTGACAACTGTGATCTCATGTGCTTGGAAGTAATGGCGCAGCTTTCTCAAGGCCATGAGAAGGCCGAAAAGCAATTTCTGCACACCAGAGTACCTTGACCTAGCCCCCTGCAGAAGGGAACTGACAAAGTAAACTGGGCGCTGTACCATTCTCTTCTGTATCTCCTCGCGCGCCTGCGCAGATCCATCTTTGTCGGGACCAGAGCTTGTCGGGGAAGCCCCCTGCTTGTCGCTGGATGCGCCTGCCGTGGTTGCTGGCTCGTCATCTGCCTCCCTCTCTGCTACTAACGCAGCACTAACCACTTGATTGGTTGCCGCTATATATAGAAGTAACTTCTCTTGTGGCTTATGTGCGACAAGTGTTGGAGTGGAGGACAGGTATCTCTTCAAGTCATGCAGCGCAGCCTCCACTTCCGGAGTCCATTTCATTGGACCTGCCTTTTTCAATATTTTGAAAAACGACAGGGCGCGCTCAGCAGACCTAGAGATAAACCTGCTGAGAGCAGCCACGCAACCGGTAAGTCTTCGTACATCCTTGACGCGCTTTGGTGCTTCAATCTGCTCAATGGCCTTGATCTTGTCGGAATTGGCTTCAATTCCCTGCTGAGACACGAAGAACCCGAGAAGCTTGCCGGAGGGGACTCCAAACACACACTTCTCGGGGTTGAGCTTGAGGCTGATCTTGCGCAGATTTGCAAAGGTCTCGTCTAAATCTTGAATCAGAGTTGCCTTGTCCTTGCTCTTGACCACTATGTCATCCATGTAGGCTTCCACATTTCTGTGTATTTGTGGCTCAAGAGCGACATGGACTACCCTTGCAAATGTTGAACCAGCATTTTTAAACCGAAAGGCATCCGTATGAAACAGTACGTGCCACATGGAGTGATGAATGCGGTCTTCTCCTCATCCTCTTCTGTCATGAAGATTTGATGGTATCCTGAGTATGCGTCAAGAAATGAAAGCAAGTCACATCCGGCCGTGGAGTCAACAATCTGGTCAATGCGCGGCAAGGGAAATGGGTCTTTGGGACAAGCTTTATTAACATCGGTAAAGTCGATGCAAAGCCTCCATTTCCCGTTTGCCTTGCGCACGACTACAGGATTGGCCAACCACGTAGGATGGAGCACTCCTCTGACAAGGCCTGCTGCTTCCAATTTCTTGATCTCTTCTGCGATGAATTCTTGGCGCTCCACTGCTTGCTTCCTGACCTTCTGCTTGACGGGCCGCGCATGAGGACAAACGGCAAGATGGTGCTCAATTACTTTCCTGGGAACACTGGGGATGTCAGATGGTTGCCACGCAAACACGTCGACGTTCGCCCGCAGGAAAGCAATGAGCGCGCTTTCCTATTTAGGGTCAAGAGTGGCACTAATGGTGAAGGTACCACCAGTGCCGTCCTCCTTGGCGGACACCTTCTTGGTCTCTGGCGGAGCTGCCATTATCTTCTTACACTTGCCGGTGGAGCTCGATGGTGCGTCCTTGACGGTAGCGCAACACTCCGAAGAGGTGCGCTTGCCGGGGTGGGCATCAGAACTCTTGCCGGACTTGGTCTTCTTCTCCCCCCGGGAGCTTCAACGACAGGTGACTTGCGATCTGTTGCGGCTGCCGCTTCCCGGTAGATCTTGTCGGCGCAGATAAGAGCATCCTTCTTGTCGCCAGGGACAGAGATGACGCTTATCGGGCCTGGCATCTTCAGCATGTTGTATGCGTAGTGAGAGGCTGCCATGAACTTGGCGAGTGCTGGACGGCCGAGTATCCCATTGTAAGGCAATGGAAAATTGGCAATGTCAAAAGTGACCCTCTCAGTCCTGAAGTTCAACTCGCTGCCAAATGTTACTGGCAACGTGACCTTCCCCTTCGGCTTGCTCCTTCCCGGGTTGATTCCTTGGAATGTGCCGGTCTCTTCAAGCTCGCTGTCAGGGATCTGGAGTTTTTGGAGTACAGCAGAGGAGATCAGGTTCAAGCCGGCCCCGCCGTCAACTAGCATCTTAGTGACCTTGAGGTTGCGGACAGTTGGTGAAACCAACATCGGCAAGCACCCGACCGCAGTTGTGCGATCAGGGTGGTCCTCAATATCAAAGATGATAGGCGTCCTGGACCATTTCAGAAGTTTGCGTGACTCGACAGGTGGTTCCGCCGCATTGACTTCCCGCACCCACTGCTTGACTTGGCGGTGCGAAGTATGCAGAGAAGCACCGCCGTCAACGCACAAGACCTCTGTGGCTTTCTGGAACTCTTGCTCACTGGTCTCGACATCATCCATGTCCTCGTCGTTGTCATCTTCATCCTTGTCGCGGCCGCGGGGAGGTCTGTCTCCTTGCCGCTGTTTAGCCTTGCCGCGGCGTCCTCCTCGGCCGGCGCGCTTCTTGCCGGATTCTCCAGGGCCTCCTTGGGCCCTCTCCTTGTCGCGTCGCTCGTATTCAGCCTTTTGCTGCTGGACAAGCTGCTCGACCTTCTTGCAGCTCTGGAGGTCATGGCCGTTGGTGCAGTGGATCTTGCAGTACTGCTTGTCGGTGCCGTCCTGCTTGTCGGCGACCGCCACAGCCTGGCAGTTGGTGCATGCGGCAATCTCCTTGCCGGAGCTACCAGCTTTGGCTTTCTTGGCGCCACCTTCGTTGCCGGACTGCTCAATGACTAGCACATCTTTGCCTTTCTTCTTAGTGTTGTTCCACCGCCGGTTTTTCTTTGCCGGGGCAGCATCCTCGCTGTCAGATCCTCCTACTCATGTATTCTCTCCGGGGAGTTTCCTCCCTTCCTCAGCACGTGCACACTTGTCGGCCAGGGCATACAGCTCACTGACATCTCTGATCTTGCACATCGCCATCTCCTCCCGCATCTGCGGTTACGCACGTTTTGATGGAACGCGCTGATGACCGCAGCAGGGTGGACATCTGGGATGTTGTGCTGTACACGGCTGAATCTCTGAATGTACTTGCGCAGGGGCTCCCCTTCCTTCTGGGCGAGCAGGTGAAGGTCACTCTCTTGGCCATGAGGTTTGTGGCCGCCTGTAAAGGCGCCGACAAACTGATGGCATAGGTCTGCCCAGGAGGATATGGAGTTGTCCGGCAAATGCATGAGCCAGGACCTGACGTTGGGCTTGAGCACCAGCGGGAAGTAGTTGGCAAGGATCTTGTCGTCCCGCCTCCCGGCAGCTTGCACCGCGATGGTGTAGATGCTGAGGAACTCCGACGGATGCGATTTGTCGTCGTACTTCTCTGGTACGTCTGGCTTGAAATTCTTCTTGCTGGGCCACTGGACTTGCCGTAGCTCACGAGTAAACGCAGGGCAACCTACCGCGTACGGCAAGTCGCCTGGTTCCCCTGGCGCATGCATGTCGACAGAGGGCCCAGCGCGCTAGTCTGATTGACGCCGTGCTTCTCTTCGGCGCTCGATGCGAGTACGAGCGTCTTCTTGCTGTTGTTCGTGAAGAACTTGGCGCTGATCGCGACGAGCTCGTGGATCTAATGACGCGGTGGAGTCGCTGTCGAGGTGGATCCGGCGAGTCGGCGATCTTGGCCTTCGGGGCGGAGAGTGCACGGTGGTTGCACCCCCACCGGTCTTGTCGCCACCGGCTCATGCCTGGCTGACTTGCCGCGGCTGCGATGTACTCGGCTGCCGTGGAGTGTCACCGTTGGCGAAGCCGATGAGACTCTGAATGGTGGCCCTCCAGTCGTCGATCTTGTCTGCCGCTGGAGGGTAGTCTAGGAGCAGTTGAGCTCGCGCCAAAGCTTCTGCTGAAGTGGCGGGTGGCGGCGGCGAACAGTGTGAGGAGCGGGATATCCTCGGACTTCTAACTATGTTAGAAGGAGCAGTATCTCGTCCAGGCGACCGTGCCCCGCTCGTGCCAGCATGTTGGCGTGCATGCTGGTCTTGAGCACTCCGAGATCCACCAGCTCGATCTTGGTCCAGCAAACGTATGGTACCGTGAGTACCATGACGCTGTCGGTCCCGCGCCTCCTGGGATGGGCGCGGTGCATGTACGGACGCCGAGGTCTTGGAGTGCGCCCGGTCGTTGTGGGAGCCGACTGCGCCGCCGATGGGCAGCGCGGCCTTGTCCTTGGACCTGGCAGCACCGTGAGCTCCCTCGTCGACGCCCGTTCTTCCGCCGGCGTCTACCCCACCAGCCGTTTGCCCCGGCGGTGGTGGGTTCGGCGCGGACGGAGCAGCCGCCTCCGAAGCCTTCTTCTTCGGCGGTATGTCGATGAAGACGATGAAGATTTAGCTCGTGTGAACGCCGGATCAGGTTCACACAACCTCGACGCACCCCCTACCTGGCGCGCCAAAGATGTCGGGGAACTAATCCACGAGCACCTATGGGACCGGCGGACCGAGCCCCTTTCGGTTCGGCGGGGGGGGGGGAGGGGGCAGAGATCGCACGAAGTGCAGATCGAGGCGAAACACACGAGCAGTTTACCCAGGTTTGGGCCGCACGGATGCGTAAAACCCTACTCCTGCTTTATGGTTTGTATTGAGTTCTTGCTCGGGAGCGCTGAGTGCTACAATACACACCAGCAGCTAACGAGACCGAGCGTGAGTGTTCTCTCCTCCCTACCCCCCTCTACATTGCGCATGGGCCTCCTTTTATATGCTCAAGGGGTCACCGACAGGTGGCAACGTAGACAAGGGTAAAAATGGAAAGGTGTTGCGGTTGGTACAGCTACCTGCTACAGTGTATCACACCTAACCCTGACGGCAGGGGACAAGGGCATTAAATGCCCGTCTGCATCGCCCAAATAGTACAAAAGGGACCGTCAGGGACGCCACCGCTTGCCACGATGGCAATCTTGTCAGCGTCGCTTGCCACCGCGCACCGCTGGCTGCACAGCCTCCCGCCACGTACGCCTGGAAGGGTCCCAGAGCGACACGTTGGTGGATGTGCTGGAGCGCGGGTACAGAGTGGTGGCTTGCCGCGGCAAGCGCCTTGCCGCGGTCGTTGTCTTGTCGCGTCCGGGAGCTTGTCGCTCACCGGGCCTTGCCGGGACGCATGGCGCGTCGCGGCAAGTTCCTTGAGATGCCTTGGTTGGCCTTCCCGGCAAGCTCCTCTTGCCGGGGTCTTGTCTCCTTGGCTTGGATACTTTGTCCTTGAATGGCTCCAAAGGAACCACGGAGGACCTTGGCGGTCACCCGGCAAGCCTTGCCGCGGGATGCTGCGACTGCCTGTGCACAAGTTCGGGATACTAGGGTACCCCTACTCTAGTACACCGACAATGTTAGAGGATATGGATCCCTAGCAGCCACCCGAAACTCCTTTCTGGTCAAGGCGGAGGGACCTAAATTGTAGTCCCACCTCAACGTGCGAGGCGGATGCCGACTGGCTTAAATAGCTACACTGGCGGATGACAACAATCTTCTCTCTGGTTGCATGGGTCGACCAATTCTTGCTGTGCGAACGAGTAGCTTGACACTAGATTGCATTTTCATTAATCGATGATTGTTCATCGAGTGACAAGTTTATCTTGTTCATATACGTTGATGATTGTTCATTGAGTGTCAAGTTCATCTCGTTCATATACGTTAATAGCCCTACTACAATCAAAGAGATTTTTAAATTGGTCATCGAATTTTGTTTCGGCCTACACCCTTGCACACACATTGTGATTTAAAAAGCGCCATGCGAACATCAATGTTCCGTTTTGTGAATAAGATATATCATGACTATTAATCTTCTCTGTGATAAGCATAAAAAATTAATAATGACAGTCCATCTCCTTAACAAAGGATGCATTGATGACTGAAGTTTATCGCTTTTGGACATTTAAGCTGGTCGACTAACTCCTCATGCAACATGGTGGGACGAAACATCCAAAACCCACCAGCCCCATACAGATGTGAAAATTAGTATGAGCAATATACTATTTGGTGTTTTTTACAGCCCCGCCGCCCCAACATCCGCAACATCCAAAATTATCGACGTGCACATGTCTGCGTATATTAGTTGTTTTTGGAAATAGGGTTTGTGATTGCAAATGGCAAAACTTAAAGGCGCATCCGCTGATATTTGAGGGCTTAAATTTGCAGGTTGTGGCTGTATATGCTCTAGGAGGGCCAAGTTGTCAGTTATCACGACTCATTTCCTCTCTTCCTATTGAGAGTCGCCACTTCTTCCCTCTTCTTTTTGGCATTTTCCTTAAAAGGCATAGCTTCCCCTATGACAGATGACACCCCCCTCCTCCGAAGTGATTCGGGGGAGAGGAGATGCGGAGCTATGGTGAAGTGGAAAGAAGAAGGGATGGACAGTGTACGTGTTTGTTAGGGGAAGCCACAAAGGTCATGGGCCCACAGAGATGCCGGCCCAGGCCCTCTTAAAATCCAGCTCAAATTTTATTGAAGATGGCGCAGACCAGAAAGCGGAGACCGAAGAGCGCGCGGTGGTCACACCATTTCTTTCGTCTCTTTTCTCCAGCGGCCAGGGCGGCCGCCAAGATCCGCGCCTCCCAGCCTTGCCGTCGCGGCCGGAGGCGACGGCCAAGGGCCTTGTGATTGGTTAGGGCAGATGGGAACGGACGATCACCTCCGCGACGATGGTACCATCTCGGCGCTCCTCGCCTGCCGCTTCGATGCCGACAAGGTCGACGCGCTTGAGCTCCTCGTGCAGGGCGTCGATTTTCAAGGACGTCGTCACTATCTCATCCCACCTCGCGCAGGTTCTGTTCTTGCTAAGGCTTGCTTCTAGATTATGATATACTCCCTCCGTAAATTAATATAAAAGCGTCTGAAATCGAGATACCCTTTTG
This sequence comes from Triticum monococcum, assembly GCA_034509565.1. Lineage (NCBI taxonomy): Eukaryota > Viridiplantae > Streptophyta > Magnoliopsida > Poales > Poaceae > Triticum > Triticum monococcum. The sequence continues at coordinate 680,651,992 of CM067845.1, read as the reverse complement.
GTCTATACTCTTCTTTGTGATGCGCATGGTTTTTAACAGATTCAGAAGTGTCAGGTTCAGATGTTCTATGCTTCACTGTATTTGGATAAGATGCACACCACCGAACACACAAGATCTTGCTCCATCAACCAGCACGGCACTCCATCTCGAACAGTAAACCCTACTGAATCTTCCTTCTGAGCCAAGTCAACATTTAAGGAAGCATCTTTGTTCAAAACTAGGATGGTGGCCCGCGCAAATTCGTGGGCAGCATCTTGTTATTTTACAAAATTTAATACTAGTTTCATTTGGAATCTCCTCCCTCACGCACGATCATTGCCGCGCGCGACGCGGATGCGAGTGCGCGGCTCCGGTGAGCTGACGGCTGTCCATTTGTCGGCTAATTTGGAACAATGAAACCGTGGATCACTTTTTTTATGTGTTTCGTGGCTAAGATCATCTGGAGCTTGCTGGAATGTGCTTTTAATCTAAGAACAGTGCCTGTTAACCTAAAACAATGTTTTGGGATTTGGCTCAGAAGTTTTCCAAAGAATTATAAATCTTTGGTCTCTGAATCACTGTCGGAACTGCTGCTGCGTTCTGAACTATTTGGAGGAGTAGAAATGATATTTGTTTTACAGATAAGAGGATCAATGATCCTTTTGCTTTGATTCATCCGTTGTGCCACTAGATTAATTCTTGCTCAGTTTTGCGGCAAAAACAGTAAAATCTAGAGGAACAGAGTAAATAGAGCGAATAAGTGAGATCTTCGGGGCTGCTCAGGCACAGAGACCTGCTGTACCGGCATCGCTAGAAAGGGACTTTGGCGAGATACCTGGCGTTGTATATATAACGGGCGAATTGGCCCAAAATGTGCATTCATAATGAAGCTTGTGCTTTACTCTCAGCTGATTAATTTACAAATGATTGATATGACTATCGATAAGCTTCACTTGAAGAGTACTCCAGAAACGAAGCAGCAAAAACAAAAAATCACATTGATGCGCTTAACATCGGCCGTAATCCAGCTATGTAATGGTAGCAGACTGGTAGATTTGCTGCATCACCCCTCTGAAGCGGTCAATGTCGAGGGTGACGTTCTGGCCGTTGAAGAAAGTCTCCCAAGCCACACCGAAACCCTGCCTTTGTATGGAGCGGGGGTCCGTGAAAACGGTGTGGTTCTTTGGGTATATGTACTTGAGCGTCGTCTCCTCAGCGGTGGCTTCGTACTCGACGTACCGGAGCCCCATGTCAGCCGTCGGCGCTCCGAAGGCACTAAAGGACGCCCACCTCATGTCGCCCCACGGGACGATCTGCATCACCGTGCCGTTGCGCGGGAGGAACACCAGGTTGGTGAGCCCTGCGCCATGCACACCCAATATCACATCGCATGAGTTCACCACCTCCGCGAACCTGGCCATGTCACTCACGACCTCCGGCCCCGCGGACACCACCTCGAAACCGACCTCCATGGCAGTTCCGATGGCCTCCGCCTCGTTGGCGATCTCCCTTGACCTGCGCCGCGACACCATGACGAGACGCGGCCTGCCGCCGGAGGTTATGTTTACGGGGGTCGCCCACTCACGCTTCAACGAGTAGGCTGACCGGAGAAAGTCTCGGAAGTCAGTCATCGTGTAGCCCTTGCGGGACAGAGCTGGGATGATCCCTAGTTCTTTATGGCTCTCGGTGCCGACGCGCACCGACGGGAAGCAGCGGACCTCGTCGTCAGCGTCAAAGTCGATGACGGGGTAGATGGAGAGTGCGGCGAGGATGTCCTTGAACTTGCCAAGCCATTTCGAGTCGTAGTCGGTGGCCACGAGCTGGACGCGGCCTTCGTACTCCCGCGCAGTGTTGAAAAGAGGGATGATGCCGTCGGTCATGGCGTGGAAGAAGTTGGCGAGGTAACCGCCGGAGGAGAAGACCACCGCGGGGACGTCGTGGGTCACAGTGCACCCTGGCGGATCCGGCCCCGGTGGGGCGCTCCATCGGATGGTCACCTCCCGAACAGTCTGCATAGTCTGTGGCTCCCACTTGCGCGTGTACGGGTGGATCGTCACCGTCCCGCTCTCAGGTCGGTAACTGTCATCGGAAGCTGAGACCACATACACACTGGCGGCTTTGCCGTGCATACGGACGTCGCCTTCCATGGCGCAAGTGTCCATGCGCTCACTGCGAAAGTCGCAACTTGATTTGCTTCTTGGTGCCGCCACATCTGTATTGCACACAATAGTTATTAGTTTTTTCTTTGAGGAACAATATTCTTAATTAGTTCTAGTCAGACACTTCGCTTTAGGTTTTCTTTTGCCAATCTTGGGAAAATTTCAATTGCAGTTGGATTATTTCATCATTGGCAGCTCCTTATTACACGAGAACAGCGTTTTATACGGCTGGCTCTAGGGTGTCGGTTAAAAAAATCAAAATATTTTTTTTTCAGAAAATATAATTTTTTTCTTACAATTACATACACATGTTCTCTAAGTTTGTGTCAAATTTTATTAAATAATATATGATTATTGGAAGGCTACAAAAAGAAGACAAAATTATGCACAAAATATAACAAAGAATTACTTTGTCTTTTTTTGTGGGTGATCTATATATTTATCTTCTTTGTGTTCATAAATTCATGCTCTATGTGTATTTTTTCCATATTTTTAAGATGTAGAAAATGTATTTTCGCTAACAAAAATTCCAAGCTCCCTAATGCTTTTTATATATTCTATATGTTGGTACTGTATGTACAACCAACACAATGTCTATTAGTATTATTTCGTTTGCTACCAAATTCTGGTATATATCGCGAAACTCGTTGCCGCAACAAAATGATGAATGCAAATACATAGTGCTTGGATATGCACTATGCTTTGTACGTACCTGATTTTACCAAAGAACCATCCACTCCCCCGTTCATGGCTTGGAGCCCCTTCTCATTCCCGAGATCTGCAACAGAATACAGTATTCAATTTAGTCAGACTTGACTTTTGGACAAGCTAACTGAACCTCCGTTCTACAGAGAAACGGCAGTTGATTACCTCTGTTCGCATCGACGACGTCGCTTGATGCATGAGAAGATGGTGCTTCCACGACCGGAGCTGAATCAAGCGAAGGATCGGGCAACACACTATCATGGTAGATTTGCTGCAAGACCCCTCTGAAGCGGTTGATGTCGAGGGTGACGTTCTGGCCGTTGAAGAAGGTCCCCCAAGCCACACCGAACCCCTGCTTCTGTATGGAGCGGGGGTCGGTGAAGACGGCGTGGTCCCTCGGGTATACGTACTTGAGCGTCGTCTCCTCGGCGGTGGCCTCGTACTCGACGTACCGGAGCCCCATGTCGGCCGTCGGCGCGCCGAAGGCACTGAAGGACGCCCACCTCATGTCGCCCCACGGGACGACCTGCAGCACCGTGCCATTGCGCGGGAGGAACACCAGGTTGGTGAGCCCTGCACCGTGCACGCCCATGATCACGTCGCACGAGTTCACCACCTCCGCGAACTGGGCCATGTCGCTCACGACCTCCGGCCCCGCAGGGACCACCTCAAAGCCAACCTCCGTAGCGGCTGCGATGGCCTCCGCCTCGTTCGCGAACTCCCTCGACCTGCGCCGCAGCACCATGACGAGACGAGGCCTGTCGCCTGAGGCCCGGTTTACGGGAGTCGACCACTCGCGCTTTAGCGAGTAGGCCGACCGGAGAAACTCCCGGAAGTCCGTCATCGTGTAGCCCTTGCGGGAGAGAGCAGGGATGATCCCTAGCTCCTTATGGCTCTCGGTGCCGACGTGCACCGACGGGAAGCAACGCACCTCATCGTCGGCGTCGAAGTCGATGACCGGGTAGTTGGAGAGCGCGCCGAGGATACTCCGGAACTTACCAATCCACTTGGGGTCGTAGTCGGTGGCCATGAGTTGGACGCGGCCGTTGTACTCCCGCGCGGTGTTGAAGAGAGGGATGATGCCGTCGGTCATGGCGTGGAAGAAGTTGGCGAGGTAGCCACCGGAGGAGAAGACCACCGCAGGGACGTCGTGTGTCACCGTGCACGGTGGCGCTTCTGGTCCCGGTGGGCCGCTCCAGCGGATGATCACCTCCCGGACAGTCTGCATGGTTTGTGGCTCCCACTTGCGTGTGTACGGGTGGATCATCAACGCCCCGTTCTCTGGCCGATAGCTGTCGTCGGATGCTGAGACCACATACACGGTGGCGGCTTTGCCGTGCATACGGACGTCGCCTTCCATGGCGCAGATGTCCATGCGTTCATTGCGGAAATCACAACTTGACTTGCTTCTTGGTGCTGTCACATCTGCATCATGCACACAACAATTATTACTTATATTTTGAGGAGAAATAGACCTAAATAATCTTATATTTGTTTACAGAATGAGTACTACTCCCTCCGTTTCAAATTACTCGTCGCAGAAATGAATGTATCTAAAACTAAAATATATTTAGATACATCCATACCTGTGTCACTATTGGGAAAATTTCAATTGCAGTTGGATTATTGTGTAACACCCTTGATAGAAATAAGTGCCCGTTACAACCAGGAACTATGGGTTTGTCTACGATTCAATCCAAAACTCTTAAACTGATTCAAAATTCGGGGAAAAATGTACAACCAACAATAATAATATATTAATGCTTACTGGAAAGTTTCAAATATTTTTTCCTAACATGTTTACCAGCCCATTTTTTTCTCATATTTTGTCCAAAAAAAAAATAAAATTATCTAGATTTTTTTGAACTAATTCGGTATAAACAAGAATAATACTCTGTACATTCTGAAGAAGTTCTAGACGTTTTGCCCAAACATATTTAAAATATCAGTTTTGTTAAAGCACATCTAGATGTGCAATAAGTATTGCACTTCTAAGTCCTATGTCATTGATCCTCAAAATATTGTGAAAATATATTTTCTGCCCTATTTTAGTTTATGCCTTGGGTATCAAGTATCAACTGATTGGGCGGTCAACGGGGTCAAACCCAGCCTATGCTAGCCGAAACAAGGGTCAGGGGAGGGGAGGGTTGAATCCTAGCCGGTTTTCAGAGATCTAGGTTGAATCCTAGCTGATTTTAGAGTTGAGTGTTGACTCTCTGAATAGTTTGTAAAGTGAATTTCTCTCAGTTAAATATGCAGTATACTTTTGTACGTACCTGGTTTTGTCAAAGAACCATCTACTCCTCCGTTCATGGCTTGCAACCCCTTTTCCTCGTTTTTCAGATCTGCAACAGATTACAATATTCGAATTAGTCAGACATTGACTTTCGAACAAGCTAACTGAACCTCCATGTTCTGCAGAGAAAAGCTCACTGAATTTAATTACCTTTGTTCGCGTCGACCACCTCGCTGGGCATCTCGTCGGGAGGAGGTAGTGCTTCCACGACTGGATCGGCCATTACAGTATTCTGGTAGATTTGCTGGAGCGCCCCTCTGAAGCGGTCGATGTCGAGCGTGACGTTCTGGCCGTTGAGGAAGATCCGCCATGTCATACTGTACCCCTGCCTGCTTATGGAGGGGATGTCGGTGAAGACGGCGTGGTCACTCGGGTACACGTACTTGAGCGTCGTCTCCTCGGCGGTCGCCTCGTACTTGACGTACCGGAGCCCCATGTCAGCCGTCGGCGCGCCGAAGGCACTGAAGGACGCCCAGCTCAGGTCGCCCCACGGGACGACCTGCAGCACCGTGGCGTTGCGGGGGAGGAACACCATGTTCGCGAGCCCAGCCCCATGCACGCCCACCATCACGTCGCACGAGTTCATCACCTCCGCGAGCCGGGCCATGTCGCTCATGGCCTCCGGCCCTGCCGCCACCACCTCGAAGCCGACCTCCATGGCTGCTGCCATGGCCTCCGCCTCGTTTGTGAACGTCCTCGAGTTGCGCCGTAGTATCATGGCGAGACGTGGCCTCTCGCCGGAGGCCCGGTTTACAGGGATTGACCACTCACGCTTCAGCGAGTAGACTGATCGGAGAAAGTCCCGGAAGTCCGTCATAGTGTAGCCCTTCCGGGAGAGGGCAGGGATTATCCCTAGCTCCTTATGGCTCTTGGTGCCGACGTGCACCGACGGGAAGCAACGTACCTCGTTATCGGCGTCGAAGTCGATGACCGGGTAGTTGGAGAGCGCGGCGAGGATGTCTCGGAACTTGTCAACCCACTCATGGTTGTAGTCCGTGACCACGAGCTGGACATGGCCGTTGTACTCTCGCACAGCATTGAAGAGAGGGATGATGCCGTCGGTCATGGCGTGGAAGAAGTTGCTGAGATAGCCGCCGGTGGAGAAGACCAACGCAGGGACATCATGCGTCACCGTGCACTGTGGCGCATCCGGTCCTGGAGGGTCGTTCCAGCGGATGGTCACCTCTCTGATAGTCTGCATCGTCTCTGTCTCTGACTTGCGCGGGTACGGGTGGATCGTCATCATCCTGTTCTCAGGCCGGTAGCTGTCATCGGACGCTGAGACCACATACACTGTGGCGGCCTTGCCATGCACACGGACATCACCTTCCATGACGCAGATGTCCATGCGTTTACTGCTGAAATCGCAAGTTGACTTGCTTCTTGGTGCTGCCACATTTGTATCTTATAGACAAGAGTTAGTAATTAGTACACTAGTTTGAAACTTCTCTTAAGTTTTGTTTTCTTACTATTGGGAAGTTCTCAATTGCCGTTAGACTATTTCATTTACGAGCAGCACTTACAATACAGTGCTCTTCTCGGATGGAATATAAGAGTGGCATGGGAATATAGGTCGTCAATTTGACTATGAAAACATGTACAATATGCCAAAGAAATATATGTTTATACAAAGTTCATTGGATGATTGAATCTTAATTTTTTGTTGTTGTGAACAACACATTTTTCACTAATCAAATTGACGTCCTGAAATCCATGTGGCTGACTTCTATTTTATTCCGGAGAGTATTTCATATTGGTACTGTACAACTAACACAGTGCCTGTTACTCCCTCTGTTCAAATATAAAAGGCCTAACACATTTTTCGAGATTGTCTTTAATTATTAATAAAATTAATAATATATAAGATGTATAATTTAAAAATTACATCATTATAAAAAAAGCTTCTTCCACATATGAATTTTTTGGTATACGTGTTTAAACATACACATCATGTACTATCGTTCAATGATATATTTTTTGAACATACGCATCATCGTATACTATTGTTCTAACCCATGGTCAAAGCCTCAAAGGCAACCTTAAAAAAGTATTAAGCCTTGTGTATTTGGATGGTGGGAGCAGCATTAGTTTGTTTGCTATTTAATTTAGTCAGTCTTGAGTTTTACTACCATTATGCAGAGAAAAGGCGAAATTACCTCTCTTCGCATTGACGACGTCGCCGGGGGTCTCGTCGCTTGATGTGGGAGAAGGTGGTGCTTCGACGGCCTCGCGGGGTGCCTCGTCACTTGATGGGGGAGAAGGTTGTGCATCCATGGTGCCGCCGGTCGTCTCGTCGTTTGATGCGGGAGAAGGTGGTGCATCGTTGGCCTTGCCTAGCGTCTCTTCATTTGATGTGGGAGAAGGTGGTGCTTCGACGGCCTCGCCGGGTGTCTCGTTGCTTGATGTGGGAGAAGGTTGCCCTTGGACGGCCTCGCCGGGCGTCTCATCGCTTGATAGGGGAGAAAGTTGTGCACCGACAGCCTCGCCGGCCATCTCGCCGCTTGATGGGGGAGAAGGTGGTGCATCGACGGCCTCGCCGGCCGTCTCGTCGCTTGATGCGGGAGAAGGTAGTGCTCGTACGACCAAATCTGAATTAAACGAAGGGTCAACCACACAGGGCATATACTATTACTGTTAGCGTCAATCGATGATTTCATTAGAGAACTGAAGCTTCTCAAGCTCGGTTAAAGAATGAGTTTTGTTGCGTACCATGCGCAGCTCTCAACTTGGCTACCTCAAGTAGTAGTTCTTTGTGCGCAGCTCTTAGCTCGGCCACCTCACGCAGTAGTTGCTTCTGCTGCTTCCATATTGCACTCTCTGTACCTGGGACGGCGAAAGAGGACGTAGTGGCGGAGTTAAATTGCCTGGATTACAATGGTTAATAGCATCAGCTTTCCTAAAGCTAGGCTCCATTTCATTATAACACCATATATACTCGGTACCTCAAAACATAAAGAATTATGTAGCCAATGATAGTACTTCATTCCAAATTATTGAAGTTCAATTGAGCTCTATTCTAAGTCAAATTTCTTAGAGTCCATAGGATGAAAATGTAGTAGCTAATATATAACATCAAATATACAGAGTATGAAAATGTATTTGATAATGAAACTAATTGGGCATTGTAGATGTTGATATTTTTAAAAATATGGTCAAACACGAACTTCAATTAATTCGGTACGGAACGAGTATTATAGAATGTGTGGTGCACTGCGCGTTTTGACAAACTTGACTTTTGGACAGGCTAATTAACTTAACCTCTGTTCTGCAGATAAAAGGTGATTAATTACCTATGTCGGCAAAATAATAAAATTACCTCTGTTCGCACCGACAACCTTGCCAGCCATCTCGTGGCTGGATTCGCGAGAAGGTGGTGCTTCGACGACCGAATCTGAATTAAATGAAGGATCCATATACCACTGTTGTTAGCGCCAATCGATGATTTACTTAGAGAGCTGAAGATTCTCTACTGTAGCTCGGTTAAAGATCGAGTACCATGCTCAGCTCTGAACTTGGCTACATCATGTAGTAGTCGCTCCTGCTGCTGCCATATTGTATCCTCTATACCTGTGATGGCGAAAGAGGACGTAGCGGGAGGTTAATTGCATGGATTTCACGTTAACAATCCAGCTGAGTGCATACTCTTTCACTCCGCTCACCTGAAGACGGAACCTTGTGAGTCGACTGTCGAAAATACTCCGCAGCTTCGGTAACGCTGGTCCCTGTAACTGCAAGCCATGGAGGAAAGTCATGTTCAGCTGTAGATTTTACATGTAAAGTTGTCGAGATCGAACTACGCGCTGCAGAGAACATCAAAACCGATGTCTCGAGAGGTACGCGCCCTTAAAAGGATCACGAAAATGTTAATCCGGATCGAGATCTTGTCAACTTCAAAGCGAGGGGTTGATTTGATTCATTGGCTGGCGTGCATGCATGTGAAAAAAAATCAGTAGGCCCAACTCTGAACAGTTGTTTAATTCTTGGTGAATTCAAAAACTAAGCATTTTATCCAAGATGATCAAGCTCATGGTCAAATTATACATACTCATGCTGCAACAAATATGTATGTTGAATCATTGTTACAGCTTACTATGGACCAACAGTACTACTCTTCTTCTTGGAAAGATGGATCGAACAAGAACGCACGCGCGTACATAGATCAGATGAACACTCAGAAAACAGATGAACACTCGTAAAAGAGTTCCGATTATAATCGAGAGGACTTACGTCGGGGAACCTGCGGCATGTAGTCGGCATTGAGCAGGACGAAGACGAGGATAGGAAGCAGAAGCCACACGATGGCCCTTGCTCCCGCTCTGCTCGCAAGCTTCTTGCCGCTCTCGTTCCTCCTGGCCTTTTTCATCTCGCAGCCGGGCTGCTCTTGTACTGGCTTGAGCACTTAGCTCTACTGAATAATGGTGGTCACTGATCCTCCCTCACTGACCTCGGAGCTACTAGTAGTATAGTATGTGTGCGTGGGACTTAATGACACTCGAGGTCAACCCGAAGATTTAGTACAAGTGAAGCGTGATGTGATCTCCTTTCTGAACGCGCTTTAATGCGCGATCTTAGTTTAATCCGAGCTTTCTCATACTCCAGAGTGTGTCTTAAGTCTTTGGGTTGACCTCGACCTGGAGTGTCATTAGATCCCATGCACTGTAATAATGGCTCCATTGCGTTCATCGAGCAGATATACAGCCATTCGCCGACTAAGCATACGACTAGTCTATTCCACTCCTACGCTCTCGTGATAAACTACGATAAAATATCTCTGTCGTACAGTAGTACTCCTTATACCAAATTGTACTGTAGTTCTTTTTTTGTTCTAATTCTAATAGTAGTAAGAGCAACGCGGATCACCAAACCGTTCGTCGAAAGTTCTGACACTTTTAGCCATCCGTGGCTCATCAATTTCGTTAGGACTAGTCTGAACTAAAGGATGACGCGCCCTTTGCCTCGCCGTCCTTCGAAGTTAAGCGTCTTTTTAATGTGTTTTTACACCGGTGGCTACGATTGATTGCTTTGTTGCATTCTGAATTGGGCATTCGGTATTAACCGAAACAGATTTTGGTACTTTCTATATTTGGGTTAGCACAAGTGTTAAACCAAAGATAACATATAAATATTAAAACTGATTGTTCAGTTGACAATTTTTTAAATTTTAGTGAACACAACAGTTAACAAAAAATAACATTCAAATATTGAAATCAAACGTTTAGTTAACCGACTAAATTGGTTCAGTATTTACTCCAAAAAAGATCACTCAGACTCACATCAATGCGTGCAGCCTACCCTCTTATATAGCTCAGCTCTCCTTTCCTTGTGCGTAACAAGGGCGAGGTGGGACTAACAATGTACACGCATATGGCACAGTCAAAGCTCCTACTCCTGTCCTGACCATCCGAGTAAATAAATTTAGGTTTTGCATGCAGCTGTTTGCATGGCCCATGTCCTAAGCCCACATGTCTAGCGCATCTGACCATCCACGAAAAAAAAACGCATAAAAACAAGACGCACATTGCCACACAGTAACCTCTCGATTCACCAGATCGCTCCAATTCCTGAGAGCTTAGTATCTCTAGGGATGTCTGAACCCACAAATCGTTCATAAATCGGGGGAAACTTTGAGGGAGCCCGAACATGCAAAGGTGCAGCCAACTCAACCTTGAACTCCACCATAAGTCCACATCCTGTTAAGAGCAAGTACAAGAAAGTGACATAAGCATGCTATAAGGACTAGAATATTATATTTTCCTAAATACTTAAAAGTGCAGCTGCACTATTTCGGGCTCCCGAGCGCATGCTCATGGACCGAACGATGCAACAGACTGATTTTAGATTTGGTAAACTGTTCACCCAGTTATTCTATATATGGAAAGATTCTCCAACTACAGTGCAATGATTTTTATTCACCGTGTCCGACCAACCGTATCAACCCAGCGATCACATAACGTGAATTAATTCTGGTACAAGAAAATTCAAAAAACTATAACTTTCACACCGTGTGTCGAAATGATGATCCGTTTTCACCACCGGGTTCCTTATGACGAGTTCTTCAAAACTAGATCTGACATGAATATGTTTTGATGATTTTTTTAAAAAGCAACTGTGATGCTAGATGAGGCAAGTTTAGTGCTAAACATAAGCAACTTCGATGCTAGAAGAATTGCACCATGTGTATACGTGAATTCACCTAGTAGCCTCTTACTTAGTTGTGTGCAATAGGTAATAGGTGGTTACATAGTTCGTTGCCTATCATACAATGAAAGTTACTCACCGTAAAGTGGGAAGTTGTCTAACATGGTTTCTTAGTTGTCTACCTCAAAAATCAAGTTGCCTACATCACTACGAAGCTTCCTACAGGTGATCCACAATTGCCTAAATACTATGAAAGTTGTCCATCAGGGGACCTAAGTTGCCAACGCTATTGAGCACACGGTTGTTGTCTAGTCAGGTCGCGGGTGTTAGATGAGAAGTTGCATAGGGGGTTATCAGAAGTTTCATAGCGGGGCGGATCAGACAATTGCCTACAAACCAACGCAAATTCTTAATTTTTGGTCAAGTTGCCTACAAAAATCGCTGAAATCTTCATATATAATGATGGAAAACACACATGAGTTGCCTAGTCAGGTCGCGACGAGCTTTTCAAAACTAAACTCCGGATGAATATGTTTCTTTAATATTTTTTAGAAGCAACTTTGATGCAAGATGAGGCAACTTTAGTGCTAAACAGAAGCAACTTCGCTCCATTAAAAATAACTAATTAGCAACAATAAGCATCTAAATAATGATACAAAACAACTTCAAAACAGAGGTAGATAGCATCACAACTTTTCTTCTACAAGAGGCAACTTTAGTGCTAAAAGCAGGCAACTTCACTACATTATGTGTCCTAGTTAATTTTACCTAATTTTCTCCTAACTTCCTCGTCGGTACCTCTAAGTTTTGCCCATTGTTCACGCTAGTATGTCGTTGTTTCTAAATTTCCTATAATACTATGAAGTCATCTATCGGTGATACTCTTGTGTCTACTATTGCTAGTTATGGTAGGCAACATGATGGTGAATCTTGGCCACTTCAGAGTGTTTGTAGGCAACTTAGAAAACAATGATTAATAACTTCATAGTATTGTAGGCAACTATTTTGGAAAGTTAGGCAACTATGCAGCAATTGTAGGCAACTAGTTACCAATAGCAGGCAACTATACATCAATGGTAGACAATTTATAGCATATGTATAGGCAATTGAACATCAAGTATAGGAACTGACCATAAACTATAGGCAATTGAGCAGTCATGATACGCAAGTTGGGATAATGTTAGCAAAATTTACAGATACACATAGTGCAGTGAAATTGATTTGAATGTAGCACTAAAGTTGCCTTATGTTTTGTGTGATTTTTATCATTTTTATGCAAACCAACCTAATAGTGAGTCGTTCTAGGCCAAAAAGAAATTTTGCTTCCCTATAGCACTATAGTTGCCCCCATTGCACCCAAAGTTTCCCTTGAAAAAAAGTTTGACGAAACCTACCCATATAGGATCTAGTTTTGAAGAATTCGTCATGAAAAACCTGACAGTAAAAAAGAAATTAATTTTGATGCTTGAACCAAAAGTTATGGCTTTTACAACTTTTTGAACCCCTAAATAAATGCACGTGGGATAGGATTTAGGCTGATTCCATCGATAGCCATGTGTGTACAGGGTGTGGCCAAACAATTCCCTTTTTTAATGTAGATAGTTGGACACAAGGACATGCTATTACTATATACGGCTGTGCGCTCCAGGCAACAAACGAGCGCCTCGGCGCTCTCTAGGCACGTCCTTATATGTTTACTTAGTTGGAGAAGAAAGAAGAGGAGAAAGAAGAGGAGAAAGAAGAGAAGTGGGCTCTTAGTTAGTAGCCGGCTGCAACACGAGACTCAGGACGTTTTGTGAGGTTGTAAGTGTTGGGGAACGTAGTAATTAAAAAAATCTTACGATCATGCAATATATCTAACTAGGAGATGCATAGCAACGAGAGGGGAGAGTGTGTCCACGTACCCTCGTAGACTGAAAGCGGAAGCATTATGTAACGCGGTTGATGTAGTCAAACGTCCTCACGATTCAACCGATCCAAGTACCAAACGTACGGTACCTCCGTGTTCAGCACACGTTCAACGCGATGACGTCCCTTGAGCTATTGATCCAGTAGTAGGACGAGGGAGAGTTTCATCAGCATGACGACGTGATGACGGTATTGGTGATGTGATCCGCGCAGGGCTTCGACTAAGCACTACGACAATATGACCGAGGTGGTAAACTGTGGAGGGGGGCACCGCACACGGCTAAGAGAAATCTTGGTGTGCCTTTGTTGGGTGCCCCCTGCCCCTGTATATAAAGGGGGGAAGGAGTGAGGGAGTCCTGTACCAAGGGGTCCTCGGGCGTCCGACTTATTGAATATGGGCCGGACTGATGGGCCGTGAAGATACAAAGACCGAATACTCTATCCGTGTCCGGATGGGACTCTCCTTGGCATGGAAGGCAAGCTTGGTGACCAAATATGAAGATTCCTTTCTCTGTAACCGACCTTATGTAACCCTAGACCCCCCCGGTGTTTATATAAACCGGAGGGATAGGTCCGTAGACATATATCCTCATAATCATAGTCAGACAGGCTAGACATTTAGGGTTTAACCATTACGATCTCGTGGTAGATCAACTCTTGTAATACTCATATTCATCAAGATCCATCAAGCAGGAAGTAGGGTATTACCTCCATAGAGAGGGCCCAAACGTGGGTAAACATTGTGTCCCCTGTCTCCTATTACCATCGATCCTAGACGCACAGTTTGGGACCCCCTACCCGAGATTCGCCGGTTTTGACACCGACATTGGTGCTTTCATTGAGAGTTCCATTGTGCCATCGTCAAGAGGTTTGATGACCCCTTCAATCATTTACAAGGACGCTGTCCAAGGGGAAGTCTTCCTCCCGGACAGATCTTCGTGTTCGGCGGCGTCGCACTGCGGGTCAACTCGCTTGGCCATCTAGAGCAGATCGGAAGGTACGCCCCTGGCCATCAGGTCAGATTTGGAAGCTTGAACTACGTCGCAAATATTTGCGGAGACTTGATCTTCGACGGATTCGAGACCACGGCAGCCGCTCCCTGCCACCATGATGAACATGACGTAAATCTGTCATCAGTCCCTATGCAGGAGATAGTACCTGTAGCTGCTCTGGCCATAGATCCGGAGCAGATCGCGCCATCCGAAGACGGGAAGCTCAACCCCGCCGCGGAAGCCGCAGACTCAGCGGCGTTGGAACCGCACACAGACTTAACTTCAAGTGACATCCATATCATCGGAGCTACGGACTCGTCTCCGGCTACAGGTTCCAAACCTCGCGCATCCGCGTACATCGAGCTTGATTGGTCACCGATCGTCGAATTCAACTCCGCAGACATCTTCCGACACTCGCCTTTGGGTGACGTGCTAAACTCGTTAAGAGCACTATCTTTAGCGGCGGGCTCACAACCGAATTGTGTCCGATTCGAACCGGAGGCTGATGATGGAGAATTTCACTTCCCACCCACCGCCCACTTCATAGCCACTGTCGAAGACTTAACTGACATGCTCGATTACGGCTTCGACGACATCGACGGTATGGACAATGATGCCGGAGAAGAAGAGGCCCAGAACCCGCCGTTCACCGGACGCTGGACGGCCACTTCCTCGTATGATGTATACATGGTGGATGCACCAAAAGAGAATAGCGGCGATGAAAAGGAAGATCCAGTTGAGGATAAACCTCCCGAGATACAATCGAAGCGCCAGCGTCAGCGGCACCACTCTAAGTCATGCCGCAGTAAAGAAAGCAACACCGGCACAGGAGAAGATAAGTTAGGTAACACTCCGGAAGGTGCCGAAGACAACGAAGACCCCGTTGATGCAGCTACTGAACAGGATGAATGAGAAGATGGGCAGGTTAGCCCTAGTAAACAGGACACACACAAAGACTCGGAGGATGGCAGTTATCTTCCGCTATCCGAGGATGAGGCAAGCCTCGGCACTGAGGATTTCATCGTGCCTGAGGAACCTCTTGAGCAGGAGCGCTTCAAGCGCCAGCTAATAGCCACTACAAGGAGCCTGAAAAAGAAGTAGCAGCAGCTTCAAGCTGACCAAGATCTGCTCAACGATAAATGGACCGATGTCCTAGCAGCCGAAGAATACGGCCTCAAGCGCCCAGCCAAAAGCTACCCGAAGCGCAAACTGCTACCTCAATTCGACGATGAGGCGCCGGAGCACATACCACAATCGTGCAATGCGGCTAACCGACCACCACGTGGTTGGGATAAAACGGCAACCCAAGCCGAACACCAGCCCGCCCCGCCTCATCACAAAGGCAGAGGTAAAACAGCTCACGGTCATACATATGACCTTCGGCGGGACCTAAACAATAAAGCAGGACATACCAGACCGATCTACGAATCACGAGGACGTGCCCCGACACGCGACGACGGCCATCTATTCGGACATGACAAACCTAGTCATGCGCGGGCTGAAAGCCGCAGACGGACTCCATCAGAGCTACCTCGCGATGCGGCCCGATATAGAGGCACCGCACACCCTCTTTGCTTCACCGACGAAGTCATGGAACATGAATTCCCAGAAGGGTTCAAACCCGTGAATATAGAATCATACGATGGAACCACAGACCCCGCGGTATGGATCGAAGACTTCATTCTCCATATTCATATGGCACGCGGCGATGACCTTCATGCCATTAAATACCTCCCCCTAAAAACTCAAAGGACCAGCTCGGCACTGGTTGAACAGCCTGCCCAAAAATTCCATCGGCAGTTGGGAGGACTTGGAAGAAGCCTTCCTTGATAACTTCCAAGGTACATATGTTTGACCTCCAGACGCTGATGACTTAAGCCATATAGTTCAACAGCCGGAGAGTCCGCCAGGAAATTCTGGACTAGGTTCTTAACTAAAAAGAATCAGATCGTCGACTGTCCGGATGCCGAAGCCCTAGCGGCCTTTAAACACAGCATCCACAATGAATGGCTCGCCTGCCACCTCGGCCAAGAGAAGCCAAACTCCATGGCAGCCCTCACGGCACTCATGACCCGCTTTTGTGCGTGCGAGGATAGTTGGCTGGCCCGTAGCAAAAACAATGCAAGCGATGCCGGCACCCCTGAAACCAAAAATAGCAACGACAAGTCTCGACGCAATAGATACAAGCGTCGAAACAACAATGACAACACCGAGGATATGACGGTCAATGCCGGATTCAGTGGCTCTAAGTCCGGTCAGCGGAAGAAGCCGTTCAAAAAGAACAATTCGGGCTCATCTAGCTTGGACCGCATACTTGATCGTCCGTGCCAGATTCATGGCACCCCAGACAAACCACCCAATCATACCAATAGAGATTGTTGGGTTTTTAAACAGGCCGACAAGTTAAATGCCGAAAGCAAGGAGAAGGGATCACAAAGCGAAGATGACGATGAGGAGCCCCGACCACCGAACATGGGGGGACAGAAGAAGTTTCCCCCTCAGGTCAAAACATTGAACATGATATATGCTACCCACATCCCCAAGAGGGAGCGCAAGCGCGCGCTCAGGGACGTCTACGTGATAGAGCCAGTCGCCCCAAACTTTATGCCATGGTCGTCATGCCCGATCACTTATGATCGCTGGGATCATCCGACCAGTATCTGTCACGGCAGTTCAGCCGCATTGGTCCTGGACCCAATAATTGATGGGTTCCACCTGACGCGAGTCCTGATGGATGGTGGCAGCAGCCTCAACTTGCTTTATCAGGATACAGTGCGCAAAATGGGAATTAATCCATCACAGATCAAGCCCACAAAAACTACCTTTAAAGGAGTCATACCAGGTGTAGAGGCCCGCTGTATGGGCTCAATCACACTACAGGTTGTCTTCGGATCTCCGGACAATTCCCGAAGCGAGAAGTTAATCTTCGATATCGTCTCCTTTTGCAGTGGCTACCATGCACTGCTCGGACGAACCGCATTTGCTCGATTCAATGCGGTGCCACACTACGCTTATCTTAAGCTCAAGATGCTCGAACCACGAGGCGTCATAACAGTTAGTGGAAACACGGAACGCTCCCTCCGCACCGAGGAGCACACCGCTGCCTTAGTGGCAGAAGTACAGAGTGGCCTTTTTAAGCAGAACCTTAATTCAGCGGCCGATTCCCAGGACACTGTCAAGAGAGTCCGGACCATTCTGCAGCAGGACAACTCGGCTCGTCAAGAGCTCGACTAGCAATTCGGCCTCCGTCCCAGTCCCGACCAAGTGGCGGCAATTGTACCGCGCGTACATAACTATGCACTCAAAATACCATGGGCACAGATGGAGGCATAACCAGCTTGTGAACCGCAATACGTCTCGACCGCCCCGGACACACACACTTTCACTGTTTCCTTTTCCCCCTTTTTTCAGGTTTCTTTTTCACAGGCATTTCCTAACGGCTTGACCATCGATTCTTTTCAAAGGATAAAAACACCAAGACAACAAGAAGCATGGACGCATTGGGGAACCTTTAGGTGGTTTCTTTAACGATCCCTTTACCTATTTTCAGGACCCACACGCAGCTCTCCCTTGGTTAAGGCATAGTAAATAGCCTTCGGCTTATTGCACTACTTGTATAAATGCGCTTTAACGCACCAGTGAAATTATAATAGAAATAGTTTGCGGCCCAAATTTTACGGCTCTAGCTTACTACTTGTTCTTCCTTTTTCTTCCTTTTTGTCTTTCCTTTTCTGGTAACTCTATCAGACAACACCCGTACACTCTAGTGCGTTTCAATTTGCTAGGGGCTTCATAGCGCCCACAACATGGCAACAAAAGTCCAAACACTTTTACAGTACAGTTCGGCACCCCGAATTTAGCACTATATGCATTGGCTTCGAATCGTGTCTTTGGTCAATAGTTGGGTTGCCCGGCTCCTGTGCTTACTACCTTACGTTCCGCTGTATCGGCTAGGGTAGTAAAGGGAGAACTACTGCGATTGTGCCCTGATTTACCCGGGTGAGAACCTCAGTAGAGAAAGCCGAAAACTGACTATCATGATGCGGCGAGAGCCGGTCAGCTCTTCGGAGGTCTCAAATCCTTAGAGATTTTTCCGCATTACGCGAAGGATTGGTACTTACCCGATCAAGTGTTTACAACATCCTAGTTCAGATACTAGGGGCCGCACCTATATTTCTATTTGTCAAACTCCTATGGCTAAGTGAGGTTGCTGAAGCCGCATAGTCCGATTGCCTGGTTCGTCACGCTAAACACCTCCTTCAAGGACCAAACAATTGGATCAAGAGTGTTTAGATTACATCCCGAACACCCCTGTATTTCCTACGTGGGGGCAGAAGCTGACGACTAGCCAACTCTCAGATTTCACACAACACGGCCGCACAGGAGGATAAATTTTTTAAATAACAAAACATTATATTACATAATGATTTTGTTTCATCATACAAGGCAAAGACAACATGAATGTATTCATTCAAAAATAATGTCTTGCGCACATTGCATTGCTACAATGCGAAACCCCTCCAGGAAATCTGCAAAATACCGCTCGGGCATGCGGTGCTCCTTGCCCTCTGGCGGCCCTTCGGTCGTCAGCTTAACGGTGTCCATCTTCGCCCACCACACCTTGACGCGGGCGAAGGCCATGCGCGCACCTTCAGTGCAGGCCGATCGCTTGACGACGTCCAGCCGAGGACAGACGTTCACCAGCCGCTTCACGAGCCCGAAGTAGCTGCCGGGCATAGCTTCGGCAGGCCACAGTCGGATTATCAAATCCTTCATGGCCAGTTCGGCCACCCTATGCAGCTCAACCAGCTGTTTTAGCTGATTGGTGAAGGGCACGGGATGCTCTGACACAAGGTACTGCGACCAAAACAACTTCTCCGTCGAGCTCCCTTCTTCGGCTCGGAAGAACTCCGCAGCGTCAGACACACTGTGCGACAGATCTGCAAACGCCCCTGGAGAACTCCGAATTCGGGTTAGTAAGAAATACTTCTTCTTCACATACTTGCTTTGCATACTAAACGCCTTACCCGCCGCGATCTTCTTAGCCACCTGGATCTCCTGGAGGGCACCCTGGGCTTCAACCCGAGCCGCTTCTGCGCTTTGATGAGCCTTGGTGAGTTCGGTCTCTCGAGCCGAAACATCGCCCTCCAATGTCTCATACTTCTTCACAGCGTCCTGGAGCTCTTGCTGGACCTCGTTTAGCCGGGCCTTAAGCTTCTTACGAGAGGCCTACTCCTTGAGCCTTCCCCTCGACTTCGGCCAGGGCCTTTTTAAGGGCCTTGACCTCGGTCGTCGCCCCTACACATATCATGACATTACGATCAATATACATCATCTATTCTTTTCGAATATATAGCGAGTCATCACATACCTTGCTGGTATTCCAGCTGCTTCCTCGCTTGGCCGAGCTCCTCCTCTGCCCGCTCCAGTCTCTGCTTCAGGCCAGAGACTTCGGCAGTATGTAAGGTCGCGGCCAGCAACGAAGCCTTCTTATTCACATCAGACACATTTTAGTTAGTTTCCTGCGAAATTTAATTGATCCTCTATCCGGTTTTTCTTTCCGAACACCAGACAACGTCTCAGGGGCTATTGTTTATATTGGGATTTTCCCCGTTACGCTGCTTACCTAAAAACCTGTCAGCAGGCTGCTGCAGGCTTCGGCCAGTCCGCTCTTGATGGACTGAACCTTCTCAATCACCGTACCCATAAGGATACGGTGTTCTTCCACAATGGAAGCGCCTCGTAGCGCTTCCAGTAGATTATCCGGTCCCTCTAGTTGGACAGAGGTCATCGGTGGAACATGCACACTCCCTTCTTTCAAAGGAGGTCATTCGCTAGATTCTGGAGCCGCATGGGTCTCCGGAATCGTATTCGGCTGGGGGCCGAACTGATCGAGGCCCCCGCCCTTAGTCGCCATGGGGATCTGCTCCCCCATGTGTTTGGCAACCGGGGTTTCATCCTCTAGCGTCACCCGGCGGTCCCTCGAATCTCTCCTTGACCTGGGAAGGTCCTTTGGGACAACACCTCATCGTCGCCCTTGGTCGTGGGAGAGTGAGCGGCCGCCGGTGACTCGCTGGCCATCGCTTTTGAATCCAATGAACCTCCTGATGAGGATCACTGGGAGCTGTTGTGAGCCGGACTACAATAACATGATTAACCATATTAATACCATAAAGTGGAGAGGCCGGATAAATAGACGAGTGCGGGTTCTTAGTACTCACTATGCGGCCAGGGGCTTGTTCCGAGGCCTTCGCTCCGGGCTGCTGTTAACGTCCCAGGCGGAGTTATCAGTGAGAGGGCCTTTCCCCCTCTTGGGCGCCTCCGCCTCCAGACTTGTGGAGGCCGCCCTCTTCTTCCTCCCCTTATTAGGGGGAGAAGCACTCTCTTCCTCCTCCTCATTGTCGTCTTCAGCGGCGGAGGAGCGAGTCTTGTCTTCGGACGACACGCCCGAAGCTCCCTTGCAGCGGGGGCCACTCCGGACCCCCTTGGCCTTCTTCTTCGGCACCTTATAGGGCGCCGGTACCAGCATCTTTGCCAGGTGCGGGATGACTGGTTCCTCGTGTAGCGGAGCCAGACACCGAATCTGCTTCACCCTCTCCGTCCATTCCTGAAAAAGCAATGATAATAAAAGTTCAGATATCCTCCTTGAAACAAGCAAGTAGAGGATGCGTTAAAGACTTACCTCATTGGCGGGGTGGTTAATGTCGTGCCCGCGGTCCGAGTCTGTGGCTGGTGGTGTCTCGTTGCCCTTGAAGAGCAACTTCCAGGCATCTTTGTGAGTAGTTCCGAAGAGCCTCTCCAAGGTTTGGTGCTTCTTCATATTGAACTCCCATAGAGGGCGGCTTTGGCTTTGGCATGGGAGGATCCGGCGAACCAGCATCACCTGGATTACGTCGACGAGCTTGATGTTTTTATCCACCATGCTTTGAATGCGTGTTTGCAGCGCTATCAGCGCGTCCGACGAAGACCAATTTGGGCCCTTCTCAACCCAGGAGGTGAGTCGCATTGGAGTGCCGGAGTTGAATTCGGCAGCCGCGGCCCAGGTGGCACCGTGGGGTTCCATGATGTAGAACCACAGTTTCTGTCATTCCTTGACAATCTCCACAAAAGTACCTTTTGGCCAGGAGACATTGGTCAGCTTGCTCACCATAGCGCCTCCACATTCTGCGTGCTGGCCATCCACCACCTTCGGCTTTACGTTGAAGACCTTGAGCCATAGCCTGAAGTGGGGTTGGATGCGTAGGAAGGCCTCGCACACGACGATGAACGCCGATATGTTGAGGAAGGAGTTCGGGGCTAGATCATGGAAGTCTAGCCCGTAATAGAACATCAGCTCATGGACGAAAGGGTGGAGTGGAAACCCTAGCCCGCGGATGAAATGAGGGATGAATACCACCCTCTCGTTGGGCTTCGGTGTAGCGACGACTTGCCCCTTGGCTGGAAGACGGTGGGCGATTTCCTTCGCCAGATACCCGTCCGCTCGAAGCTTGGTAATGTCCTTCTCCTTGACGGAGGAGGCCATCCACTTGCCTTGACCTCCAGATCCGGACATGGTTGAGTGCTTGCTCGAGTGGGGAAGGATGAGAGCTTGGGCGCTGGAGCTCAAGAATGGAAGGGCAGAGGAAGAGAGTAGGCGTGGGGTAAGAAGGGGAATCCTTATCCCCTTATAAAGGCAGTGAATATCGAACGCCTCCCCACTCGCCTATTCCCAAGGGTTGTGTAAGCGACACGGTTGGATTACCCACGCCCGTATTGATGAGAATCCCGCAATAAGGGGACACGATCTTGATACGTCTCCAACGTATCTATAATTTTTGATTGTTCCATGCTATATTATATTCTGTTTTGGACATTATTGGGCTTTATTATACACTTTTATATTATTTTTGGGACTAACCTATTAATCGGAGGCCTAGCCTAGAATTGCTGTTTTTTTGCCTATTTCAGAGTTTCACAGAAAAAGAATATCAAATGGAGTCCAAACGGAATGAAACCTTCAGAAACGTGATTTTCAGAACGAACGAGATCCAGAGGACTTGGACCCTACGTCAAGACATCAACCAGGAGGCCACGAGGTAGGGGCACGCCTACCCCCTGGGCGCGCCCTCCACCCTCGTGGGCCCCCTGTTGCTCCACCGACGTACTCCTTCCTACTATATATACCAACGTACCCCCAAACTACCAGATACGGAGCCAAAACCCTAATTCCACCGCCGTAACTTTCTGTATCCACGAGATCCCATCTCGGGGCCTGTTCCGGAGCTCCGCCGGAGGGGGCATCAATCATGGAGGGCTTCTACATCAACACCATAGCCTCTCAGATGAAGTGTGAGTAGTTTACTTCAGATCTTCGGGTCCGTAGTTATTAGCTAGATGGCTTCTTCTCTCACTACAAAAAAAATACACTTCCGTGATGATACGTGTTTGTCACTGTAGGTCGCTTTTTTGTCATGCATGTACATCCATGACAAATTTATGACAGAATCAAGATAGTCATACCTGTGCCGTCGTAGAAGTGTTCCATGACATTTCCAAAATTATCATCACGGAAGTGTCCACTTCCATGACGATAAATCGCGCGTCACAGAAGTGCTTTCGTCAAGGGTGACCGACACGTGGCATCCACCGTAACGGAACGCCGCTAAGCTATCGGGTCGGGTTTTGGATCTGATAACCCATTAACAGCCCCGACCAATGGGGATTTTCCACGTGTAAAATCATCATTGGCTAGAGGAAACACGTGTCGGCTCATCGTCGGGACAGACGTCATCCACTCACTGGACAGAAGGCGCCTATGATACGTCGACATGTGGCACGACCCAACAAGTTTAAATGGGCTGGCCCAACTAGAGGCCCACAAGATTTTGTAGACCATAATGGGCCGGCCCAGCTAAAGGCCCATAAGATTTTGCGGGCCATAATGGGCCGGCCTAGGTAAAGGCCCACAAGATTTTTTTGTGCCATAATGGGCCGCAACATTGTGAATAAGAAAAAACATATACTATACAATAAAGAAATTATGGCATATTACATCCACTGGTCATCAAAGTTCGCCACTATGATAATAAAGCACAAGCAGATAGCAGATTACATACACTAGGCATCAAAGATCGCCACCAGTGCAAATAAACATGCCGACAAAATAATATACAAAACCAGCACTTCAATAGAGTTCAAGAAAGGTTAGCCCTACTGGGGAGCTGCAGCGCAAGCAGCTGAGCAAGATGATGAGACTGCGCTTGTTCAACACTTATATCTTGCTCACTCTGAAAGATAAACAAGCAGACAGATGACAGGTTTTGCACATAAAAGTATCAGTGCTGACAATTCATCACATTTCTTACTGACGAATAAAGTGACACAGTTTAAATTTGCATTAACACAATATGGTATTGTTCAAGTCAAGACATGACAGGAAATGACATTGTGAAGGAGTTGGCAGCTTCATGACACCACTGGATTATAGATCAAGAACTCATAAGTATCAATGGTTAGTGTGCTGTCAATTTATACCATTTCAGATTGGCAAATAAAGAGACGGTTTAAATAATAGTAGAATGATATGGCATTTTTCATAGTTAAGACATTGCAGAATATGACATTGTGCTGTAGTGGGTAGGTTCACTACACCACTGGATTACAGATGAAGAACAGAAGCATACATGCAGTGCAAAAGAAGATCACTTGCTCTGTATAGTTTAATTTACATGGTATGAAGAAGGAACTTGGTTGTACAACTGAAAACTTAAATTGAGAAAGGACGAACTTTTGTTTATGAACTACATATAATAAACTTTAAACAAGCAATTTGATGCAAACACCAAAAATAAATAGCTATTGCAGTCATGCCTAACCAAATATATACAACAAAGTTTGAAGGCTTGAGATGGACAAACTTACATTATTGGTGAAGACAGGCTCTATAAAGGCCTTGTCCATGCTGATGGGGGGGGGGCAATTCAAGAAGTTTACCACAGAATCTTCTTCAAAAGCATTGCCTTTATTCTACATTTTGTTAAGAGTAAATATAGATGTGATAATATATGAAAATGGAGAATATTTAAGATAAGATGAAGAGTGATGCTACATAACCAAGTAGCTATAAATGTAAGTGCAGCGATACAGGCAAAAGGTACAGCCAAGAGCAATGCACAGCTAAACTTCTTCAGTACCAACCTTATGGTAAGAGTAAATATAGATCTGATGTGTAGAAAATGGAGGGCAAAGGAAAATAAGCTGCAGAGTGATGGTACATGAACAACTACCTGTCATTATAAGTACACTGATAAAGGACAACATGTACTTACAAGAACAATGCAGAGCTAAAAAAACATTGACATTGGATATATTCTACACTAATGTAACTATTCATACAGATCAGATAATTTGGAGCGAACAATTGATAAGCAAGCTATCATGCATACTGCTGTCACATAATGAACCAGGTATGTATGCAAGTACAGTGATACATGACAACAGGTACTAACAAGAGCAAAGCAGCGGGCAACATATTTGAGATATCCTATCGTTCTTGTCAAACCGGAATTCTTCTTCGAGCAGATTTCCTGCAAAAAAGAACCGTAAGGCACATGCGAAAAAGTAGAAGTTCAAATTGTCATGTGATTTCATAGGCAGTACCTCATCCTGGGAACGAGACCAGTGCATAACAAGGTTTTTCCATTCAGTGTCTTCTAAATTTAGCACAGGAGACTTCACCAGAAATTCGTTTATAGACTTGCCATCAAAGTGTGATTTCCTCGGGTAACACCGATACTGCTGCAATGCTTCCTTGAAAAGCACAAGCAAGCTTTGCTCATCATGACTATCCAGATTGACCCTCGCCTAGTTACAACAATGTAATGTAAATCATTGATGTGTTCAATCAGCAGAAAACATTAAAATAATAGCCATGAATAATAGCACTTACACGTAAGTTGGATAGAAAGATGTGAAAATGGTGTTTGTCTTCACAATAATCTTCCCATGATGGGAATATATGCACGTAGTCCCTAACAACATTGAAAGCATTGTATTTTAAACTGAGAATAAATGGAATGGGGTTCCAATCTACAGGAAGTGGCCGTCTCTGCAGTTGGGATAGGTCTTCGGCTGGTGGACTTGCTGTACTTTTTGCTGGAGTGGGATTTTTCTGTGATACAGCTGGTGCTATGGCAAATGAAATCGGTATACCTTTTGCTGGAGTGCAGGTCCCGTGTGGTGGGGCTAGTGGTGTGGCCAGTGAAGTATCGGTACAGTCTACTGGAGTCGGTCCTACATTTTGTGTCACTGGTTGTACAGCCAATATAAGTGGGGTGCTGTCTGATTTCTCCGGCACCACCACGTTTTTAAGGACTTTGCTGGTGCTCCTTCAGGTTCGGCAATCACCCTCTTCCTTTTTGATGTTTGATGCACAAGAATAGCATTTGAGTGGAAAAACATGGTATGATGACAGATGGAATATGTATTGATAATGGATGGGCATGGCATCTCGACATATATGATGAGTAAACTAAGCAGATGGTGGTGCAACAAAGTAGAAGAAATGCAAGACAACATATGCAAGATACCCGCAATCAATAAAACATTGCCAAATTAGAACAAACACCTTGATGGGTGAACAGGACAGACCATCTGCCTTTGACTCCTCGAGGTTAGAATAGTCATTAGGATGATATTCTGAACAAGAATCAACAGGTGGGCAGCGTATGAGTTTCATTGCATCCAGAATGGCACTCAATGCCTTGGTGCCAATTTTGTAAGTCATTGCAGTGTTTAGCTTCAAGAGTGGACTGCTGCTAGTGCGACACAAAGCAGCTACACAGATCATAGTGTAGATATAACGGGAAAACCTTAAGCATCAGAGTAAAATCAGCAAAGTGGAACTTGCTGGAATATATGTGCTAGTATTGCCGGTACGGCTAGAAAGGCTTCGGATACCAGCTCTCTTCAAGTGAAGGTGTGGTACTGTTAATATCAATGTAACTCTCAAAGGCGACACAGCTCCCCGCATTTCCTTGCTATTCTTATTGGATTCAAGTGGGCAGGCCACTACAAATCCTATTCCTATGTTTACAAGATCCTACGAATCAAAGAGGCTCAAAGTGTCCATCACAACCGACCATATAGACCTCTACACTGCAAATATCCCTGCTCATCTTCAGTACAAGGAACATACTGTACTACTATCATACTCCCTCCGTTCCAAAATATAAGTCTTGGTAGAGATTTCCACTATGGATCACATACAGATGTATCCAGGTACATTTTAGAGTGTAGATTCACTCATTTTGCTCCATATGTAGTCCATGGTGGAATCTATACAAAGACTTGTATTTAGGAACGGAGAGAGTACATATTAAAGAAGAACGGAAGAGGAACATGGTAAAGAAGAGCAAGCATATTTTGGATAATAAAATGTTGGTTGCGCAGTGCCCACACATGATGAACCAGAGCGCATTAAGAATGCAACTCCTAGCTGTCTCTCGACCATTTCAGTCGGTTGGATGAAGATCCTACGTCTCCTAACCCTTCTTCTTCCTCGTCTCTGATTCTTCCCATACAGAACACCGCACGGGCCGCCGGCCGGACCACCGGCCCCCATCGCCTGTGTTCCTCCGCCACCTCCACCCCCATTCCCACCCAACCCCCACCCGCATCGAGTTTTCTTCGTTCGGCGAGGCCCCACAACCACCCGAGCCCCTTCGATCGCACCGGCAAACTGCGGCGAGCTCTGAAAAATCGACTGACCCAATTTTGAAACTTCGTCTACTGTGATTTAACTAGTGTGGAATATAAAAGGGGAAAACCATAAGCATTGCGAGTATGGTGTTGAGCGTGCCATGGAGGATCTGGAGGTGCAAACCGGACAAAGGCAACTTCGCAACCAAGACAAGAAATCAAAGTAAAGCAGTGGCGATCTATTTTCTTGCTGCGATAAATAAGTTGGGCAGACACGAAAGAGTACCGCCTCTGGTGCGGCGCCGTGTAGGCATTTGCTAAGAATTTGACGATGCTATGGTAGCGATGGCTGTCGGTGGCGTGGAAGCAGATCTAGGAGGGTAGGTGGTGGCAGCGGGGCGCGGTGGACGAGACGGTCGTAGGAGCGGCGCCGGTAAGGTGGACGACGACGGGGATGAAGCGAGAGGACGGGATGCAAGGATCCCGATCCGAAGCCGTGGATGAGAGAGGTCGATCTCTTGTAATGGATGGCGGCGTCGGGGTATCAGCTCCGGCATGGTGGAGGAGGACGGCGGTGGATGGGGTGGCGGACGGCGGCAGACGGAGGAGGGTGGGGTGGAGAGGGTGTTTTGGCGCCCACGGAGTACGAATGGGGAAAATGGAGGTAGAGAGGAAGGGGGGAACCATGTATTCAGGGCACGCTTGTCTCAAATGCGAGGAAATTTACAAACTTAGCCCCCGTTTCAAATTTCTACTACATCACAGCAACACTAGTTGGTCGGGGATAGGACGGTAATCTCGCATACACCGAATATTTGCCGACGAGAGTTTGTTTTTGGCGCCCACCGTGTATGAATATGAATCGGGGAGGGAGTCGATTTCGGCCGAGGACACACTGTGTTTTGGCGCCCACCGTGTATGAATCTGGGTGAGAGGCGGTTACGTCACGTTTGGGTGAAATTACAAACCTACCCCTATCGAAACCTATAGAAATCCAGCATATAGGCTTTGCGTGGCAGGGATAGGCAGCGGTGATTTCCATCTCATAGATTTTGGTTCCGGGCAGTTACTGCGACTTTCCCCACTTCGTTCAAATTTTGCAGAGTGCACATTTACCGTGCCAACTCAATTTGAATCCCGTTTGTATTCTATTTTTTTCGGGCGGGATCCATTTTCAATTGGAATTACATTCTATATACATCATTTTTTATATATATACTTCCAAAAGCACAACACCATTTATACATAAATATGGTTTACGAATGGCATGATCTCAGATTCATAAGGTTGTATCCATCAATTTGGATTTTCAAATATTTGAAACCACTTTATGTTGAAATCCAATGTATGCATTCCTCGCTAACTGTCTCCAATTAATGTGTGTTTCATGCGGGTTTTTTTTACTTCTCAAACATGTATAATGTGTTTCACACACGCAACATATAGTGTAATCCCGTTTAGACATTAATTGCATATAAACCATGCATTGTTTGTAATTGAAGAATCTATGGATCACCAATATTGATAAACTATATAACATTACACGTGTGCCCAAATTCAAATGAATATTCATGTTTGATACACCAATTTGCGTTATGATATTATCGATCTCGTGATCTCCAGTTTAAATATCTGAATCCCCTTTAATCCAGATATTCGTCTCATATAGCTATCACTCATGCTTATATAGGACTATCTCTCTGGACCTATACGTGTTCATCGTCTCTCAGGTATCTCTCGTGCTACCTGTATGTCGACAATGATCTTTTATCTTCATAACACACTAACGGTACTCTCTCCCTCGACCTTCATCACTCTATCTCTCTCTAAGTATATCTCGCTCCCTGCTATGTGTCTCTAGATATGATTCTCCATGTGGAATCTCTTTCTCTCACACAAACACAAAATTTGTCTCCCGGGGTCTCATTTCTCTCTACTATTCCCATGTGTGCCACTCGCACACCCCTCATACATAGATGTCTTTCGCTCCTTAGATATGAGAACCTACGACTCTTCCTCATCAATATCTCTTTCTCACACACAAACACAAACTCTGTCTCCCAGGGTCTCATATTTCTCCATTGTTCTCTTGTATGTCGCTCACACACACCCTCTCTCCCTAGAGATATCTTGCGTTCCCTTGTATGTCTCTCTAGCTATCACTCTCGTTGTGAAATATCTTTCTCTCTCGCAGACACAAAACTCCGTCTCTCTGGATCTCATTTCTCTCTAATATCTGTTTGTATGTGACTCACACGCACCCTCTCTCTATCTCTCTCACACCCACACACATAACCCAGCCTTCTGATCCACTCGACTCCTATATCTAACGCACACTAGCTAGCATCTTTATCTTTCTATTTATCTGTTTCTCCATCAACCTTCTTTCTCACCCTCACTCTTGATTCCTATCACGCACACTACATATGTTTATCTCTACATGCAGTCAAGTGCCCTCTCTCACACATATATAACTTCACCCTTTGAACCACCCGACGGTCATCTCCAACACCCAAACTAGCGGATGTCCCTCTGGCTAGCATCTCCATCTCTGTATCTATCTGTAGTTTCTCTGTCAACATTTCTTGTTCGCACGGAGTATTGCTTCCTATCACCCACACTATATATGTCTCTCCATACATATGCATTTATAGGTTGGTCGCTTTTGCACAATCGTTGCGCCTCACTCCCTCT
The DNA here is from genome assembly GCA_034509565.1 of Triticum monococcum. Classification (NCBI taxonomy): domain Eukaryota; kingdom Viridiplantae; phylum Streptophyta; class Magnoliopsida; order Poales; family Poaceae; genus Triticum; species Triticum monococcum. Next base: position 680,622,443 of record CM067845.1, on the reverse strand, counting down.
GCTCGCCATAGATGCATGCTCCAGCACACGCCACTATCTTTTAAAGACAAAAACACATGCTCAATTGTTGGGACTTCTTCCATGCATTCTCACATGCATGCATATTGTCATACCGATCCGTCTCTCCCATGTCGTTGATCTTATGACTTATGTCTTCTTTCTTTTATCTCGATCATGCGCGCGCACACACACACACATCCCACATATACATGTATACCTCTCACACATGCACGTTCAAGGTCTCTATGTCTCCATACATAGTTAATTACCCTCAATCCTAATGCCACATCGAATCATTCTCCTCTTTTGTGCACATAACTTCCGCCTAGATGGGTAAAACACACACTCACACCTAACAATCTCGTTCTAGCTAACCCCCCCGCCTCACACTCTTCCCCTATATCCCCAAAACCAATAAGACCATCCCTTAGTTTACTTCCCGCCTACACGCACCATCGATATATAGTAGTCTTCCTCGGTGTCTCTCAAACAAACACGTTCTCTCGAAGTCAACTCCTCTCATGCATATAGGTCCTAATGCGTTTTTCGAGGCTAACTTTGACCAAACGTTAGAGCAATAATATATGACATGCAACTTACACAAAGCATACCTTCAATTTTGTATGTCAAAGGAGCTTCCAATAATATAATTTGCATAGTATACATCTCATGTGCTATTAATCTTGTCAATAGTTAAAGGCTATCTTGAAAAACACATTAGGCCCTATATAGATGGAAGGAGGGAGTAGGTCCCATGCAAAAAATGAGAATAAAATTCAAACATCTGGGCATCGTGGCTCGGTCGATAACATTGAGAAACTTGGTTTTAAAATCATGAAACTTGGCATGGTGTCATGTCATTGTAGTACCATGCCGTGGTAAAAATAATTGGCCGAATAGGAACAAATTTTGGTATAAGCTTCTTGCAAATCGGAGCTTCTCTCAAGAAGGCTCGTGGTTCTGGGAGGGAACGTGTCACCTTTGTGTGCATAATTCAAATTTGAAATACAAGCACATGTTCCAGTGCACCAAAGTTGGTTGAAAAAATCACATGTGTGTCCTCGGGTAAATTTCTAGGTTCCATGTAAGAAATGGGAATGAAATTCAAAATTCTGGGCATCGTGGCTGGGTTGGAAACATTGAGAAACTTAGTTTTTTAATTCCTGTAAATCCAAAACACGCATGAAAATAATGAAACTTGGCTTGGTGCCATGACATGGCACCAACATGCTGTGGTAAATTTGCAGTCCGATTTGCGAAGGCAAACACATTAACAATCAACAAAGTCATTTTGGAAGAAGTGCTGTCACGTTATAATCGGAAACACAAGTATTATTGAAACCGTGGGCATTCTACTTACTAGTACCATTTACGTGCCGCCACGCGTCCCCTGTTTTATTAGCTAGGAGCCGACGTGCAGGGTAGCTATTTGAGTACGAGAGGCGTGTGATCAGACCCCTGCGCGTGCTTATCGGGAGGAGAGCCCTTTGACCTCCATCTGCCGTCCACCTCTCTCCCAAGGTCTCCATTAATGGCGCCCGAGCCTCTGTTTAATGGCGTGGCTATGTCTCACTCGACTAAGATTTAAGAGAAAAAAAGAAAATCTGAAAGCACGAATCTTGATGTAAGATCCGACGGACCTATATAGCATCTACTGCAACTTATAGAAAGACTGATGAATATATAAGGACGATTAATTTTTTTTTGATCAAAGAAGGGCTTGCCCCTTCCGATTTTCATTACTGAAAACCACCACAATTCACAAGAAGTTCAGCACAACTCCAGCCTAACACGAAGGACTAAAAGCTACCAGATTGAAATCGCAACATCCCAAGAGGCCAACAAAGGCCAAACATCCATGCTAGAACCCAACATTTCACAACCGACGACACAATCCACATCCTAAACCGATTATTACATCAAAAGAAACCATGAAACTAGTCTCTGCGGCGAGCGGCAATGAGCTCTTTTGTGTCCTCAAGATGCTGCTTGAGAACATCCACAGATTCCTCCACCAGCCTTTGGCGCTCGTTGCGGAGCATGTCATTCTCGTCCATTAGTTTCTTCAACAAGGCACTAGTCTCCTCCTGCAGGTCTGCACTTCAGACGATCTTCTCCCTCAGCAGGTCGCGCTCGGCCCGGAGCCTCTCATTGCCCTCCCTTAGTTGCCGGATGACGCCGGTAGCCTGTTCAAACGAGGCTACCATGTCGTCCTACAACCTCGCCGAGCGGGAGATCTGATCCGTCTGTCTATGGATGGTCGCATGCATGCGCCTGTAACAGTCGTCGCGTGCCTGCGAGAAATTTTCCCAGGCCGCCGCGGCGTGGCGGGACATCTCTGTTGCATTCATGGCGCGTCGGGACATCTCTGCTGCTTCCGCGGCGCGGCCGGACCAGTCTGCTGCATCGACGGCGCGGCGGGACCTCCGTGCTGCTACTTCCACGCGACGGGACATGTCGGCTGCTCTCGCAGCGAGGCGAGACATCTCTCGTGCTTCCGCTTCCATGCTCGCCTCTCCCTGGTGGCAATCTCTCGACCCAGAACTCACGCTGGCCATGGCAGACGCAAGGGAAGGATGCTGAATGACTTGTTTGTTTTTGTGGATGAGGAGTTGAGGAGGAATGTGCAGTCATCTTGGCATACTAGTATTTATAACCGAGTACTAATACGCTCCTAAGTGGGAAACCGTTTAGGTTCTGATCGGTGTGAACAGGTTTGCAATTCAATATAGCGTGGAGTAATTTGGAATGTGACGAGACGCAAGCTCAAAATTTATTGACGGTTCTAGTTTCGAAGTGCGGCACTATTCCTTGATGGAGTACTTCTTTTTCTACTCCCTCCTTTCCGGTTTTATAGGGCTTATCTCAAAATTTTAGTTTTTCCATTTTATAAGGCTCAATTTGGTTGTCCCCAACACATGTTCATATTCCAAGGTGCATTCAATCATTGCATGCAAGTATTAAGAGAAAATTGACCAATGCATGTACTTTATGCATGCATGCATTGCAATTAATGCATTAAACCTATCTCTCGGGACTTCTCGCACGCACCATCGTGCCACCCACAAAAACTTGTACTCTGAGTTTAGTAGTACGTTATACAGGTAGAGAAGAGGTGCACCCACGCACTCGTCCTCTCACACACGCGTCTATTTTTTCTCGAAAAGGAGGATGATGACCCCCGGCCTCTGCATCTGGGAGTCACACACGCAAATTATTGAAATATATCGAGTGCAGTGCTTTGATGTGTCGCGTCAACTCGTACATCAACGAGACGTTTGATTATCCTCTCCCTCGCGGACTTAATTGCACATGCCTTTGGCTGTATGACAGGTTGGCCACACACCTGTAGGGCCCACTTGTCATATACGCAAAGGCAGGAGCGTCCCTCCCTCGCCCATGAGCGCGGTGGCTGGCAAGACTAGGAGAAGCTTTCGCTACAAGCTCTCCCTCCCGCACGCGGTGGACATGCAGCAGTTCAATCGGTGTCACATGGCCAGAAGCGTACTGTAGTACTCCTCCAGTGCAGTAGTATTCCATCATTGTTCGACTTCCCGAAGAGGCGAAGAGCCAAGCGCAGCACGAACGCTCGTGTGGCAGTTTCATGTGTATAGTAGTCTAGGATAGCATGTAACGTGCCTGTAAGCTTAAAATCATTGGGGTCGGCTCCATGCTATGTGGCCGTCTCGAAGTTAAAACAAATTAAAATAGTCTTCTGGCCCTACCCGAAAACTGCCGCGCGTACTGCCCAGGAAAAGCCCCGCCCTCAACTTTTAACTACGCGAAAATAGTTCGAGCTTGTTCGTTCTATATAAATACAATACTTACTATATGTTTATTCACCCGTGGGGTTGTTCAATGAATGGAGGGGCGGGGAGCACAAGTGAGCAATACTGTAGTACTACTAGTAGTAAGTAGGAGTCGTACAGTAGTGACCTTAAATAGAGAGTTTCTTTTCTTTAATGCCACGTACACAAATTGAAACGCTTGTTGTGGAGAGAAAAAAGATAATCACTCCACTATATATGGACGCAGGGGCCTGAGCGCTTGCTTTACTAGGGTTGCTCTCTTCATTCTCTCATCCTCTCCAGATATAAACAAGACAGCGGTAGCGACATTTTCTCTCTGCTCACCGCTGGTCACAGATCCGGTCGGATCCCTTCGGTCGGTGTGTGTAGAGGACTAAAAGGTGCATCGTTCACGCGGTCATCGCTGCCGAGGGAGGAAACCCACAGCTGCCGGAGGGGCCCGATCCTCTCCCGTGTCGTTCTCTCCGACACATGGCCGGCTCGGGAGGTCCTCCAACCCTTCTTCCTCCCTGCCATATTGTCCCCAGATCCGACCTGCCGCCGCCGACATCCCGGCGACCCTCAGGTATAAGTTCTTCGAAAGTGGCCTTGCTCTACCGCCCCAGCTCCCCACGTGTCTGCATGTGCATCTTTTTCTACTCCCATCAGCTCTTCCAAAGCCACCTAAATTTTTAGTATTATTAGAGGCAAAGCTACTTCATGCATTCGAATCTAGGGCTTTGTTCAAACAACGAAGAAAGGGGGGAAAGTTGTAGCATGAATCTAGGACTTGATTCAAAGAGGAAACAATATGGTGAAAGTAGTAGAGACCGGATACCCAACCGGTCTCTTGGTTCAAAAGGGAAATGACGGGAAAACGCAGTACAAACTGGATAAGGAACAGATCTATTATTGGTTGAAAAAAGGATAGAAAGTGGTGGCTGGTGGACAAGTCAACAGAGTATGTCCAGGATTAGATTTCCTGCCATCACATAGTAAAAGGTCTCCAGGATTAGATTTGCTGCCCTCATATAGTAAAAGGTCTCAGGATTAGTTTTGCTGCCCTCACATAGTAAAAGGTCTCCAGGATTAGATTTGCTGCCCTCACATAGTAAAAGGTCCCTAGGATTAGATTTGCTGCCCTCACATAGTACAATGGCACTCCTGCTGTTTTCCCCAGTATGATAAGTAAGTTGCTCCTTTACGCTGCTAAGTGTCCTGGTTTCCTGTCCCCACGGTCCCATGCCCTTAAACCAACTCTTTAGCTGCTGTTGATTTACTGTGTCTGGTAAACAAGCAATGCCACCATTAAAGTAATCCCATATTTGAGGAATCTCATTGTTGATCATAATGCTTCTGGTAACATGAAGCATTGCTGACGTTTTAAAATTTCTATTGTCCTTGCGTGATTGCCATGAACATAATTAAGATGCTTCTTTTCATTTTGTATATGTTTTGTATATTCTTATTGACCAGCAACTGTTTACTTTCTATCTTTTTGTGCAGATAGGGATATCCATTTCACCTTGTTGCTATTGTGACCTTTTGGTGAACTGCAGAAAACACTTTTTTTGGAATGAGTGTCTTGTGCAGTTCATCTAAAATGTCACGTGGGCAACATCTCTCAATTTTTGTGGAACTGCACAAAATGGTGATTGGAGTTTCCAAAATCTCTGTCAAGTTCTGCTGGTAATCTCGTGCAACATTTTATTAGCCTTTGCAAGATGGAGCCGTCACTGTCACCATAATGGCACTTTATTTTAGTGGAACTGCACAAAAGGATAAGAAAGTTATAGTTGCACCTTACATGAGCCGTACAGCCAACCTTAATGTTCCTCAATTTTAGTGCAACTACTAAAGAAGAACCTGTCAGCTCACAAGAGCAAGTACTTCTTGCTAGCTGAATGATGCAATCTTTGCTTCATTTCAGGTGAACTGCAGAAAAAGGCACATGAATTGAATCATGGAACTCCAGGCAGACCTCATCCAAGTACAGCTGGAGGTTGAGTTCAAGGAGGCCGCTATTAAAGCGAAATCATGCTCTCCTATCTCCTTGTTTGTGCTGTGCAAACATGCTGTGCAAACAGGAATACTCAACTACAGATGTTGTGATGGTCAAGAGCATTCACCAAGTTCTTCGATTGTATGACATGGCTAGCCAAGATGGATTTAATCCCGATATTCACTTTATCAACAGGCTCTAATGGGTTGGTTCTGAATCTTGCAAGCTGGGAATCAGTGAGATGTGTAGGCATCTTTGTTGTACTTATTATTTGGATCTTATTTGTTGGTTCTGAATCTTGCAAGCTGGGAATTAATGAGATGTGTAGGCATCTTTGTTGTACTTATTATTTGGATCTTATTTGTTGGTTCTGAATCTTGCAAGCTGGGAAACATGACATGATTGTCGGCGTTGTGGGAACGGGGGTCCCCAGACTTGCCTGCCTGCGGCCTGCGGCGTGGCTCAAAGGAGGCCCAGCATGGCCCATCTTCATCAACACAAGACTCAAGACCCTCGCGAGGGGCCAAGCCTCGTGGGGCGGACGACACGGCGCAACCTCAGGCGCAGCCTCCTCAGGCTGGCTCGCGAGGAGGCAGAGAAATCAAGGCGGGGTACCTCGCGAGGTGCCCATGACGCAAGGCATGACGACCGAGGGTGCCAGGCGGGCGCCAGCGCGCGCAGCGTCCTTCTTTCCTCTTTGGTGCAAAGGGGGCAAGCGCAGCCACGGAGTACCGAGGCATCAGGCAAAGGTTGCATTTCGGTGCAACGAGACAAAGACCAGGCGGACTACGAGACGGAGGTCACCATGGAGCCCAGCACGGTGTCACCGCAGAGCCTTTGGCAGGCGAAGACCAACTTTAGTCAGGATAAGTGTACTAGATGTTCCCCTTCGAATTGGCCAATTGTTGGCGCCCTTCCCGCTCAATATTTGGGAAGAGGACCAGGGCCTCTATAAATAGGACCAGCCACCCGCATAGCAAGGGGGTTCGGTTCGTTCGGTTGGCCCGGCTAGCAAGCAGAGAGAGTGAGTGAGTGAGAGAGAGAAGGGTGACTGAACTCCTCCTAGCAGTTCATCGCCCCAGCCAAGAACAGACCCTCGTGAGGCTGTTCTTCCTTGTATTGTTCATCATCACCAGCCCCAGAAGGCAATCCACCCACCACACACTGGAGTAGGGTATTACACCACAACGGTGGCCTGAACCAGTATAAACCTTGTGTCTCTTGTGCAGTTCTTTTAGTAGTTTAGATCTTTGTGAGACGGGGAGGTAGAGGGCGTGATCTCCGCGCGCACCCCAGTGTTCGAACCTTAAGGGTCTGCCGGAACCCGTGATCCGACATTTTGGCGCGCCAGGTAGGGGTGCGCCGGAATCTGTCTTCCACCACTCCGTTCTCCCCCGACCGTCGCATCCATGTCTGACGCTCGTCGGGCCCGCGCCGAGCGCCAGGCCGCCATCGCTTCTCGCGTCGCCCAGACGGCCCCCATCGGTGGGCGTCCTCGTCGTTCCCCGTCGCCCGCCGTCAACACCGCCACCGGCCCGGCGGGGGGCGAGCAGCAAGCGTTGTCTCAGCATCCATCCGTGCGCCAAGACGGCCGCACCGCTATTCCATCGCTCGCACTAGCTGGCTCTTCGTATTGCGCGCTCCGCGCACCCTTGGAGGCTCGAGCTGCGCTCCTCACGGCAAACGAGCTCCTGCGCTACTGCCCCGTCGACGACGTCTACGAAGAGTGGCTCGACCGCGTCGCCGAGCTTGTCCGCGCCGCAGGGGGCTCTTCCGCCCCGTCTGTTCCTCTACGCCACACCCCGCCCCGCGCGGGCAACGAAGCTCCAGAGGCGCACCAGCCGCCTCCTCTCCAAGAAGATGCCATGGCTCCAAGGCGCGTGGCCCCTGGGCGGAACCCGCTCCGTCAGGTGCCAGCGCAACAAGAACGGAGCTGCCGAGAAGGCCCTCGCCCGCAAGGAGCTGCCCGGGCGCTCCCTGCTCCGGCACTCCAAGACCCCGCTCTGCTCCTAGCTGCAGCGCGTGGGGACCCTCAAGACCAAGCTCTCCACCAGCCGAAGCCTTTCGTGGCCACCGCAGGCTGTCGTGCCTACACCACTGAGCTGCGCAGCGTCGCGTGGCTCGGCAAGTTCAAGCCAGACCTGCCTCCTCGCTACGACGGCACAACTGACCCTGCAGAGTTCCCCCAGCTCTATGAGCTGGGCATCGAGGCTGCCAGTGGGGATGAAAAGGTCATGGCGAACTGGTTCCCCATGGCGCTCAAGGAAGGAGCTCGAACCTGGCTCCTGAATCTGGCTCCAGGCATGATCTCCTCCTGGGACCAGATGCGCACCCGTTTCATCGTCAACTTCCAAGGTACTCACGACCGGCCACCTGCCGTGAGCGACATGCGCCGCATCAAGCAACAACCCGGAGAGACCCTGCAAAAGTACATCCAGCGCTTCAACAGTGCGTGCCTCAAGATCCCCAAGGTGTCCAAGGAAGCCATCATCTCGGCCTTCTCCGATGGCATGCACGGCGTCAAGATGAAGGAGGAGCTGGCGATGCACGAAGACCTCTGCACCTCCCTGGAGCTGTTCAACTTGGCGACCAAGTGCGCCAGGGCTGAGGAGGGACGTCTCTCCCTCCTCGAGCTGCCTGCCGCGGACCCAGAAGAGAAGAAGCCCAAGGCCAAGGACGTGAAGCACAAGGGGGCTGCCGTACTCGCCGCAGAACCAGACACCAAGCGGGGCAAGGATCTGCCTGAACCCTCCAGGGGCAGCCGGTACTGTGTGTACCACGACCTCCACACCCACAACACCAACGAATGTCAAGAACTCCGCGCCGTGCGAGAAGGAAGGATCGGCCGTCGCCCTGACCGTGCTGACCGGGGCTATGACCGAGGAGGAGGAAGAAACCCAGGACGCTGGGAAGATCGCGGCCTGCGCTAGGGGTGGCGTGACCAACCTCGCGAGGACCGCTGGCGGGACCTGCCTCGCGAGGGAGACTGGAGGGATCAGCCTCGTGAGGATCACCCTCAAGGCAACGCAGGCCTACCTCCGCTGCCGCCTCAGCCAAGGAGGAACGAAGACCGCCATGAAGACAAGGGGGCTGGGGGCTTCCAAGAGCCACGTGCAATCGCCTGCATCCTGGGCGGAGCTCAAGCCCCAGCTTCTCAACGTATCTTCAAGCAGTTTGCCCGCGAAGTGAATGCAGTCCTCCCCAAGCTCGAAGCAACGCGCCCCCTCAGGTGGTCGGCGTGCGCCATCACATTCAGCTCAGCAGACCAGCTCAAGTGCGCGGCCATGGCTGTGGTCCTCCTGATGCTTTGCTCCCCAGTCATCAGCAACGTGCTGGTCACCAAGACCCTCATCGATGGTGGGGCAGGGCTCAACATCCTGTCCGTGGAAACATTCAACAATCTCCAAGTACTTTATGACCAGCTCCAGCCGACCAAGCCTTTCTTCGGAATCACCGACGATTCCACAGTCCTGATCGGGCAGGTCCGCCTCCCTGTCACCTTCGGGGCCCGTAGCAACTACCGCACCGAGCTCATCGACTTCGACGTCGCCCACATCCGCCTGTCGTACAACGCCATCCTCGGGTACCCAACGCTGGCCAAGTTCATGGCCGTGACTCACCACGGCTACAACGTCCTCAAGATGCCAGGAAGTGGCGGCGTCATCACGGTGCCTTGTGAAGAGAAGGATGCAGTGTGTTCCCTGGAGCGAGCCTATCAGGCCGCGTCGCTAGAAGACCCAGATCACGGAAGCATGAGGCTTCCTGAGACCACCCCCAAGAAGAAGAAGACGTTGTCAGGGTCAGCCCCTCAGGGCCCATGTCTGCCCAGGGGGACCTCCCTTCCATGGCATAGGAAAGCGCGCCCGGCGCCCTCCTCAGGCAGGGCTCGGGGGCTCTCACCTAGAGGGCCACCGACCTAGCCAGGGTCACGAGGGAGGCGCTTGGGCACCATGTGGAGGCGTGCTTCGAAGCACGTTTCCCTCGAGAAGGAGCCAGGCAAGGAAGGTCAGACCAGCAGGAGTTCGTTAACGAGGCCGTTCAAGAACTACAGGAGTCAAGGATCATGAGAGGTTGCCGCCGTCTACCAGCTGTAGCCCCACATCCAGGCGAGGATGGTGGGCTGCGCATCTGCGTCGACGTACCAGGGCTCAATCAGATCGCCACGATGGAGTGTCTCTGGCCCTCGCAAGTGGGGCGTTGTGGGGGTCCACCCCACAGCTATGTTCGCATGCCTTACGGCCTGCCGAGCATGGCTGCGGCGTACCAGCGCCTCATGAGGGGCATCATGGAGGCTCAGGAAGACAGGCGTTCCGCGGCCTTGGCGGAGATGAAGACAGCTCGCGAGGAGTCACCAGTGCCTCCGGAGCCTCCCGAGGCCCCGGGGCCTGGGGGCTCGTGAGGATCGGCTTCCGTAGCCCACCGAGTCTGCTGCACCAACGCCACTTCACCGACGACATCCTCAGGTGACATCTTTCAAGCTTCATTCCCAGCTAGGAGCGCCCTCCCAGGGTTGCATCACTCCCAGGTCGCGTGGGTCCGTCCCTGCGGCATGTATCCCCTTTTATTTTTCGGTCATTAGTCTGCCTTGTTGGGGGTGCCCCTTGGGCTGCATCATCCCCAAGCCGCTCGGGCTAGGCCTAGCGGCGTGTATCTCCCTCACGTTTATTTCCAATTATGCATTTGCCTATCACGCTTGATTGCTTGGTGCTTGTCCGTGGCATCCCTTCTTCTCCATGTCGGCCACTTGCACGTTAAAGGGGGGGGGGGTGCCTGAGCATCGCAACTCAGGGCTCTTACTGGCTTTCTGGCCCTCACCCTCTGGCCTTGTCCACGGCATCGCGACCTGGCATACCAGCGACGGCTGAGACAAGCTCGAGGGCCGGGACCCGAGGACGTAGAGTACCAGCATCTAACCAAATTTTGCAGGGACACATCTCAAGATACGGCCCAGTGCCAGGCGCAACCCGCCTAGAGGTAGGGCCTCGTGAGTCCCGCGCTGGCTCACGGGTGCCCTGATACACCTCACCTACTCCAACCAGCGAGCCCTTGAGCGACTAACGATCGACTAATGACTGCCATGGCAACCCCATCTTCTTTCTGTGATGAACCTGCAGGATCCTTGGAGGGAACTGCGCTAGCCAAGGCCCTCACGGAGTTCCCTTCACCCTCGCCCGTGCGAACCGCTTGCACGTTAAAGGGGGGGTGCCTGAGCATCGCGACTCAGGGCTCTTACTGGCTCTCCAGCCCTCACCCTCTGGCCTTGTCCACGGCATCGCGACCTGGCATACCAGCGACGGCTGAGACAAGCTCGAGGGCCGGGACCCGAGGACGTAGAGCAGAAAGGGGAGCAGAGGCGAGGGAGAAGGGGCGCGTGAGGACCTCGCCGAGCAACTCCGTCCCAACTACCCCACAGACCCGACGATGCGCTGGGGGCGATCCCCGATCCTCAAGATAAGTCACCATCCAAAGCACTGGCTACCATGGCACTACCCTCGCACCTAAAGCAATTCCGTACTAGCAACGTTGCTTCCCTTTCTCACCAAGAGACGGCTGCTTGGGCGCCAAAGGGGACCTCCTGAGCATCGCGACTCAGGGGCTCTTACCGGACCCCGGGTCGCTCACCTCCTGGCCTTGACCACGGCATCGCGACCTGGCATACCAGCGACGGCTAACGCCGCCTTGGGACTGGGACCTGTCGACGCAGAGCACCAAGCCCTCGCGAGGTTCAAAAGGGAGAACTAAGCTAAGACGAAATCAGCAACTCACACAGCTCTGCGGCAAAGGTTATGTATTAACAAACGGGACTACAGGCACCTTACAAGCCCCCGTGGGGCGCATTTTGATTCCTCGCAGGGAACGGATCCTAAGGGGTGCTAACTACATGAGCTCCTGCAAAAGATGCCATCATCAACAGTGGGCCGTCAGGCGCCGGCGCCAACCCCATCCAGATCAGGGTCGGCAACGGCCTGACGAGCCCGCCCTGCTCCGGGAGCGGCATTGACTCGGGGGCTCGTAGCTGTCGTCGCTCGTCTCCGGAGTCGCGAAGATTTCGCTGGAGTCGCTGGACCCTCCGGCGCCTCCGCCAAGGGAGCGGTCGACGGGCCTAGCCCTCACCGGGGCAAGGTCTTGGCCACCTCTCCCGGAGCAACACTCCAGCCGGCGCCCGTTCGCGTCAAAGACCTTGCAGAACATCACCGCAACGCCATCGTACTCCAAGTGGACCGCGAAGACGCCCCTTTCCCTGCAAACCCGGGCGATCTCACTCCAGCCGCGGGACATGTAGACCTCGCCCGGAGCAGCGACCACGACCTCTGCTTCGGTCACGAGGGCGCTGCAGCCGGCGTGCTGCAGCCAGAGCTCCAGGGGCCCTCTTGGAGGGATGATGGAGGCGAAGAAGGGAGGCACCAGGCCCGCAGCAATGGAGCTTACAAAGAGAGGATAAAAGGTGCTCCCTCGGCCCTCAGGGGTGGCGGAGCCGGTCTTGAACACCGTCGTCCCGTTGATGCCCTGCGCCGCCGCCATCCGGCGCAGCCGGGCAAGGCCCGCCTTTGGCACATTCGGCAAGTCCAGAGCAGGAGAATACCAAGCTTCGGCTGGAGGCTGGCGAGGCGCCATGGCTTCCTAGGTCGCGCAGCTGGAGTAGATCTGGAAGTTTGGAGGAAGAAAGGGAAGGCGCAAGAAAGGGGATCTGAGCAGCGACCGGAGAAAGCAAAAGGCGAAGTCTGGGCAGATGCTGCTCCTTTACCAACCTGCGCGGTTGCTGAAGCACTCGCGTCCAATCAACCGCCACACGGCGCCCAAGGCCGCAGGCTGTTAGGGCCCGCAGCGCTTCGCCCTTGCCCTTTCGCCTCTCGGCACGGCCAGGTCCATGCGCGCCTTGGGCCCGGGGGCTACTGTCGGCGTTCTGGGAACGGGGGTCCCCAGACTTGCCTGCCTGCGGCCTGCGGCGTGGCTCAAAGGAGGCCCAGCATGGCCCATCTTCATCAACACAAGACTCAAGACCCTCGCAAGGGGCCAAGCCTCGCGGGGCAGACGACACGGCGCATCCTCAGGCGCAGCCTCCTCAGGCTGGCTCGTGAGGAGGCGGAGAAATCAAGGCGGGGTACCTCGCGAGGTGCCCATGACGCAAGCCATGACGACCGAGGGTGCCAGGCGGGCGCCAGCGCGCGTAGCGTCCTTCTTTCCTCTTTGGTGCAAAGGGGGCAAGCGCAGCCGCGGAGTACCGAGGCATCAGGCAAAGGTTGCCATTTCGGTGCAACGAGACCAAGACCAGGCGGACTACGAGACGGAGGTCACCATTGAGCCCAGCACGGCGTCACCGCAGAGCCTTTGGTAGGTGAAGACCAACTTTAGTCAGGATAAGTGTACTAGATGTTCCCCTTCGAATTGGCCAATTGTTGGCGCCCTTCCCGCTCAATATTTGGGAAGAGGACCAGGGCCTCTATAAATAGGACCAGCCACCCGCATAGCAAGGGGGTTCGGTTCGTTCGGTTGGCCCGGCTAGCAAGCAGAGAGAGTGAGAGAGAGAGAGAGAGAAGGGTGATTGAACTCCTCCTAGCAGTTCATCGCCCCAGCCAAGAACAGACCCTCGCGAGGCTGTTCTTCCTTGTATTGTTCATCATCACCAGCCCCAGAAGGCAATCCACCCACCACACACTGGAGTAGGGTATTACACCACAACGGTGGCCCAAACCAGTATAAACCTTGTGTCTATTGTGCAGTTCTTTTAGTAGTTTAGATCTTTGTGAGACAGGGAGGTAGAGGGCGTGATATCCGCGCGCACCCCAGTGTTCGAACCTTAAGGGTCTGCCGGAACCCGTGATCCGACAATGATGATGCAGAGGACAACAAACATAACAAACAGTTCAAACTCGGTAGTATTATCTTTTGTGAAAGTGCGACAAATGTGATGATCGTGTGCGTCCTGAGAATAGTAATTCTAATTGTTGTGCATGTTGATCCTGTGGCACTGATAGAATGAGCGAATGCATTGCTTGTTTTAAGTACAAATTTCTATTAAAGCTAATTAAATTTAAGTAAAGTGACCACTAAATCATGTTATTACAGTACCAATACAGACCCGCTCGTGAACCGACGTGTGGCCGAGGGTGCATCTTCTGCCGGGCGTGTAGCGGACGAGGGAGGGGTACTAACTGTTGTCGCCTGTACACACTCAGCTTACTGTTGAATCCAGTTCCCCAAGAGCTGAAAAACAAACTGCTGCCGCCGCCTACACACTCATTCACTCGAAGAGACTCCAATGGCGATCCGAGGGGTGAGCCTACTGGATATGGACTTCAGCAAGGAGTTCCTCTTTGAGTTCTCCATTCAGTCCTATGGCTGCACCAAGTTGAATGTGATGTACACCAACGATACGGACTCGGTGAAGCTCTGCCTCGCCTCATTCCTATGGCTGCACCAGGTTCTGCAGCATTCACCCATTTCATCGGCAGTGTCGACTGCACCTTCACTATGGTGGAGAGAAGGAAGAACGCGACGATTCGGCCATCTGGTGCAACAAGCTTGTCGACATCCAGAAGCAATACAAGATCATCAGCAACGGGCAGGAGAAGGACTCCGTGGTTGACCTCGCTGAGACCATGATCGACCCCTGATACGCCAACATGAAAGAAGACGACCTGAACACGTGGAAGATACCTCTGAATCTAGCCTACATAACCTACGCGGCCAAGGGCGCATACACATGCTACGACATGTACATGCAGATCTTGGACATGAGGGCGTGTCTGCTTCTCGTAACCGATGAGTACACGGACAGCCGCAGCGTCATGATCAAGCGTGCCAGGAAGGTCTAGATGTTGTACTTTATCTGTTTATAAGCACCTTTATCATGTGAGTGTTTCATGCATTAGCCTATGTGTCGTAATTATCTGTTTTGTCCGAAATAATTCTTTTAAGAACCCATTAACCTGATTGCTTTTTTGGTGGCAATTTGCTTATGTATGTAAACTAGTTCACTTGTCCATAAAAAAACTAGTTCACTCGGCTGCCGTGCTTTGAATCTCCTTCCTCCCAACATATTCCCCTCCTCAGGTGGACCCAGCAGGTCTCTGAATTTTCTGCCACTTTCTTTTTTGATGTAAACTGAGTTTTCTCCCAGTACTTTCCCCTAGAACCAACTCAACTATCCCACGTCTAGCCTAAAAAATAATAATACCCCACATACTATTAACTCATCAAATTAAAATGATATTTTATTTCATAAGTTGAAAGTTCTTACAAAATAATAATAATAATTGTTTATATATAACTTGGAAAGTTAACTCCTAGTGATTGCGTACATAAGCTTGCAAAGATTTTACCGACGTGCAATCATATGTTTATGTTTTTATAACATTTCTCTGTCTAGCCCAACATGATATTTTCACCCAGCCCAGCAAGTCCGCGGCTTTCAAGAAAAATGCAAATGGGATTTAAATGGGCTGCATAGATGCTACATCATTGTTTCACCCAGCCCACCGAATGGACTAATAAACAAATGGACTGACAGCTGGGTCCACGGCCACAGCCCAGTTTTTTTTGATTTGCCAAGTAAGTCGCTTTGTCAGGCCTGTTGGGCTGCAAATCTTTCAAGACGAGGAGAGCTTTCATTCGGCTGGCCGAGAAAATGGCCCATCAGTAAGGAGAAATGGGCTGTACATTTTTAAAACACATCAAACCGGCAATTAGTTTCAAATATCTTTTTTTTTCATTTCGAGATTTTAAATTACATTAATTTTTATACGTGGAGAATTTGTTGGATTTTATATTGATATACATTTATTTTTAAAATCAGTTTGAATGTGAGTCGAAATTTCGGGATTAAAAACAGTTCGGACCGCACCAAAATATGCAAAATTTCGTATAATTTTTTAACCATGGCCACAATATGGGCTGTAATGCTAACAAAAAGAATATGGGCTCCAAAAAAACCTTAAGAATTAGCAAATGGGCTGCATGTTGTTTTCCACAGATTTGAGGCTTTCCTAAAAAAAGGTTGATGCACAAGCAGTGACTGTTGGATGGCCATCCAACCGCCGTCGTGCTTCTTGAATCTCTGCTCTTCCTGCTCCAGCCGCTCAAACAGGCGCCGGCGGGACTGCCTGCTCCCTCCTCCCCACGGCCGGCTCGGTTGCCGCGCAGGCCTCACCGCCCCACCGTACTCCCATCGCTGGCCTAGCCATCCCTCTACTCACCCACACCTGCTGTTATTCTCTGGCGACGGCAGACGAACCAGTAAACCCTCGTACAGTCGTACTCCCCTTCGCGTGGGAAACAACTGCCGAGTCTTCCCTACCTCCGTGGCGTTCCCTTCCTAGGCCTCGTCGTCGTCCACCGCCCTGGTGCTCTCAGCGCGGCCTGGTCAACGTGGTCAACGACCGACATGCATCTGAAGTGGACTGTACGTGGAGAGGACCACAGCCAGGTCCACGGCCGCACGCAAGGAAATGCCTCCTTATTACGCGCAAAATAATGATTCCTCCACCAGACATCAGGGACCCACCAAAAGGGCCTCTGCATTTCGCGAAAAAAATGTTACCGCCGCTGATAGCTCAGACCCACCAGCTATATCTTCGCACGCAAGGAAGTGCCTCCTTATTACGCTAAAAAAATGAATACCCCTGCTAGCGGGGACCCACCTTGGTTGGAGGTGATACGTCTCCAACGTATCTATAATTTTTGATTGCTCCATGCTATATTATCTACTGTTTTGGACTATATTGGGCTTTATTTTCCACTTTTGTATTATTTTTGGGACTAACCTATTAACCGGAGGCCCAGCCCAGAATTGCTGTTTTTTTTCCTATTTCAGTATTTCGGAGAAACAGAATATCAAACGGAGTCCAAACGGAATAAAACCTTCGGGAACGTGATTTTCTCACCGAACATGAGCCAGGAGACTTGGACCCTACTCCAAGGAGTCAAAGAGGCGGTCACAAGGGTGGGGGGCGCGCCCACCCCCCTAGGGTGCGCCCCCTGCCTCGTGGGCCCCTCGGTGCTTCACCGACGTATTCCTTCCCCCTATATATACCTACGTACCCCCAAATGATCAGAACATGAGCCAAAAACCTAATTCCACCGCCGCAACTTTCTGTATCCACGAGATCCCATCTTGGGGCCTGTTCCGGAGCTTCGCCGGAGAGGGCCGTCATCACGGAGGGCTTCTACATCACCATAGCCTCTCCAATGAAGTGTGAGTAGTTTACCTCAGACCTTCGGGTCCATAGTTATTAGCTAGATGGCTTCTTCTCTCTTTTTGGATCTCAATACAAAGTTCTCCCCCTCTCTTGTGGAGATCTATTCGATGTAATCTTGTTCTTTTTGCGGTGTGTTTGTTGAGACCGATGAATTGTGGGTTTATGATCAAGTCTATCTATGAATAATATTTGAATCTCTCTGAATTCTTTTATGTATGATTAGTTATCTTTGCAAGTCTCTTCGAATTATAAGTTGGTTTGGCCTACTAGATTGGTTTTTCTTGCAATGGGAGAAATGCTTAGCTTTGGGTTCGATCTTGCGGTGTCCTTTCCCAGTGACAGAAGGGGCAGCAAGGCACATATTGCATCATTGCCATCGAGGATAACAAGATGGGGTTTATTTCATATTGCATGAATTTATCTCTCTACATCATGTCATCTTGTTTAAAGCGTTACTCTGTTTTTAACTTAATACTCTAGATGCATGCTGGATAGCGGTCGATGAGTGGAGTAATAGTAGTAGATGCAGAATCGTTTCGGTCTACTTGTCACGGACGTGATGCCTATATACATGATCATTCCTAGATATTCTCATAACTATGCTCAATTCTGTCAATTGCTCAACAGTAATTTGTTCACCCACCGTAGAATACTTATGCTCTTGAGAGAAGCCACTAGTGAAACCTATGGCCCCCGGGTCTATTCTCATCATATCAATCTCCATCACTTTAAACTTGCTTTGCTTTTTTACTTTGCCTTTTTCTTTTCACTTTGCATCTCTATACCAAAAATACCAAAAATATTATATCTATCAGATCTCACTCTTGTAAGTGACCGTGAAGGGATTGACAACCGCTAATCGCGTTGGTTGCGAGTAGCTATCGTTTTGTGCAGGTACGCGGGACTTGAGCGTGGCCTCCTACTAGATTGATACCTTGGTTCTCAAAAACTGAGGGAAATACTTACTCTACTCTGCTGCATCATCCTTTCCTCTTCGGGGAAATCCAACGCAAGCTCAAGAGGTAGCAAGAAGAATTTCTGGCGCCGTTGCCGGGGAGTCTACGCAAAAGTCAACATACCAAGTACCCATCACAATCCCTGTCTCTTGCATTACATTAGTTGCCATTTGCCTCTCGTTTTCCTCTCCCCCACTTCACCCTTGCCGTTTTATTCACCCTCTCTCTCTATCCTCCCTCTCTATTTGCCTCTTTTGCCCGTTTGCTCTTGTTTGCTCGTGTGCTAGTTTGTTTGCTTGTCGTCATGGCTAGTATCATATCTTCTCCATTGTCTCCCGAGAATGAAGTTCTAAATTTTAAACAAAGGGAGGGAGAACATCTAAAAGATGCTTGGTATAGAATTTTCAATGCTCAAATTAGATCTACCAGGAAGCAATCTACTTCAGTTCTTCTCTGCAATTTTATGTAGGTGTTAATCCTTGGTATAGATATATCCTCGATACCGTTACCGGAGGGAACTTCTTGGGTAGCCATACTTTCGATTCTTATAATGCTATGTTAGATTTATTTGGCTCACCACCTCTTTTGGTTAATGGAACTATGTTAACTTTGGAGCATGTTATGCAAAGACTTGAAATTATTGAAAATAAAGTTGCTACTGTTGAATTAATAGAAAATCTAGATAAAAATATCCACAATCAAATTACTCAATATGGATCTAAGGTAGGAATGACTTTGAAAAATATTAAGGAAAAGGAACCCATAGTTAATGAGAAGATAAACTTAGATTCTACTAGAATTGATAAACTTGAGGGTATCATTACAAACTTGGGAACCGCTTTTTCTTCCGTAAAGAATACTCCAAGTCCTCCTACTAAAATTTCCAAGCTTATGTATGTTCCTAAAAATAAGGGTGAATCATCTAGTAAGGAAACTGCGGATCTTAAATCTATAAGTATTCATCCCAATCTTTTTGCTATCATTAATTAACCAATTGCTACAAAGGAATTTTTCGATCTTGTGCCTAAAAATTTAATTAATTACTAGAAAGGAATAAATTTCTAATAAAGATAGATGCCTCATTGAAGAATTGCCTAACAAAGATGGCAATACCTATATCTATCCTCGCTTTTATGCCTAGCTAGGGGCGTTAAACAATAGCGCTTGTTGGGAGGCAACCCAATTTTATTTTTATTCCTTGCCTTTTGCTCCTGTTTAGTAATAAAGAAATTATCTAGCCTATGTTTTGGTTGTGTTTTTTGTGTGTTTAATTAGTGTTTGTGCCAAGTAGAACCGTTGGGAAGACTTGGGGAAAGTCTTGTTGAACTTGCTGTAAAAAACAGAAACTTTTGCGCTCACGAGAACTGCTGTAATTTCTATTTGGAAAGTGCTATTTAGTTAATTCTTTTTGAAGATTATTAATAGATAAATTCCTCACGTACAGCAATTTATTTTAGAATTTTTGGGGTTCCAGATCTTGCGCTAGCTACAGATTACTACAGACTGTTCTGTTTTTGACAGATTCTTTTTTTCGTGTGTTGTTTGCTTATTTTGATGAATCTATGGTTAGTAAAATAGTTTATAATCCATAGATAAGTTGGAATACAGTAGGTTTAACACCAATATAAATAAAGAATGAGTTCATTACAGTACCTTGAAGTGGTCTTTTGTTTTCTTTCGCTAATGGAGCTCACGAGTTTTCTACCTTAAGTTTTGTGTTGTGAAGTTTTCAAGTTTTGGGTAAGGATTTGATGGATTATGGAACAAGGAGTGGCAAGAGCCTAATCTTGGGGATGCCCATGGCACCCCCAAGATAATCCAAGGACACCAAAAAGTCAAAGCTTAGGGATGCCCCGGAAGGCATCCCCTCTTTCGTCCACTTCCATCGGTAATTTACTTGGAGCTATATTTTTATTCACCAACATGATATGTGTTTTGCTTGGAGCGTCTTGTATTATTTGTGTCTTTGGTTGTTAGTGTGCCACAATAATCCTTGCTGTACACACCTTTTGAGAGAGCCATACATGAATTATAATTTGATAGAATACTCTATGTGCTTCACTTATATCTTTTTTAGCTAAGTAGTTTTGCTCTATGTGCTTCACTTATATCTTTTGAGTGCTACAACTTTGCTCTATGTGCTTCACTTAGATCTTTTAGAGCACGGTGGTGGATTTGTTTTATAGAAACTATTTATCTCTCATGCTTCACTTAAATTATTTTGAGAGTCTTAATAGCATGGTAATTTGCTTAATAATAACATGCTTGGTATTCAAGATTTGTGAAACTTTCTTTTGAGTGTGTTGAATACTAAGAAAAGTTGGATGCTTGATAATTGTTTTGAGATATGGAGGTAGTAATATCAAAGTCATGCTAGTAGAGTAATTGTGAATTTGAGAAGTGCTTGAGTTAAAGTTTGCAAGTCCCGTAGCATGCACGTATGGTAGACGTTATGCAACAAATTTGAAACATGAGGTGTTATTTGATTGTCCTCCTTATGAGTGGCGGTCGGGGACGAGCGATGGTCTTTTCCTACCAATCTATCCCCCTAGGAGCATGCACGTAATACTTTGGTTTTTGATGGCTTGTAGATTTTGCAATAAGTATATGAATTCTTTATGACTAATGTTGAGTCCATGGATTATATGCACTCTCACCCTTCCATCATTGCTAGCATCTACGGTACCGTGCATTGCCCTTTCTCACATCGAGAGTTGGTGCAAACTTCGCCGGTGCATCCAAACCCCGTGATATGATACACTCTTTCACACATAAACCTTCTTATATCTTCCTCAAAACAGCCACCATACCTACCTATTATGGCATTTCCATAGCCATTCCGAGATATATTGCCATGCAACTTTCCACCATCCAGTTTATCATGACACATTCATCATTGTCATATTGCTTAGGATGATCATGTAGTTGACATAGTATTTGTGGCAAAGCCACCATTCCTAATTTTTTTCATACTCTTGATTCATTGCATATCCCGGCACACCACCAGAGGCATCCATATAGAGTCATACTTTGTTCTAGTATCGAGTTGTAATCATTGAGTTGTAAATAAATAGAAGTGTGATGATCATCATTCAATAGAGCATTGTCCCAAAAAAAGAGAAAGGCCAAAGAAAAAAAGGAAGGCCCAAGAAAAAGAAAATAAATAGGCAATGCTACTATTTCTTTTTTCCACACTTGTGCTTCAAAGTAGCACCATGTTCTTCATATAGAGAGTTTCTTGAGTTATCTCTTTGATGTACTAGTGGGAATTTTCATTATAGAACTTGGCTTGTATATTCCAACAATGGGCCTCCTCAAGTGCCCTAGGTCTTCGTGAGCAAGCAAGTTGGATGCACACCCACTTAGTTTCTTTTGTTGAGCTTTCATACATTTATAGCTCTAGTGCATCCGTTGCATGGCAATGCCTACTCCTTGCATTAACATCAATCGATGGGCATCTCCATAGCCCATTGATTAGCCTCGTTGATGTGAGACTTTATCCTTTTTGTCTTCTCCACATAAACCCCATCATTATATTCTATTCCACCCATAGTGCTATATCCATGGCTCACGCTCATGTATTGCGTGAAAGTTTATGAGTTTGAAATTATTAAGGTATGAAACAATTGCTTGGCTTGTCATCAGGGTTGTGCATGATGATAGCATTCTTGTGTGACGAAAATGGAGCATGACTAAACTATATGATTTTGTAGGGATGAACTTTCTTTGGCCATGTTACTTTAAGAAAACATAATTGCTTTGTTTGTTTGCTTGAAGTATTATTATTCTCTATGTCAATATGAACTTTTGTCTTGAATCTTCCTAATCTGAATATTCATACCACAATTAAGAAGATTTGCATTGAAATTATGCCAAGTAGCACTCCGCATAAAAAATTCTCTTTTTATCATTTACCTACTCAAGGACGAGCAGGAATTAAGCTTGGGGATGCCTGATACGTCTCCAACGTATCTATAATTTTTGATTGCTCCATGCTATATTATCTACTGTTTTGGACTATATTGGGCTTTGTTTTCCACTTTTATATTATTTTTGGGACTAACCTATTAACTGGAGGCCCAGCCTAGAATTGCTGTTTTTTTGCCTATTTCAGTATTTCAGAGAAACAAAATATCAAACGGAGTCCAAACGGAATAAAACCTTCGGGAACGTGATTTTCTCACCGAACATGATCCAGGAGACTTGGACCCTACTCCAAGGAGTCAAAGAGGTGGTCACGAGGGTGGGGGGCGCGCCCACCCCCTAGGGCGGGCCCCCTACCTCGTGGGCCCCTCGGTGCTTCACCGACGTATTCCTTCCTCCTATATATACCTACGTACCCCGAAACGATCAGAACGGGAGCCAAAAACCTAATTCCACCGCCGCAACTTTCTGTATCCATGAGATCCCATCTTGGGGCCTGTTCTGGAGCTTCGCCGGAGAGGGCCGTCATCACGGAGGGCTTCTACATCACCATAGC
The DNA here is from genome assembly GCA_034509565.1 of Triticum monococcum. Lineage (NCBI taxonomy): Eukaryota > Viridiplantae > Streptophyta > Magnoliopsida > Poales > Poaceae > Triticum > Triticum monococcum. The sequence continues at coordinate 680,600,019 of CM067845.1, read as the reverse complement.
CTCTCCGATGAAGTGTAAGTAGTTTACCTTAGACCTTCGGGTCCATAGTTATTAGCTAGATGGCTTCTTCTCTCTTTTTGGATCCCAATACAAAGTTCTCCCCCTCTCTTGTGGAGATCTATTCGATGTAATCTTCTTCTTTTTGCGGTGTGTTTGTTGAGCTCGATGAATTGTGGGTTTATGATCAAGTCTATCTATGAATAATATTTGAATCTTCTCTGAATTCTTTTATGTATGATTAGTTATGTTTGCAAGTCTCTTCGAATTATCAGTTTGGTTTGGCCTACTAGATTGGTTTTTCTTGCCATGGGAGAAGTGCTTAGATTTGGGTTCAATATTGCAGTGTCCTTTCCCAGTGACAGAAGGGGCAGCAAGGCACGTATTGCATCGTTGCCATCGAGGATAACAAGATGGGGTTTATTTCATATTGCATGAATTTATCTCTCTACATCATGTCATCTTGCTTAAAGCGTTACTCTGTTTTTAACTTAGTACTCTAGATGCATGCTGGATAGCGGTCGATGAGTGGAGTAATAGTAGTAGACGCAGAATCGTTTCGGTCTACTTGTCACGGATGTGATGCCTATATACATGATCATGCCTAGATATTCTCACAACTATGCTCAATTCTGTCAATTGCTCAACAGTAATTTGTTCACCCACCGTAGAATACTTATGCTCTTGAGAGAAGCCACTAGTGAAACCTATGGCCCCCGGGTCTATTCTCATCATATCAATCTCCATCACTTTAATCTTGCTTTGCTTTTTTACTTTGCCTTTTTCTTTTCACTTTGAATCTCTATACCAAAAATACCAAAAATATTATATCTATCAGATCTCACTCTCGTAAATGAGCGTGATGGGATTGACAACCCCTAATCGTGTTGGTTGCGAGTAGCTATCATTTTGTGCAGGTACGAGGGACTTGAGCGGGGCCTCCTACTAGATTGATACCTTGGTTCTCAAAAACTGAGGGAAATACTTATGCTACTCTGCTGCATCATCCTTTCCTCTTTGGGGAAATCCAACGCAAGCTCAAGAGGTAGCAGGAGGCTGACTTGTGGGCCTGCTAAGTTGACGGGGACGGAGGGCTTTGTCAACTTAGTCAATATGCATGATTCTAGCTCTAGTGACCGTACGATGTCCATCCAACGGGCGTAGTGCTTCTTCAACCTCTGGTCTTCTTGCTCCAGTCGCCCAAACCAGCGCCGGTCATACCTTGTGCTCCTGCCTCCCGTGGCCGGTTGCGATGCGGCGGAGGCCTCACCGCCCCCTACTACTCCCACCGCTGGCCAGGCCATCCCTCTACTCACCCACACCCCCTATTATTCTACGGCGATGGTAGCCTCACACCGCAGCGAACCAGTGAACCCTCGTACTCCTCTACGCGTGGGCATCCACTGCCGCGTCTTCCCCGGCTCGACGTCGTCCCTTTCCTAGGCCTCGCCGTCGTCCACCGCCCTGGTGCTCTCGGCGCGGCATGGTCAACGTGGTCAAGGAACGGCTTCCATCAGACATGGACTGTACGTGGAGTGGCTGACAGCTGGGTCCACGGCCGCAGCAAGGAAGTGCCTCCTTATTACGTGCAAAATAAGTATTCCTCCACTTGACAGTGGGACCCACCGGACGGGCCACCGTATCTTGCAAAAAAACGATTCCCCCTGACTGCTGGGACCCACCAGCTACATCTTCGCATGCAAGGAAGTGCGTTCGGGCAAAAAAAACAAAATGATTCGCCCCCTGACTGCTGGGACCGACCAGCTACATCTTCGCAGGCAAGGAAGTGTCTGACAGTCGGGACCCACCTGGTCGAAGCGTACGTAGCGTTGTCATTCTGGTCACGAATGTGTACGTACATACTGGTCGATATAGAGGCGCGCATGTGTCGTAGTAGAGGCGCGCACGTAGCATTTACACGTACGTACAGCGGCGAGGGTGCAAGAAAGAAAATACGGCCACGTATGTGTACATACGGGTGGGGTCTCGAACGCCTACTCGCGCATACGTACGGCGACGGCTCGTGTACATGGCTGGGTCGGAATGGAGCAACAACGTCGTTGTCGTGTTCATGGGGAGGCAACGGAATGCGTTGTGTTCACCGGGAGGGCTTGGACGGAACAGGCGGTGGAAACGAGGCTGGGCGTACCGCATAACAGAGGAAACGGCCTTGTGTTTGACTGGCCACGTTCGAAACGGGATCCTGTTCATCGGGAGGGGTCTGGCGTACCGCAAAATGGAGGAAACAGACCTCCTACGGTCGAAACGGGGGTCCTGTTGATCAGGAGGGGTCTGGCGTACCGCAAAACGGAGGAAACGGACTTGTGTTGGAGCGCTACGGTCGAAATTGGGTTCCTGTTCATTGGGAGGGGTGTGGCGTACCGCAAAACGGGACTCCACGGGATACTGTTCATCTCCACCGTCGACCTCCTCCAGCCTCCACGGGCTCCTGTTCATCCAGCCTCCACGGGCTCCTGTTCATCCAGCCTCCACCGCGCGCTACTCCACCAGCTACTGTTCAACCACCCCTCCACCGTCTATTGTTCATCCAACCCTCCACACCACGGGGTCCTGTTCAACCACCCCTCCACGGGCACCCCTCCACCGTCTACTGTTCATCCAGCCCTCCACACCATATGGTCCTGTTCAACCACCCCTCCACTGTCTACTGTTCATCCAGCACTCCACACCACGGGGTCTTGTTCATCCACCCCTCCACGGGCACCCCTCTACTGTCTACTGTTCATCCAGCCCTCCACCACACCACGGGGTCCTTTTCATCCAGAGGCAACGCCACCGCTCGCTGTTCATCTAAACCCCCCGCAACACTCACTGTCCATCCCATCGATCGGCTTCTGTTAGCATTAGTAGCGAAGGAATCGCTCGATCGGGTTCAGTTAACAGCCATCAATCGATCGCTCGGGTTCAGTAACGCGTAGCCTGCAGTGCAATCGCTCGGGTTCAGTTAGAGCCCAACGCCTCGCTCGGGTTCAGTTAGAGCCAACGCCTCACACACACGCGCGTACGTGTACGAGAGAAACGTGCATCGCTCGGCCCCCGACCTCCCACCGTAACCGGGAACTCCCCGAAATTTTCCTCCCCCTCGCTTCTACCACGGGTTTTTCCGTCATGGACGGCCCAAAGAATGTCATGCAGCTGCGTCTCCAGCCCGCCCAGGACGAAAAGCCCATTTTCTGTCATGATTTTTTGTCATAGAAGTAGGAGCCCACCACATCTATGATGATACCGGGTTTTGTCACAATTATCGTCATAGAAGTGTCATATGTATGACAGATTTTTTTCCGGCCCAAAATGTCACGGATGTGTCTTTCTTTTGTAGTGTCTCTTGTTGGATCTCAATAGAAAGTTCTCCCCCTCTCTTGTGGAGATCTATTCGATGTAATCTTCTTTTGTGGTGTGTTTGTTGAGACCGATGAACTGTGGGTTTATGATCAAGTTTATCTATGAACAATATTTGAATCTTCTCTGAATTCTTTTATGTATGATTGGTTATCTTTGCAAGTCTCTTCGAATTATCAGTTTGGTTTGGCCTACTAGATTGATCTTTCTTGCAATGGGAGAAGTGCTTAGCTTTGGGTTCAATCTTGCGGTGTCCTTTTCCAGTGATAGTAGGGGTAGCAAGGCACGCATTGTATTGTTGCCATCGAGGATAACAAGATGGGGTTTATATCATATTGCATGAGTTTATCCCTCTACATCATGTCATCTTGCTTAAAGCGTTACTCTGTTATCTTGAACTTAATACTCTAGATGCATGCTGGATAGCGGTCGATGTGTGATACGTCTCCAACATATCTATAAGTTTTGATTGTTCCATGCTATTATATTATCTGTTTTGGATGTTTATGGGCTTTATTATGCACTTTTATATTATTTTTGGGACTAACCTATTAACCCAGAGCCCAGTGCCAGTTTCTGTTTTTCCTTGTTTTAGAGTATCGTAGAAAAGGAAAATCAAATGGAGTCCAATTGACCTGAAACTTCACGGAACTTATTTTTGGACTAGAAGAAGCCCATGGAGTATCAAAGTTGGACCAGGAGAGTCCCGGGCTTCCCACGAGGGTGGGGGCGCGCCCACCCCCTGGGCGTGCCCCCTGCCTCGTGGACAGCCTGGAGGTCCACCGACGTACTTCTTCCTCCCATATATACCCATATACCCTAAAAACTTCAAGGAACACAATAGATCGGGAGTTCCGCCGCTAGAAGCCTTTATAGCCACCGAAAGCCAATCTAGACCCGTTCCAGCACCTTGCTGGAGGGGGAATCCCTCTCCAGTGGCCATCTTCATCATCCGGCGCTCTCTATGACGAGGAGGGAGTAGTTCTCCCTCGAGGCCGAGGGTATGTACCAGTAGCTATGTGTTTGATCTCTCTCTCTCTCTCTCTCTCGTGTTCTTGAGGTGGCATGATCTTGATGTATCGCGAGCTTTGCTATTATAGTTGGATCTTATGATGTTTCTCCCATCTACTCTCTTGTAATGGATTGAGTTTTCCCTTTGAAGTTATCTTATCGGTTTGAGTCTTTAAGGATTTGAGAACACTTGATGTATGTCTTGCGTGGGATACCCGTGGTGACAATGGGGTATTCTATTGATCCACTTGATGTATGTTTTGGTGATCAACTTGCGGGTTCCGTGACCTTGGGAATCTATGCATAGGGGTTGGCACACATTTTCGCCTTTACTCTCTGGTAGAAACTTTGGGGCACTCTTTGAGGTTCTATGCGTTGGTTGAATAGATGAATCTGAGATTGTGTGATGCATATCGTATAATCATACCCATGGATACTTGAGGTGACATTGGAGTATCTAGGTGACATTAGGGTTTTGGTTGATTTGTGTCTTAAGGTGTTATTCTAGTATGAACTCTTGAATAGATCGATCCGAACGAATAACTTTGAGGTGGTTTCGTACCCTACCATAATCTCTTCGTTTGTTCTCCGCTATTAGTGACTTTGGAGTGACTCTTCGTTGCATGTTGAGGGATAGTTATGTGATCCAATTATGTTATTATTGTTGAGAGAACTTGCACTAGTGAAAGTATGGACCCTAGGCCTTGTTTCAACGCATTGCAATACCATTTGTGCTCACTTTTATTATTAGTTACCTTGCTGTTTTTATATTTTCAGATTACAAAAACCTTTATCTACCATCCATATACCACTTGTATCACCGTCTCTTCGCTGAACTAGTGCACCTATACAATTTACCATTGTATTGGATGTGTTGGGGACACAAGAGACTCTTTGTTATTTGGTTGCAGGGTTGTTTGAGAGAGACCATCTTCATCCTACGCCTCCTACGGATTGATAAACCTTAGGTCATCCACTTGAGGGAAATTTGCTACTGTCCTACAAACCGCTGCACTTGGAGGCCCAACAACGTCTACAAGAAGAAGGTTGTGTAGTAGACATCAATGTGTGGAGTAATAGTTGTAGATGAAGGCAGGAGTCAGTCTACTTGTCTCGGACGTGATGCCTATATACATGATCATACCTAGATATTCTCATAACTATGCTCAATTCTGTCAATTGCTCAACAGTAATTTGTTTACCCACCATGAATACTTATGCTCTTGAGAGAAGCCACTAGTGAAACCTATGGCCCCTAGGTCTATTTTCCATCATATTAATATTCCAATACTTAGTTATTTTTATTGCCTTTTATTTTACTTTGCATCTTTATCATAAAAATACCAAAAACATTATCTTATCAGATCTCACTCTAGTAAGTGACCATGTAGGGATTGACAACCCCTTATCGCGTTGGTTGCGAGGATTTATTTGTTTGTGTAGGTGCGAGGGACTCGTGCGTGGCCTCCTACTGGATTGATACCTTGGTTCTCAAAAACTGAGGGAAATACTTACGCTGCTTTGCTACATCACCCTTCCTCTTCAAGGGAAAACCAATGCAAGTGTTCAAGAGGTAGCAAGAAGGATTTCTGGCGCCGTTGCCGGGGAGGTCTACGCAAAAGTCAACACACCAAGTACCCATCATAAACCCTTATCTCCCGCATTACATTATTTGCCATTTGCCTCTCGTTTTCCTCTCCCCCACTTCACCCTTGCCGTTTTATTCTCCCTCTCTTTCTCCGTTTGCCTCTTTTTGCCCCTTGCACTTTCCGCCGTTATGTCTGAAATCAGGGAAATTATTGTCGATATGGACAATAATAATATCATGAAAAACTCTGATGCTCCTGCTGAAGAACCCCCTATATTACATACAAAAAAATTCTGAGTTGGTAGTGGTAATATTGTTGGAAAAGGAGTTAGCCAAGATTTCTTTACTTGTGCCGGTGCTTTGCCTTCTATGGGTAGCTCTATCCTTCATAGAACTAGTAGTCTTGCGGATGCTATCGCCATGCTTGTAGTTGAACTTGAAAGACAATTTATGCACATGCATCCTTGCATACAAAGAATTTTCTTAGAATTTTCTAATATTGAGCATTCTTCTGTTAAGCGTGCCGCTACTATGTTTTTGGCTCATGAGTTTAGATTCATAATAAAAGAGGCCAAAGAAATCTTTGCGCATTATAGGGTGGACGCTTGTCATCCTCCCATAGAGGCTATCCTTTTTGATCAAGAAGAAATAATGCGTTTTCAATCTCTAGACTATGTTGCTTTCAATGAAAATCTTAGAAAAAGGGTTCCTACCAAAGTTCTAGTTGATAGAATTTCTGAACTTAATAATGTTTTGGCTATTCGAAATAATGAACTAGGATATTCTCTTGAGTATAGGCTCACAAAGTTCTATCAAAAGAATGCTTATAATGATGAATTGGTTGTGCAATACGAAGGGCCAAAGGAGGAACCTATACCTCCCAAGGTTGATCTTGGGGACTTTTGTCCCATTAAATTTAGCCCTTTTGATTACTTTTGCTTGCCTCAAAGAAAACTTGCTGCCAAACGTAGGGAATATGAAATGAGTTTTAATGATCTATCTTATTATTATGGCAATACCTAGATCTATCCTTGCTTTTTATGCCTAGCTAGGGGCATTAAACGATAGCGCTTGTTGGGAGGCAACCCAATTTTATTTTCATTACTTGATTTTTGCTCCTGTTTAGTAATAAATAATTTAGCTAGCCTCTGTTTTGGTTGTGTTTTTTGTGTTTAATTAGTGTTTGTGCCAATTAGAACCGTTGAGAAGACTTGGGGAAAGTCTTTTTAATCTTGCTGTAAAAAATAGAAACTTTAGCGCTCACTAGAATTGTTGCCATTTTAATTTGGAAAGTGATATTTAGTTAATTCTTTTTGCAGATGATTAATAGATAAATTTCTCACGCCCAGAAATTTATTTCAGAATTTTGGGGGTTCCAGATCTTGCATTAGCTACAGATTACTACAGACTGTTCTGTTTTTGGCAGATTCTGTTTTTCGTGTGTTGTTTGATTATTTTGATGAATCTATGGCTAGTAAAATAGTTTATAAACCATAGAGAAGTTGGAATATAGTAGGTTTAACACCAATATAAATAAATAATGAGTTCGTTACATTACCTTGAAGTGGTGTTTTGTTTTCTTTTGCTAACGGAGCTCACGAGATTTTCTACTTTAAGTTTTGTGTTGTGAAGTTTTCAAGTTTTGGGTGAAAGATTTGATGGAATATGGAACAAGGAGTGGCAAGAGCCTAAGCTTGGGGATGCCCATGGAACCCCAAGATAATCTAAGGACATCTAAAAGCCAAAGCTTGGGGATGCCCCGGAAGGCATCCCCTCTTTCGTCTACTTCCATAGGTAACTTTACTTGGAGCTATATTTTTATTCACCACATGATATGTGTTTTGCTTGGAGTGTCTTGTATGATTTCAGTCTTTGCTTTTCAGTTTACCACAATCATCCTTGCTGTACACACCTTTTGAGAGAGACACACATGATTCGGAAATTATTAGAATACTCTATGTGCTTCACTTATATCTTTTGAGTTATATAGTTTTTGCTCTAGTGCTTCACTTATATTTTTTAGAGCACGTCGGTGGATTTGTTTTATAGAAACTATTATTCTCTCATGCTTCACTTAGATTATTTGGAGAGTCTTAAATAGCATGGTAATTTACTTAAATAATCCTAATATGCTTGGTATTCAAGACTAGTAAAAACTTTCTTATGAATGTGTTGAATATTAAGAGAAGTTTGATGCTTGATGGTTGTTTTGAGACATGGAGGTAGTGATATCAAAGTTGTGCTAGTTGAGTAGTTGTGAATTTGAAAAATACTTGTGTTGAAGTTTGCAAGTCCCGTAGCATGCACGTATGGTAAACGTTATGTAACAAATTTGAAACATGAGGTGTTCTTTGATTGTCTTCCTTATGAGTGGCGGTCGGGGACGACCGATGGTCTTTTCCTACCAATCTATCCCCATAGGAGCATGCACGTAGTGCTTGGTTTTTGATGACTTGTAGATTTTTGCAATAAGTATGTGAGTTCTTTATGACTAATGTTGATTCCATGGATTATACGCACTCTCACCTTTCCATCATTGCTAGCCTCTTCGGTACCGTGCATTGCCCTTTCTCACATTGAGAGTTGGTGCAAACTTCGCCGGTGCATCCAAACCCCGTGATATGATACAATCTTTCACACATAAACCTCCTTATATCTTCCTCAAAACAGCCACCATACCCACCTATTATGGCATTCCCATAGCCATTCCGAGATATATTGCCATGCAACTTTCCACCGTTCCGTCTATCATGACACGTTCATCATTGTCATATTGCTTTGCATGCTCATGTAGTTGACATAGTATTTGTGGCGAAGCCACCATCCATAATCCTTTCATACATGTCACTCTTGGTTCATTGCATATCCCGGTACACCGCCGGAGGCATTCACATAGAGTCATACTTTGTTCTAGTATCAAGTTGTAACTGTTGAGTTGTAAATAAATAGAAGTGTGATGATCATCATTTTCTAGAGCATTGTCCCAAGTGAGGGAAAAAAATAAGGAGAAAGGCCATAAAAAAGGAAAAGGCCCAAAAAGAGAGAAAAAGAGAGAAGGGACAATGTTACTATCTTTTTTACCACACTTATGCTTCAAAGTAGCACCATAATCTTCATGATAGAGAGTCTTTTGTTTTATCACTTTCATATACTAGTGGGAACTTTTCATTATAGAACTTGGCTTGTATATTCCAACAATGGCCTTCCTCAAATGCCCTAGGTCTTCGTGAGAAAGCAAGTTGGATGCACACCCACTTAGTTTCTTTTGTTGAGCTTTCATATATTTATAGCACTAGTGCACCCGTTGCATGTCCATCCCTACTCCTTGCATTAACATCAATTGATGGGCATCTCCATAGCTCATTGATTAGCCTCGTTGATGTGAGACTTTCTCCCTTTTTTGTCTTCTCCACATAACCCCCATCATTATATTCTATTCCACCCATAGTGCTATATCCATGGCTCACGCTCATGTATTGCGTGAAGGTTGAAAAAGTTTGAGATTACTAAAGTATGAAACAATTGCTTGGCTTTTCATCGGGGTTGTGCATGATGAGAGCATTCTTGTGTGACAAAAATGGAGCATGACTAAACTATATGATTTTGTAGGGATGAACTTTCTTTGGCCATGTTATTTTGAGAGGACATAATTGCTTAGTTAGTATGCTTGAAGTATTATTATTTTTATGTCAATATTGAACTTTTATCTTGAATCTTTCAGATCTGAATATTCATACCACAATTAAGAAGAATTACATTGAAATTATGCCAAGTAGCATCCCACATCAAAAATTATGTTTTTATCATTTACCTACTCGAGGACGAGCAGGAATTAAGCTTGGGGATGCTTGATACGTCTCCAACGTATCTATAATTTTTGATTGTTCCATCCTATATTATATTCTGTTTTGGACATTATTGGGCTTTATTATACACTTTTATATTATTTTTGGGACTAACCTATTAACCGGAGGCCCAACCCAGAATTGTTGTTTTTGCCTATTTTAGAGTTTCGCAGAAAAAGAATATCAAACGGAGTCCAAACGGAATGAAACCTTCGGGAATGTGATTTTCGGAACGAACGTGATCCGGAGGACTTGGACCCTACATCAAGACATCAACCAGGAGGCCATGAGGTAGGGGGCGCGCCTACCCCCTGGGCACGCCCTCCACCCTCGTGGGCCCCCTTTTGCTCCACCGACGTACTCCTTCCTCCTATATATTCCTACGTACCCCCAAACTACCAGATACGAAGCCAAAACCCTAATTCCACCACTGTAACTTTCTGTATCCACGAGATCCCATCTTGGGGCCTATTCCGGAGCTCCGCTGGAGGGGGCATCGATCACGGAGGGCTTCTACATCAACACCATAGCCTGCCCGATGAAGTGTGAGTAGTTTACTTCAGACCTTTGGGTCCATAGTTATTAGCTAGATGGCTTCTTATCTCTTTTTGGATCTCAATACAAAGTTCTCCCCCTCTCTTGTGGAGATCTATTCGATGTAATCTTCTTTTGCGGTGTGTTTGTTGAAACCGATGAATTGTGGGTTTATGATCAAGTTTATCTATGAACAATATCTGAATCTTCTCTGAATTCTTTTATGTATGATTGGTTATCTTTGTAAGTCTCTTCGAATTATCAGTTTGGTTTGGCCTACTAGATTGATCTTTCTTGCAATGGGAGAAGTGCTTAGCTTTCGGTTCAATCTTGCGGTGTCCTTTCCCAGTGATAGTAGGGGCAGCAAGGCATGTATTGTATTGTTGCCATCGAGGATAACAAGATGGGGTTTATATCATATTGCAAGAGTTTATCCCTCTACATCATGTCATCTTGCTTAAAGCGTTACTCCTATTCTCTTGAACTTAATACTCTAGATGCATGCTGGATAGCGGTCGTTGTGTGGAGTAATAGTAGTAGATGCAGGTAGGAGTCGGTCTACTTGTCTCAGACGTGATGCCTATATACATGATCATACCTAGATATTCTCATAACTATGCTCAATTCTGTCAATTGCTCAACAGTAATTTGTTTACCCACCATGAATACTTATGCTCTTGAGAGAAGCCACTAGTGAAACCTATGGCCCCGGGTCTATTTTCCATCATATTAATCTTCCAATACTTAGTTATTCTTATTGCCTTTTATTTTTCTTTGCATCTTTATCATAAAAATACCAAAAACATTATCTTATCATATCTATCAGATCTCACTCTCGTAAGTGACCGTGTAGGGATTGACAACCCCTTATCGCGTTGGTTGCGAGGATTTATTTGTTTGTGTAGGTGCGAGGGACTCGTCGTGCCCTCCTACTGGATGGATACCTTGGTTCTCAAAAACCGAGGGAAATACTTACGCTACTTTGCTGCATCACCCTTTCCTCTTCAAGGGAAAACCAACGCAAGTGTTCAAGAGGTAGCAGATCTCTGCTTTGACAAGACGAGCCAATGCAAACCGCATCTCGAAACACGTTAATATTATATTCTCTGCAGTCATGTGTGGTACTAGTGTTGCATATTTGGACACATTCATTTTCATTTGAAGACTATCTTGGAGTATTCGGAAAGGGGAACCCGCCTTGCAATGCCAATGACAATCTGCGCGCCGGACACCTCGTCATTGAAGCCTGGTTCAGGGGCTACTGAGGGAGTCCTGGACCAAGGGTTCCTCGGGCGTCCGACCTATTGGATATGGTCCAGACTGATGGGTTGTGAAGATATAAAGACCGAAGACTCTATCCGTCTTCGGATGGGACTCTCCTTGGTGTGGAAGGCAAGCTTGGCGACCAAATATGAAGATTCCTTTCTCTGTAACCGACCTTATGTAACCCTAGATCCGCTCGGTGTTTATATAAACCGGAGGGATAGGTCCGTAGACATATATCCTCATAATCATAGTTAGACAGGCTAGACATTTAGGGTTTAACCATTACGATCTCGTGGTAGATCAACTCTTGTAATACTCATATTCATCAAGATCCATCAAGCAGGAAGTAGGGTATTACCTCCATAGAGAGGGCCCGAACCTGGGTAAACATTGTGTCCCCCGTCTCCTGTTACCATCGATCCTAGATGCACAGTTCAGGACGCCCTACCCGAGATCCGCCGGTTTTGAAACCGACAAGGTGGTGCTGGCCGGCCCAAGGGGGCACGGCAAGGGGGAGTCCTACTTGGACTCCTAGTCCAAGTAGGATTCGGACCCCCTCCTTCCAATTAATGAAAAGGGGAAAGGGGAAAGGAAGGAGAGGGAGAAGGAAAGGGGGTGCCGCGCCCCACAACCCTAGTCCAATTCGGTTTGGGCTTGGGGGGGGGGGAGGTGCCCCACCTCTTGTGGCAGCCTCCCTCTCTCCATTATAGCCCAATAGGCCCATTAACTTTCCCGGGGGGTTCCGGTAGCCTCCCGGTACTTCGAAAAATCCCCGAACCTTATCGAAACCATTCTGGTGTCCGTATATAACCTTCCAATATATCAATTTTTACCTCTCGACCATTTTGAGACTCCTCGTCATGTTCGTGATCTCATCCGGGACTCCAAACAAACTTCGGTCACCAAAACACATAACTCATAATGCAATTCATCATCGAACATTAAGCGTGCGGACCCTACGGGTTCGAGAACTATGTAGACATGACCTAGACACATCTCCGGTCAATAACCAATAGCGGAACCTGGATGCTCATATTGGCTCCTACATATTCTACGAAGATCTTTATCAGTCAAACCGCATAACTACATACATAATTCCCTTTGTCATCGGTATGTTACTTGCCCGAGATTCGATCGTCGGTATCCTCATACCTAGTTCAATCTCGTTACTAGAAAGTCTCTTTACTCGTTCTGTAATGCATCATCCCGTAACTAACTCATTAGTTACATTGCTTACAAGGCTTATAGTGATGTGCATTACCGAGAGGGCCCAGAGATACCTCTCCGATACATGGAGTGACAAATCCTAATATCGATCTATGCCAACTCAATAAACACCTTTGGATACACCTACAGAGCATCTTTATAATCACCCAATTATGTTGTGACGTTTGAAAGCACACAAGGTGTTCCTCCGGTATTCGGGAGCTGCATAATCTCATAGTCAGAGGAATATGTATAAGTCATGAAGAAAGCAATAGCAATAAAACTAGACGATCATAATGCTAAGCTAACGGATGAGTTTTGTCCATCACATCATTCTCTAATGATGTGATCCCGTTCATCAAATGACAACACATGTCTATGGTTAGGAAACTTAACCATCTTTGATTAATGAGCTAGTTAAGTAGAGGCATACTAGGACACTCTGTTTTGTCTATGTATTCACACATGTACTAAGTTTCCGGTTAATACAATTCTAGCATGAATAATAAACAATTATCATAATATAAGGAAATATAAATAACAACTTTATTATTGCCTCTAGGGCATATTTCCTTCAGTCCCCCACTTGCACTAGAGTCAATAATCTAGTTCACATCGCCATGTTATTTAACATCAATAGTTCACCTCACCATGTGATTAATAACCATAGTTCACATCGCCATGTGACCAACACCCAAAGGATTTACTAGAGTCAGTAGTCTATTTCACATCGCCATGTGATTAACACCCAAAGAGTACTAAGGTGTGATCATGTTTTGCTTGTGAGAGAGGTTTAGTCAACGGGTCTGTCACATTCAAATCCGTATGTATTTTGCAAATTTCTATGTCTATAATGCTCTGCATGGAGCTACTCTAGCAAAATGCTCCTTCTTTCAATATGTATCTAGATCGAGACTCAGATCCATCCGGATTGGTCTCAAAGCTTGCATTGACGTAACTCTTTACGACAAACTCTTTTATCACCTCCATAATTTTGACTGTTGTCTAGTGATCTACTCCTAGATCACTATTGTACTCCCATGCCAAACTCATGCTAAGGTATACAATAGGTCTGGTACACAACATGGCATACTTTATAGAACGTATGGCTGAGGCATAGGGAATGACTTTCATTCTCTATCTATCTTCTGCCATGGTCATGCTTTTGAGTCTTACTCAACTTCACACCTTGCAACACAGGCAAGAACTCCTTTGACTGTTCCATTTTGAACTGCTTCAAAATCTTGTCAAGGTATATACTCATTGAAAAATCTTATCAAGCATCTTGATCTATAGCTCAATGCTCAATATGTAAGTAGCTTCACCAAGGTCTTTCGTTGAAAAATTCTTATTCAAGTATCCTTTTATGCTATCCAGAAATTCTGTATTATTTCCAATCAACAATATGCCATCCACATATAATATTAGAAATGCCACAGTGCTCCCACTCACTTTCCTGTAAATACAGGCTTCTCCAAAAGTCTGTATAAAACCATATGCTTTGATCACACTATCAAAGCGTATATTCCAACTCCGAGAGGCTTGCACCAGTCCATAAATGGATCACTGGAGCTTGCACACTTTGTTAGCACCTTTAGGATCGACAAAACCTTCTGGTTGCAACATATACAACTCTTCTTTAAGATATCCATTAAGGAATGCAGTTTTGACATCCATTTGCCAAATTTCATAATCATAAAATGTGGCAATTTTTAACATGATTCGGACAGACTTAAGCATCGCTACGAGTGAGAAGGTCTCATTGTAGTCAACTCCTTGAACTTGTCAAAAACCTTTCGCAACAAGTCGAGCTTTGTAGATAGTAACATTACCGTCAGTGTCAGTCTTCTTATTGAAGATCCATTTATTCTCTATGGCTTGCTGATCATCGGGCAAGTCAACCAAAGTCCACACTTTGTTCTCATACATGGATCCCATCTCAGATTTCATGGCCTCAAGCTATTTCATGGAATCTGGGCTCATCATCGCTTCCCCATAGTTCGTAGGTTCATCATGGTCAAGTAACATGACCTCCAAAACATGATTACTGTACCATTTTGATGCGGACCATACTCTGGTTGACCTACGAGGTTCGGTAGTAACTTGATCTGAAGTTTCATGATCATCATCATTAGCTTCCTTAGTGATTGGTGTAGGAATCACTGGAACTGATTTCTGTGATGAACTACTTTCCAATTCGGGAGAAGGTACAATTACCTCATCAAGTTCTACTTTCCTCCCACTCACTTCTTTCAAGAGAAACTCCTTCTCTAGAAGGGATCCATTCTTAGCAATGAATATATTGCCTTCGGATCTGTGATAGAAGGTGTACCCAATAGTCTCCTTTGGGTATCCTATGAAGACACATTTCTTCGATCTGGGTTCGAGCTTATCAGGTTGAAGCTTTTTCACATAAGCATCTCAGCCCCAAACTTTAAGAAATGACAGCTTAGGTTTCTTGCTAACCCATAGTTCATATGGTGTTGTCTCAATGGATTTAGATGGTGCCCTATTTAACGTGAATGCAGTTGTCTCTAATGCATAACCCCCAAATGATAGTGGTAAATCAGTAAGAGACATCATAGATTGCACCATATCTAAAAAGTACGGTTACGACGTTCAGACACACCATTACACTGTGGTGTTCCAGGTGGCGTGAGTTGTGAAACTATTCCACA
Source organism: Triticum monococcum (assembly GCA_034509565.1). Taxonomy (NCBI): domain Eukaryota; kingdom Viridiplantae; phylum Streptophyta; class Magnoliopsida; order Poales; family Poaceae; genus Triticum; species Triticum monococcum. The sequence continues at coordinate 680,584,534 of CM067845.1, read as the reverse complement.
CTGTTTTAAATGAAGGCCAAACTCGTAACTCAAATATCCGCATCCGCGATCAGATCGTAGAAACTTTATTTTCTTGTTAGGATGATTCTCAACTTCACTCTGAATTTTTTTGAACTTTTCAAATGTTTCATACTTATGTTTTATTAAGTATATATACCCATATCTACTCAAATCATATGTGAAGGTCAGAAAATAACGATACCCGCCACGAGCCTCAACGCTCATCGGACCGCATACATCGGTATGTATTATTTCCAATAAGTCAGTGGCTCGCTCCATTGTTCTGGAGACGGAGTCTTAGTCATCTTTCCCATGAGGCATGGTTCGCAAGCATCGAATGATTCATAATCAAGTGATTCCAAAAGTCCATCCACATAGAGTTTCTTCATGCGCTTTACACCAATATGACCTAAACGACAGTGCCACTAGTATGTTGCACTATCATTATCAACTTTGCATCTTTTGGCATCAATATTGTGCGTATCACTGTGATCGAGATTCAGTAAACCATTCACATTGGGTGTATGACCATTGAAGGTTTTATTCATGTAAACAGAATAACAATTATTCCCTGACTTAAATGAATAATCGTATTGCAATAAACATGATCCAATCATATTCATGCTCAATGCAAACACCAAATAACATTTACTTAGGTTCAACACTAATCCCAATGGTAGAGGGAGTATGCGATGGTGATCTTATCAAGCTTGGAATCACTTCCAGCACACATCGTTACCTCGCCCTCAACTAGTCTCTATTCATTTTGTAACTCCTGTTTTGAGTTACTAATCTTAGCAACTAAACCGGTATCAAATACCCAAGGGCTACTATGAACACTAGTAAAGTACACATCAATAACATGTATATCATATATACTTTTGTTCACATTTCCATCCTTCTTATCCGCCAAGTATTTGGGGCAGTTCCGCTTCCAGTGACCATTTCCTTTGCAGTAGAAACACTCACTTTCAGGCTTGGGTCTAGCTTTGGGCTTCATCATGGGAGTGGCAACTTGCTTGCCATTCTTCTTGAAGTTCCCTTTCTTTCCCCTGCCCTTTTACTTGAAACTAGTGGTCTTGTCAACCATCAACACTTGATGCTTTTCTTGATTTCTACCTTCGCCGATTTCAGCATGGCGAAGAGCCCGTGAATTGTTTTTGTCATCCCTTGCATATTATAGTTCATCCGGAAGTTCCAGTAACTTGGTGATAGTGACTAGAGAACTCTGTCAATCACTATCTTATCTGGAATATTAACTCCCACTTGATTCAAGTGATTGCAGTACTCATACATTCTGAGCACATGCTCACTGGTTGAGCTATTCTCCTCCATCTTGTAGGAAAATACTTGTCAGAGGTCTCATACCTCTCGACTCGGGCATGAGTCTGAAATACCAATTTCAGCTCTTGGAACATCTTATATGCTCCGTGGTGTTCAAAACATTTTTGAAGTCCCGGTTCTAAGCCGTAAAGCATGGCACCCTAAACTATCAAGTAGCCATCATACCGAGCTTGCCAAACATTCATAACATCTGCATCTGCTCCTACAAAAGGTCTGTCACCTAGCGGTGCATCAAGGACATAATTCTTCTGTGCAGCATTGAGGATAATCCTCATATCACGGATCCAGTCTGTATCATTGCTACTATCATCTTTCAACTTATTTTTCTCTAGGAACATATCAAAAAAATAAATGGGGAGCTATAACGCGAGCTATTGATCTACAACATAATTTGCAAATTCTATCACGACTAAGTTCTTGATAAATTAAAGTTCAATTAATCATCTTACTTAAGAACTCCCACTTAGATTGACATCCCTCAAGTCATCTAAATGATCACGTGATCCGTATGAACTAAACCATGTCCGATCATCACGTGAGATGGAGTAGTTTTCAATGGTGAACATCTCTATGTTGATCATATCTACTATATAATTCATGTTCGACCTTTCGGTCTCCAGTGTTCCGTGGCCATGTTTGTACATGCTAGGCTCGTCAAGTTTAACCCGAGTATTCCGCATGTGCAAAACTCTCTTGCACCCATTGTATGTGAACGTAGAGCTTATCACACCTGATCATCACGTGGTGTCTCAACATGAAGAACTGTTGCAACGGTGCATACTCAGGGAGAACACTTATACCTTGAAATTTTAGTGAAGGATCATCTTATAATGCTACCGCCGTACTAAGCAAAATAAGATGCATAAAGGATAAACATCACATGCAATCAAAATATGTGACATGATATTGCCATCATCATCATCTTGTGCCTTTGATCTCCATCTCCAAAGCACCGTCATGATCTCCATCGTCACCGGCTTGACACCTTGATCTCCATCATATCATTGTTGTCGTCTCGCCTACTATTGCTTCTACGACTATCACTGGCTCTTAGTGATAAAGGAAAGCAATTACATGGCGATTGCATTTCATACAATAAAGCGACAACCATAAGGCTCCTGCCAGTTGGCAATAACTTTTACAAAACATGATCATCTCATACAACAATTTATATCTCATCATGTCTTGACCATATCACATCACAACATGCCCTGCAAAAACAAGTTAGACGTCCTCTACATTCTTGTTGCAAGTTTTACGTGGCTCCTACGGGATTCTAGCAAGAACCGTTCTTACCAACGCATCAAAACCACAACAATTTTTCATCAAGTGTGCTGTTTTAACCTTCAACAAGGACCGGCCATAGTCAAACTCGATTCAACTAAAGTTGGAGAAACAGACACCCGCTAGCCACCTGTGTGCGAAGCACGTCGGTAGAAGCAGTCCCATGAACGCGGTCATGTAATGTCGATCTGGGCCGATTCATCCAACCAGACCGACGAATCAAAGTAAGACGTTGGTGTTAAGAAGTATGACTATTATCGCCCACAACTCATTGTGTTCTACTCGTGCATATATCATCTACACATAGACCTGGCTCGGATGCCACTGTTGGGGAACGTAGTAATTCAAAAAAATTCCTACGATCACACAAGATCTAACTAGGAGATGCATAGCAACGAGAGGGGAGAGTGTGTCCACGTACCCTCGTAGACCAAAAGCGGAAGCGTTATGTAATGCGGTTGATGTAGTCGAACATCTTCACGATCCAACCGATCCAAGTACCGAACGTACGGCACCTCCGTGTTCAGCACACGTTCAGCACGATGACGTTCCTTGTGCTCTTGATCTAGTAGAAGGACGAGGGAGAGTTTCCTCAGCACAACGGCATGATGACGGTGTTGGTGATGTGATCCGCGCGGGGCTTCGCTTAAGCACTATGACAATATGACCGAGGTGGTAAACTATGGAGGGGGCATGATACGTCTCCATCGTATCTACTTTTCCAAACACTGTTTCCCTTGCTTTGGACTCTAACTTGCATGATTTGAATGGAACTAACCCGGACTGATGCTGCTTTCAGTAGAATTGCCATGGTGTTATTTATGTGCAGAAACAAAAGTTCTCAGAATGATCTGAAACTTCACGGAACGTCTATTTGGAAATTGTCGTGGGTTTGTCATGGCAGATGTCCTTGTGGAAGGACTTAGTCGTGGAGCCATCGCAATGGGTTAGCTTAAAGGGGTTAAACCAGACAAGGGGACACGGGGAGTTTATACTAGTTCGGCCCCTTCGATGAAGGTAAAAGCCTACGTCTAGTTGTGATTGGTATTGCTAGGGTTTCGATGACCAGGGAGCGAATCCGCTTTGACTGGCCCTCGAGTTGTTGTTTCCTGCCCTCAAACCATGGCCGGGTTGTCCCTTTATATACACAGGTTGACACCCGCCAGTTTACAGAGTCCCGAGGCCGGATCATAAAGATGTCCGGCTCGGTCTCTATTTCTTCTAACTTACAATACAAGTTTACATGATAAAGTCGGTTCACGACTACATGCTTTAATCTGTCTTTGGGCCTTGGACCTTCTTAAAGCGCCAGTATCTTGCCATCTTCATGGGCTTCAATCTTCATGGAGCTAATCCGGCCATGCCTAGCCGGTTTACCTCCAGTAACTTTATCCCCAACATTAGGCCCCAGATTGATTTGAACCTGTTCATGTCAATCTCCAATACATAGAAAAATTCTTGCTCTGGCATCTTTGTATAAATCTGGTAAATCACCGTGACGCCATCCTTTAAATCCACATCCAATCATTATGATGTCATCTACCCGTTAAAGCCGAAGACGCCCTTCATTAATGATCGTTTCAACCCTCGAGGCGTCATCTTTAATACTTATCCATTTCCAGCTCCTCGATTTCTGCACTTGTCGCTTTATCCCTTCGCCTTATAAATAGGACCACGGGTCCTTCTCCTTTTTACCCTTCATCTCCTCTACTTCTTCTTCCTCCTCGCGAAATCTCTACTCCTGAGCACCGCCGCCGTCACCGAGCTTCACCTCTGCTTCGACAAAGGCCGCTGCATCAACCTGACCGTTCCCAGAGACATGCGGTGACCCTCTGCTGCTTCCTCCTGCACCAGTAAGTTCCTCTTCTCCTCACCCCAGATCCGCCATTAGGGTTCGGTGTTCTTCATAACCTGAAGCTGTTCCTCCTTTAGTAACACCAATGGCCAGTTAGATCTGATTGTTTTCAACGCCCTTTGTAGTTTAAACTCCTTTCTTCTTGTTAAGGCATCTGCTTGATACCAAACTCATCTGAACTTACTGAACCTTTTGAGCACTTGAGATTAGAACATAATATATTTTTATTATCCAACGCACGGCAGATCTAAAATTCCCATGCCAAACTATGAAATCTGTTTTACCTTACTTAGCCTTTTTCTCCTTAGATCTGTATCCTCTTTACCATGTAGGCGATTTAGCCTTGTAAAAAAACAATCCATCTCATACCATTAGTCCCCTGGTAAACCGGCAAACCCCCTTTACATTCATTGTAACCGTCCGGTTTAACAACGCATGTATACCCTTGATATGACCTTGTCATTCATTATTGTACCAGTCTCTGGTTTACGCAATTTCACACATCTGTATATCTTTATTCCATTGCATCTTGTGCACCACCATGAATGATTCGTAAACTGGGATTTCTTTTTCATCTTTTCGTTTCACAATGGCCAAACAGTTTTGCGCTTGCAACTGGGCTCCTTCCCGGATCACCCAAGAACAGTTGAACGGAATGGTCAGTATCGGCACCTTGCCCAAGAAAACGGAAATTCGGTGGCGAGTTCCAGGAACAGAGAATCCTCCTACCCCGAGGTAGGGTGAGGTAGTGGTCTTTGTCGACCACATAGGCCGTGGTTTCAAACCGCCCAGGTCGAAGTTTTTCCAAGATGTTCTTGCCAGTTTCCAACTCCATCCTCAAGATATCGGACCCAACTCGGTGTCCAATCTATGCAACTTCCAAGTCTTCTGTGAAGTGTACTTACAAGAAGAACCAACCGCTGAGCTGTTCCGGGACTTTTTTCATCTGAACCGGCATACAGAATTTGTAAATGGTCCCAACACTGAACTTGGTGGTGTATCTATTCAAAAGCGGAAAGAAGTTGAATTCCCTCATGCCAAACTGCACAGTCACCCTAAGGAATGGAACTAGACTTGGTTCTACTGCATAGATACCTCTCCTGAAGATGAGAACCCTCTTCCAGGCTATCATGATCACCGGCTTTCCAATACTCATCCATTGCCACAACATTTAAGTTCTACGGAACGGGCCAAATATGCCCCTCAACTCGCCAAGCTCCGAGCCTTTATGGCCAACGGTTTATCAGGCGTTGATTTTGTGCATTGCTGGATATCTTGGAGCGTCTTGCCACTAAGCCGCCGCCCGGTTTAATGTGTGAGTATACCGGTGAATTAGAAGACCCCCAACGCCACATCAACATTCAGATAACCGATGAAGAGGTCACTGAAGGCGTTAAGAAAATTTTAAATGAGCCGGAATCAGTCTGTCGCCAAACCGGCTTGAACCCCTTCTACACTCAAAATAAACTGCCTGCTGTAAGCACTATGCTTCCTTTTTATCTTTGATATCTTTAAATTGTTCAACTTGTAAACTTTATTCTATTTGTGTATAAACAGGGTGATGATCCCTTCTGGAAGCGCAAATCTGCAGATAAAGCGACAAATCCATCCCGTCCCAAAACCAAAGCCGTCAAGCGTACCTCAAAGCGGAAAACAACTGACCGGATCAACATGGAACTTGATGAAGATGCAGATGATCCGGAAGTTGAGGTAGAACTTGACTCACTTGGCTCCCTTTTCATGCACCTCATTAACAATGATCTTTATCAGGAGGACGTAGAAGGCATCCAGGCTAATGATGTAGAGGTAATTACCCTTTCCTCCGGTTTAGACTCTATGCCAACACAAAAAACCCGTCAAGCGATCCGGAAAGTAAGCTTTTCTCATCCTCTTGCTTACTTGGATCCAACATTTATTTTGAAGATGCAGCAGCATGAAGCTCGCTGAACAACCCGACACATCGGCCAACAGGTAACTTCAGCCGGTTTACCTGATACCCCGGTTCGGAAGCGCCGATCTGAGGTATCCCCCACTTTTGACAATTCTTATCCCAAGGCAGGTTATTTCAGACAACCTCTTAATCCGTCTGATTCAAATTACCAGGTGACACCTCCCTCATCTTCTGGCGAGTCAACATCAACCCAACTCCCTCCTCTTAAAACTGTAGCTGGGTAAGCATTCCAACCCTTTCTTCAAATGCGTTGCAAATCTTGAATAAGATGCGCGAGCCAAAGCCAGACCCAGCAAGAAAGCTCGGGTCAACAATCCGTCAGAAGACCAGGCGGTTTTTGAAGAAGAGCAAATAGGTGAACCGGACCAAACTCGTGAACCGGAGGGTCCTCATCCTGAAGCTACCTTTGATGAAACGCCCCTTCAAGACCAGAATATTGATGAACAACCAGAAGCTGATCCTGCTGTGCCTGACATTGAACCGGCAGCTCCAAACCGGGCTAGTCCGGTGAGAGGTACTGACACTCCATCATCACCCGCAAAAACTACTGAAGGCCAAGGAGATGATGTTATCATTACTGGCATGGGCCACAGCTCTCCTGGCCATCCTGTAATCTTGGCCCAATATAGTGCCCAAGAAGAGCGTGCTGCCAGGGAAAAGGGTAAATGGAGCACTGACTTATCAAGCTATGCTCATCTCAGTGCTGAAGAACTTCACTCCGGTTTTTTGAACCGTCTGCACTCAAACCGTGACTATGAAGCCGGTTTGGTGAACCTGATGAAGGAACGCTATGAGGTATTTTCATCTCCCTTTATTTCTCGATTCCAAAGTTGAAACACTAGCCCAAGTAGCCCCCAAGGGCCGTTTTATGATGTTTATCTTAAACCGGGACTTTGTAATACTTTAATCCTCTCCTGCTGACCCTCAAAATGTCAGGTCCTTAGTGAAAACAAAACCGATACTTTACCAATGTAATTATGTAGCTTTCCTCAGTGTAGCCGCCAAAGGACGGTTTAGCTTTGCGAGGTAATCTGGGTCTTGAATCCATGCGTTCGTATAGAACAGATGTACATTAGCCCCCAAGTGTCAAGGATAATGCTTGCATTGTTCTGGAGACTTTAAAAAGATGTATTGATAATAGAGCAAATAGGCATTAGCCCCCAAGTACAAAGTGCATAACTTGTTATATGCTTAGTACTTAGAAAAGACATATCCTGTTGTTGACATATCTTCGCTGTTACAGGCCGAGCTAAGCAATAGAGATGCCCGAACCGCTGATTTGCAAGAGAACGTGAAGTCCCAACAAGCAGAGGCTGTGAAAGCCAAGGAGGAGCTGACGAAAGCCCTGACAGCTATGGAAAAGATAAAGGAGTCTTTTAACAAGGAACATGCTGACTGGGAAACCGAAAAGGCCGGTTTAACCAAAAGAGCTGAGGATGCCGAAGCAGCCCTGAAGCCAGTTGTAGATGAACTAACTGGTTTGAAGCGACAAATCAACGCCATGACGTCCGCTGTATTTGGTAAGTATCTCGTTATGCTATCTGTCCAATTCATGAGATCTTATTGTTTACCAGTCTGGCTGACATTAAACCATGACAGGCACTCGCATTACTCATCTGGGCGCTGATATGCGGATGAAGCTTAAAGCGGCGTACACCTTAATAGAACAACTTTACTCTGGATCCCAGCGTGCGATATGCACTGCAGCCTACAATAAACCGGCACCAACACTGATAAAAGAAACCCTTGAGAAGCTGGCCATGCTACCAGCCTGGATTACTGAACTGAAGAAAGCAGCCGCAAGAGCAGGAGCGACGACCGCACTAATCCGGGCAAAAGCATGGATTCCGGATCTTGAAGCGGATGACATCATTAAAGGCTATCCAGGAGTGAAAGAGGACAGTTCGAACTTCAACAACGATGATCTTCGAAGGCTGACCAAAGAGATGCGGCTAATAGCCAGCAAACTAGCAGAGGACACAGACTTATGTCATTTCCAGCCGGTTTACGATGCTGAAGGAAAGAGACAGCCTGCTGAAATCCATGAAGTCAAAGAACTTGTGCCTCCGATCCGTAAGCACACTTATGCTCCTGACATTAACCCCTCCAACCTTATCCATGAAGAAGCCATGTTTCAAGCTTTAACCGGAATCGATTGGTCAATGGTTGATTTCCAGCGTCTGGGGAGGGATGAAGAAGAAGTGATTGCACCTAATGATCCTCAACCATCAAGCCGTCCAGACGAAGCATCTTAAACAGTTTAGAAACAATTATTCAATTATTCAATTGGAGCCGTTTTGAAGCTTCTTGTAATAGGATAGCAAAAACCCCTTTATCTGTCATGCCACCGAGCATGTTTTGTGGTGCTTTGACATTGTGAAAACTTGCTCTACTTTTGGAATTCATTTATGCATAATCCTTTATGTTCGTGCATATGAAAACTAAAAATCATCCTAGTGGTTTACCACTAGATGGGTCATGATGCCCAAAAAGCCATACACAACTTGGATGTATAACCAAAGTTTGTAGTATTCCGATAAGTAATATCTGTGACATACCTCGTTGGCTTACCAACTTATTGTATGGTAGAGGTAAAAAACATCAATCCGGAGTGCTGATAACTCCTGGACCTCTTGCCGGTTCATGTAGAAATCATATTGGGCTAAAATACCGTTGATTTGTTCGTATAAGGTTGGTGACATCTATTCAAGACCAGTCCGGAGCAATTCCCTACTAGTTTAGAATCTGATCATGTACTAACAACGAAGCGCTGAAAGTCATGCCAGTTTGTAATGAACACCAGTTTGTCAGAAAAATGTTTATAAATCCCTTATCATGAAAACGACAAAAACAATAGAAATATGCAAGGCTTTTCATGGGCTGCCAAGCCCTAAATCGAGGCTTTTCATGGGCTGCCAGGCCGCTGAGTTAAACCATTTTGCAAAGCCTTTTTAAGATGGACCTCAATCTTTAACCAATCACCGATTTAACATTGACAAGTTCAGGGTCCATGGGATTGACTTGTGAAACATTCGATGGGTCATACCAGGTTTACCTAGATGGAGTGACTTACTTGAAGTGGCAGGATAACCCGGGGTTTTAGGAATACACCTGGCTTCCAAGCCTGGCTTGCTAGCCTATTACAAGGGTTCAAACTCATTGTTCTTTGAGAAGCAAAGAGCCCCCAGGTAATATGTGAGCTGTGCTCGGTGGTTACCTATGTTTGAACTGTGCTTAATGAAACAGACTCTCTTTGGCTCCACATAATTTCCTTTTTGGCTTAACGCCTATCAAGAGGTGTAGCTATGGTGTGATAACAACCAAGCCCCGTAGTGATATCCCTTTGTGGTGTTAAACCGATCAAGAGGTGTAGCTATGGTGTGACAACAACCAAGCTCCCTAGTGATATCCCTTTGTGGTGTCAAACCGATCAAGAGGTGTAGCTATGGTTCAGATATGATCAAGACCCTAGTGATTTTCTTTATATCCGTGCGGCTATAGAGACCGGTTTAACAAAACTCCGCTTTGTCAGTAGAAACTCTTGTAAGCACACACATGATGTAAAAAAGAACAGAGACCCCGCTTTATTCGAGGCTCTGGTTTATTATATAATATATACATTGTCATAAATATGTACATATGAAGAGCCTGTGGCTCAAGTATAATAAGGCCGAAGAAGAGCTATATTCCACGGCCGCTTGGTCTCCTCCTCCGATTTACGTGAGTCTTTGTGCTCTCGAACATCATTGAGGTAGTATGACCCGTTGTGCAGATTCTTGCTAACCACAAAAGGTCCTTCCCAAGGTGGGGATAATTTGTGCATATCAGTCTGATCCTGGATGAGCCGGAGCACCAGATCTGTTGGGGAACGTAGTAATTTCAAAAAAATTCCTACGCACACGCAAGATCATGGTGATGCATAGCAACGAGAGGGGAGAGTGTGATCTACGTACCCTTGTAGACTAACAGCGGAAGCGTTAGCACAACGCGGTAGATGTAGTCGTACGTCTTCACGGCCCGACCGATCAAGCACCAAAACTACGGTACCTTCGAGTTCTAGCACACGTTCAGCTCGATGACGATCCCCGGACTCCGATCCAGCAAAGTGTCGGGGAAGAGTTCCGTCAGCACGACGGCGTGGTGACGATCTTGATGTACTACCGTCGCAGGGCTTCGCCTAAGCACCGCTACAATATTATCGAGGATTATGGTGGAAGGGGGCACCGCACACGGCTAAGAATATGATCACGTGGATCAACTTATGTGTCTAGAGGTGCCCCCTGCCCCCGTATATAAAGGAGCAAGGGGAAGGAGGCCGGCCCTAGGAGGGGCGCGCCAGGGAGTAGGATTCCTACTCCTAGTTGGAGTAGGTTTCCTCCTTTCCTAGTCCAACTAGGAGAAGGGGGGAAAGGGGGGAAGAGGGGAAGGAAGGGAGAGAGGGGCCGCGCCCCAAACCCCTTGTCCAATTCGGACTGGGCTTGGGAGGGGCGCGCGCCACCTCCTGGTCCTTCCAACTAAGGCCCATTAAGGCCCATTGCTTCTTCCTCGTAATCCCGTAACTCCCCGATACCTCCGAAAATATACGAATCACTCAGAACCTTTCCGATGTCCGAATATAGTCGTCCAATATATCAATTTTTACGTCTCGACCATTTCGAGACTCCTCGTTATGTCCCCGATCTCATTCGGGACTCCGAACTCCTTCGGCACATCAAAACTCATAAACTCATAATATAACTGTCATCGAAACCTTAAGCGTGTGGACCCTACGGGTTCGAGAACAATGTAGACATGACCGAGACATGTCTCCGGTCAATAACCAATAGCGGAACCTGGATGCTCATATTGGCTCCCACATATTCTACGAAGATCTTTATCGGTCAGACCGCATAACAACATACTTTGTTCCCTTTGTCATCAGTATGTTACTTGCCCGAGATTCGATCGTCGGTATCTCAATACCTAGTTCAATCTCGTTACCGGCAAGTCTCTTTACTCGTTTCATAATACATCATCTCGCAACTAACTCATTAGTTGCAATGCTTGCAAGGCTTATGTGATGTGCATTACCGAGAGGGCCCAGAGATACCTCTCTGACGATTGGAGTGACAAATCCTAATCTCGAAATATGCCAACCCAACATGTACCTTTGGAGACACCTGTAGAGCTCCTTTATAATCACCCAGTTACGTTGTGACTTTTGGTAGCACACAAAGTGTTCCTCTGGCAAACGGGAGTTGCATAATCTCATAGTCATAGGAACATGTATAAGTCATGAAGAAAGCAATAGCAACATACTAAACGATCGGGTGCTAAGCTTATTGGAATGGGTCATGTCAATCACATCATTCTCCTAATGATGTGATCCCGTTAATCAAATGACAACACCTGTCTATGGTTAGGAAACATAACCATCTTTGATTAACGAGCTACTCAAGTAGAGGCATACTAGTGACACTCTGTTTGTCTATGTATTCACACATGTATTATGTTTCCGGTTAATACAATTCTAGCATGAATAATAAACATTTATCATGAAATAAGGAAATAAATAATAACTTTATTATAGCCTCTAGGGCATATTTCCTTCAGTCTCCCACTTGCACTAGAGTCAATAATCTAGTTCACATTGCCATGTGATTTAACACCAATAGTTCACATCATTATGTGACCAACACTCAAAGGGTTTACTAGAGTCAATAATCTAGTTCACATCACTTATGTGATTAACACCCAAAGAGTACTAAGGTGTGATTATGTTTTGCTTGTGAGATAATTTTAGTCAACGGGTCTGTCACATACAGATCCGTAAGTATTTTGCGAATTCTATGTCTCCAATGCTCTGCACAGAGCTACTCTAGCTAATTGCTCCCACTTTCAATATGTATCTAGATCGAGACTTAGAGTCATCCAGATCTGTGTCAAAACTTGCATTGACGTAACCCTTTATGATGAACCTTTTGTCACCTCCATAATCGAGAAACATATCCTTATTCCACTAAGCATAATTTTGACCAATGTCCAGTGATCTACTCCTAGATCACTATTGTACTCCCTTGCCAAACTCAGGGCAGGGTATACAATAGGTCTGGTAAACAGCTTGGCATACCTTACATAACCTATGGTTGAGGCATAGGGAATGACTTTCATTCTCTCTCTATCTTCTGCCGTGGTCGGGTTTTGAGTCTTACTCAATTTCACACCTTGTAACATAGGCAAGAACTCTTTCTTTGACTGTTCCATTTTGAACTACTTCAAAAACTTGTTAAGGTATGTACTCATTGAAAACTTATCAAGCGTCTTGATCTATCTCTATAGATCTTGATGCTCAATATGTAAGCAGCTTCACCGAGGTCTTTCTTTGAAAAACTTCTTTCAAACACTCCTTTATGCTTTGCAGAATAATTCTACATTATTTCCGATCAATAATATGTCATTCACATATACTTGTCAGAAATGATGTAGTGCTCCCACTCACTTTCTTGTAAATACAGGCTTCACCACAAGTCTGTATAAAGCTATATACTTTGATCATCTCATCAAAGCGCATATTCCAACTCCGAGATGCTTGCACCAGTCCATAGATGGATCGCTGGAGCTTGCATATTTTGTTAACACTTTTAGGATTGACAAAACCTTCTGGTTGCATCATATACAACTCTTCTTTAAGAAATCCATTAAGGAATGCAGCTTTGTTTATCCATTTGCCAGATTTCATAAAATGCGGCAATTGCTAACATGATTCGGACAGACTTAAGCATAGATACGAGTGAGAAACTCTCATCGTAGTCAACATCTTGAACTTTGTCGAAAACCTTTTTGCGACAATTCTAGCTTTGTAGATAGTAACACTACTATCAGCGTCCGTCTTCCTCTTGAAGATCCATTTATTTTCAATTGCTTGTCGATCATCGCGCAAGTCAACCAAAGTTCATACTTTGTTTTTCATACATGGATCCCATCTCAGATTTCATGGCTTCAAGCCATTTTGCGGAATCTGGGCTCACCATCGCTTCTTCATAGTTCGTAGGTTCATCATGATCTAGTAGCATGATTTCCAGAACAGGATTACCGTACCACTCTGGTGCGGATCTTACTCTGGTTGATCTATGAGGTTCAGTAATAACTTGATCTGAAGTTTCATGATCATCATCATTAACTTCCTCACTAATTGGTGTAGGTGTCACAGAAACCGTTTTCTGTGATGAATTACTTTCCAATAAGGGAGCAGGTACAGTTACCTCATCAAGTTCTACTTTCCTCCCACTCACTTCTTTCGAGAGAAACTCCTTCTCTAGAAAGGATCCATTCAAAGCAACGAATATCTTGCCTTCGGATCTGTGATAGAAGGTGTACCCAACATTTTCTTTTGGGTATCTTATGAATACACACTTCTCCGATTTGGGTTTGAGCTTATCAGGTTGAAACTTTTTCACATAAGCATTGCAACCTCAAACTTTAAGAAACGACAGCTTAGGTTTCTTGCCAAACCATAATTCATATGGTGTCGTCTCAACGGATTTAGATGGTGCCCTATTTAACGTGAATGCAGCTGTCTCTAATGCATAACCCCAAAACGATAGTGGTAGATTGGTAAGAGACATCATAGATCGCACCATATCTAATAAAGTACGGTTATGACATTCGGACACACCATTACATTGTGGTGTTCCAGGTGGCGTGAGTAGTGAAACTATTTCACATTGTTTTTAACTGAAGGCCAAACTCGTAACTCAAATACTCTTCTCGACGATCAGATCGTAGAAACTTTATTTTCTTGTTACGATTATTTTCCACTTCACTCTGAAATTCTTTGAACTTTTCAAATGTTTCAGACTTATGTTTCATGAAGTAGATATACTCATATCTGCTCAAATCATCTATGAAGATCAGAAAATAATGATACCTGTCGCGAGCCTCAATATTCATCGGACCACATACATCAGTATGTATGATTTCCAAGAACTCTGTTGCTCGCTCCATTGTTCCGAAGAATGGAGTCTTAGTCATCTTGCCCATGAGGCATGGTTCGCAAGCATCAACTGATTCATAATCAAGTGATTCCAAAAGCCCATCAGCATGGAGTTTCTTGATGCGCTTTACACCAATATGACCTAAACGGCAGTGCCACAAATAAGTTGCACTATCATAATTAACTTTGCATCTTTTGGTTTCAATATTATGATTATGTGTATCACTACGATCGAGATCCAACGAACTATTTTCATTGGGTGTGTAACCATATAAGATTTTATTCATGTAAACAGAACAACATTTTATTCTCTTACTTAAATGAGTAACCATATTACAATAAACATGATCAAATCATATTCATGCTCAACGCAAACACCAAATAACACTTATTTAGGTTCAACACTAATCCCGAAATTATAGTGAGTGTGCGATGATGATCATATCAATCTTGGAACCACTTCCAACACACATCGTCACTTCACCCTTAACTAGTCTCTGTTTATTCTGATCCTCCCGTTTCGAGTTACTAATCTTAGCAACTGAACTAGTATCAAATACTGAGGGGTTGCTATAAACACTAGTAAAGCATACATCAATAACATGTATATCAAATATACTTATGTTCACTTTGCCATCCTTCTTATCCGCCAAATACTTGGAGTAGTTCTGCTTCCGGTGACCAGTCCCTTTGCAGTAGAAGCACTTAGTCTCAGGATTAGGACCAGACTTGGGCTTCTTCACTTGAGCAGCAACTTGCTTGCCATTCTTCTTGAAGTTCCCCTTCTTCCCTTTGCCCTTTTCTTGAAACTAGTGATTTCGTCAACCATCAACACTTGATGTTTTTCTTGATTTCTACCTTCGTTGATTTCAGCATCACGAAGAGCTTGGGAATTACTTTCTGTTATCCTTGCATATCATAGTTCATCACGAAGTTCTACTAACTTGGTGATGGTGACTAGAGAATTCTGTCAATCACTATTTTATCTGGAAGATTAACTCCCACTTGATTCAAGTGATTGTAGTACCCGGACAATCTGAGCACATGCTCACTAGTCGAGCGATTCTCCTCCATCTTTTTGCTATAGAACTTGTTGGAGACTTCATATCTCTCAACTCGGGTATTTGCTTGAAATATTAACTTCAACTCCTGGAACATCTCATATGGTCCATGACGTTCAAAATGTCTTTGAAGTCCCGATTCTAAGCCGTTAAGCATGCTGCACTAAACTATCAAGTAGTCATCATACTGAGCTAGCCAAACGTTCATAACGTCTGCATCTGCTCCTGCAATAGGTCTGTCACCTAGCGGTGCATCAAGGACATAATTTTTCTGTGCAGCAATGAGGATAAACCTCAGATCATGTATCCAATCCGCATCATCGCTACTAACATCCTTCAACACAATTTTCTCTAGGAACATATCAAAAATAAAGGGAAGCAACAACGTGAGCTATTGATCTACAACATAGATATGCTAATACTACCAGGACTAAGTTCATGATAAATTAAAGTTCAATTAATCATATTACTTAAGAACTCCCACTTAGATAGACATCCCTCTAATCCTCTAAGTGATCACGTGATCCAAATCAACTAAACCATGTCCGATCATCACGTGAGATGGAGTAGTTTCAATGGTGAACATCACTATGTTGATCATATCTACTATATGATTCACACTCGACCTTTCGGTCTCCGTGTTCCGAGGCCATATTTGTATATGCTTGGCTCGTCAAGTATAACCTGAGTATTCCGCGTGTGCAACTGTTTTGCACCCGTTGTATTTGAACGTAGAGCCTATCACACCCGATCATCACGTGGTGTCTCGGCACGAAGAACTTTCGCAACGGTGCATAATCAGGGAGAACACTTCTTGATAATTAGTGAGAGATCATCTTATAATGCTACCGTCAATCAAAGAAAGATAAGATGCATAAAAGATAAACATCACATGCAATCAATATAAGTGATATGATATGGCCATCATCATCTTGTGCTTGTGATCTCCATCTTCGAAGCACCGTCGTGATCACCATCGTCACCGGCGTGACACCTTGATCTCCATCGTAGCATCATTGTCGTCTCGCCAATCTTATGCTTCCACGACTATCGCTACCGCTTAGTGATAAAGTAAGCATTACAGCGCGATTGCATTGCATACAATAAAGCGACAACCATATGGCTCCTGCCAGTTGCCGATAACTCGGTTACAAAACATGATCATCTCATACAATAAAATTTAGCATCATGTCTTGACCATATCACATCACAACATGCCCTACAAAAACAAGTTAGACGTCCTCTACTTTGTTGTTGCAAGTTTTACGTGGCTGCTACGGGCTTAAGCAAGAACCAATCTTACCTACGAATCAAAACCACAACGATAGTTTGTCAAGTTGGTGATGTTTTAACCTTCGCAAGAACCGGGCGTAGCCACACTAGGTTCAACTAAAGTTGGAGAAACTGTCACCCGCTAGCCACCTTTGTGCAAAGCACGCCGGGAGAACCGGTCTCGCGTAAGCGTACGCGTAATGTTGGTCCGGGCCACTTCGTCCAACAATACCGCTGAACCCAAGTATGACATGCTGGTAAGCAGTATGACATATATCGCCCACAACTCACTTGTGTTCTACTCGTGCATATAACATCAACACATAAAACCTAGGCCCGGATGCCACTGTTGGTGAACGTAGTAATTTCAAAAAAATTCCTACGCACATGCAAGATCATGGTGATGCATAGCAACAAGAGGGGAGAGTGTGATCTACATACCCTTGTAGACCGACAGCGGAAGCATTAGCACAATGCTGTTGATGTAGTCGTACGTCTTCACGGCCCGACCGATCAAGCACCGAAACTACGGCACCTCCGAGTTCTAGCACACGTTCAGCTCGATGACGATCCCCGGACTCCGATCCAGCAAAGTGTCGGGGAAGAGTTCCGTCAGCACGACGGCGTGGTGACGATCTTAATGTACTACCGTCGCAGGGCTTCGCCTAAGCACCGCTACAATATTATCGAGGATTATGGTGGAAGGGGGCACCGCACATGGCTAAGAATATGATCACGTGGATCAACTTGTGTGTCTAGAGGTGCCCCCCTGCCCCGTATATAAAGGAGCAAGGGGGAGGAGGCCGGCCCTAGGAGGGGCGCGCCAGGGAGTAGGATTCCTACTCCTAGTTGGAGTAGGTTTCCTCCTTTTCTAGTCCAACTAGGAGAAGGGAGGAAAGGAGGCAAGAGGGGAAGGAAGGGAGAGAGGGGCCGCGCCCCAAACCCCTTGTCCAATCTGACTGGGCTTGGGAGGGGGGCGCGCCACCTCCTGGTCCTTCCAACTAAGGCCCATTAAGGCCCATTGCTTCTTCCTCGTATTCCCGTAACTCCCCGGTACCTCCGAAAATATACGAATCACTCGGAACCTTTCTGATGTCCGAATATAGTCGTCCAATATATCGATCTTTACGTCTCGACCATTTCGAGACTCCTCGTCATGTCCCCGATCTCATCCGGGACTCTGAACTCCTTCGGTACATCAAAACTCATAAACTCATAATATAACTATCATCGAAACCTTAAGCGTGCGGACCCTACGGGTTCGAGAAAAATGTAGACATGACCGAGACACGTCTTCGGTCAATAACCAATAGTGGAACCTGAATGCTCATATTGGCTCCCACATATTCTACGAAGATCTTTATCGGTTAGACCGCATAACAACATACGTTGTTCCCTTTGTCATCGGTATGTTACTTGCCCGAGATTCGATCGTCGGTATCTCAATACCTAGTTCAATCTCGTTACCGGCAAGTCTCTTTACTCGTTTCATAATACATCATCTCGCAACTAACTCATTAGTTGCAATGCTTGCAAAGCTTATGTGATGTGCATTACCGAGAGGGCCCAGGGATACCTGTCCGACAATTGGAGTGACAAATCCTAATCTCGAAATACGCCAACCCAACATGTACCTTTGGAGACACCTGTAGAGCTCTTTTATAATCACCCAGTTACGTTGTGACTTTTGGTAGCACACAAAGTGTTCCTCTGGCAAACGGGAGTTGCATAATCTCATGGTCATAGGAACATGTATAAGTCATGAAGAAAGCAATAGCAACATACTAAACGATCGGGTGCTAAGCTTAATGGAATGGGTCATGTCAATCACATCATTCTCCTAATGATGTGATCCCGTTAATCAAATGACAACACCTGTCTATGGTTAGGAAACATAACCATCTTCGATTAACGAGCTAGTCAAGTAGAGGCATACTAGTGACACTCTGTTTGTCTATGTATTCACACATGTATTATGTTTCCGGTTAATACAATTCTAGCATGAATAATAAACATTTATCATGAAATAAGGAAATAAATAATAACTTTATTATTGCCTCTAGGGCATATTTCCTTCAACATCGCCCTCTTGAAAAGTTCTGGTCTTAACCCGGCGGCTGTGATAACGTCGGAGATCTTGTTGATAAATCGCCGAACGTACTGCTGCAAGATCACGCTCCTCATCTAACAGGGCCAGGGAATTCTGACGTTCCTTCTCATTATCAGCTTCAACATAAGCTGCCACACGGGGCGAGTCGTGACGGATGTCACTAGGAAGAACTGCCTCCGCTCCATAAACCATGAAGAAAGGTGTGCAACCCGTAGATCTATTGGGTGTGGTGTTGATGCTCCATAACACAGAAGGTAACTCCTCAACCCAACAACCCGGTGTCCGTTTCAAAGGAACCATAAGCCGGGGTTTAATAGCTCAGAAAATTTCTTGATTTGCCCTCTCCTCTTGACCATTAGATTGGGGGTGAGCCACCGATGCTATATCAAGCCGGATGTGCTCACGTTGGCAAAATTCCTCCATCTCTCCCTTTGACAGATTAGTACAATTATCGATTATAATACTGTGTGGAAAGCCAAACCGAAATATCACCTTTTTGATGAACTGAACCGCCGTGGCCGCATCACACTTACTGACTGGCTCTGCTTCCACCCATGTGGTAAATTTGTCAACTGCCACTAACAAGTGGGTCCTTTTGTCCTTGGATTGCTTGAAGGGTCCAACCATATCAAGCCCCCAAGTCGCAAATGGCCAAGTTATTGGAATCATCCTCAACTCCTGAGCCGGAATATGAGCACGGCGTGCGAATTTTTGACAACCGTCACATCTTTTAACTAAATCCTCTGCATCTGCGTGAGCTGTTAAACAATAAAAACTGTGGCGAAGAGCTTTAGCTACCAAAGACTTTGAACCGGCGTGGTGAACACAATCCCCTTCATGGATTTCTCGCAAAATCTCACAACCCTCTTGAGGAGACACACATCGCTGAATTGCCCCTGAGATGTTGTAACGATGTAACTCTCCGTTGAGTATGGTCATCGACTTAGAACGCCGGATTATCTACCGGGCCGAGGTTTCATCCTCCGGTAACTCGCCTCGGTTCATGTAAGCCAGGTATGGGATTGTCCAATCCGGTATGACATGCAAAGCTGCCACCAATTGAGCCTCCGGATCAGGAATAGCCAACTCCTCCCCTGTTGGTACCTTGACCGACGGATTATGCAGCACGTCAAGAAAGACATTTGGTGGGACCGGTTTACGCTGAGAACCAAGGCGGCTTAAAGCGTCCGCCGCTTCGTTCTTTCGCCGGTCTATATGGTCCACCTGATAACCCTTGAAGTGACCAGCCACTGTGTCCACCTCTCATCGATATGCAGCCATGAGTGGGTCTTTAGAATCCCAAGTGCCAGACACCTGTTGAGCCACCAGATCTAAATCCCCAAAGCACTTAACCCGGCTTAAGTTCATCTCCTTAGCCATCCGAAGACCGTGGAGTAAGCCTCATACTCAGTTGCATTGTTAGTACAAGGGAACATTAAACGGACGACATAACGAAACTTGTCACCTCGTGGGGAAGTTAGTATGACTCCAGCCCCGAGCCCTCCAACTGTCTGGATCCATCAAAATGAATAGTCCAATATGTGTTATCTGGCTTTTCCTCTGGTGCCTACAACTCTGTCCAATCATTGATGAAGTCCACAAGCGCTTGGGATTTAATTGCTGTGCGAGGTGTGTATTTGAGCCCGTGAGGTCCAAGCTCAATAGCCCACTTAGCAATCCGACCAGTTGCTTCTCTGTTTTGAATGATATCTCCCAGAGGGGCTGAACTGACCACTGTGATAGGATGACCCTGAAAATAATGTTTAAGCTTACAGCCTACCATAAACACTCCATACACCAGCTTCTGCCAATGTGGATACCTCTGCTTTGATTCAATGAGCACCTCACTGATATAATAAACCGGCCGTTGAACCGGATATTCCTTTCCAACTTCCTTGCGCTCCACCATAATAGCCACGCTAACAGCTCGGGCATCAGCAGCCACATACAACAATAACGGCTCTTTATCGATCGGGGCTGCAAGCACAGGCGGTTCAGCTAACTGCCTCTTCAGATCCTTAAATGTTTTATCAGCCGCCTCACTCCAGACAAAATCATCCATTTTCTTTACCATCTGATATAGAGGGATAGCCTTCTCCCCAAGAAGACTGATAAACAGGCTCAAATCCGCAATTCGGCCGGCCAAACGTTGAATGTCATTGATACACGCCGGTTTAGCCAAAGATGTAATTGCTGGGATTTTTTCTGGATTAGCCTCAATGCCTCTGTTTGACACCAGAAAACCCAAGAGTTTGCCCGCCGGGACACCAAAGACACACTTTTCGGATTGAGCATCATCTTGTAAACCCAGAGGTTGTCAAAGTTTTCTCTCAAATCATCTATAAATGTTTCCTCCTTCCTGGACTTTATCACAATATCATCTACATAGGCATGAACATTGCGCCCAATCTGCTTATGACGACAATTCTGAACACAGCGTCGATAAGTCGCCTGGGCACTCTTGAGCCCAAAAGGCATAGAGACATAGCAGAAGGCTCCAAAAGGAGTTATAAAAGTCGTCTTCTCCTGGTCCTTAACTACCATTTTGATCCGATGATAACCAGAATAAGCGTACAGAAAACTCAAATGGTCACAACCCACCATAGCATCAATAATCTGATCAATATGAGGGAGGACAAAGGGATCTGCAGGGCAAGCCTTGTTCAAGTCTGTGTAATCTACACACATACGCCAAGTGCCATTTTTCTTAAGAACCATCACCGGATTAGCCAACCACTCCGGGTGAAAGACCTCCACGATAAACCCTGCGACCAACAACCGAGCTACCTCTTCACTAATAGCCTTGCGCCTTTGTTCATTGAAGCAGCGGAGATACTGCCGGACCGGTTTAAACTTAGGATCAATGTTAAGTGTGTGCTCAGCGAGTTCCCTTGGTACACCTGGCATGTCAGAAGGTTTCCATGCAAAGGTGTCCCGGTTCTCACGGATGAACTCGATGAGCGTGCTTTCCTATTTGGGATCCAGGTTAGCGCCGATGCTGAACTGCTTGGATGAATCGCCAGGAACAAAATCAACCATCTTAGTATCTGTGGCCGATTTAAATTTCAACGCTGGATCGTGTTCTGTAGTTGGATTTTTCAAAGAAGTCATATCCGCCGGATCAACTTGGTCTTTATAAAACTTCAGCTCCTCCGTGGCATAAACCGACTCAGCATAAGCCGCATCACCTTCCTCACATTCCAAAGCGATCTTCCTGCTCCCGTGTACTGTGATGGTCCCCTTATGACCTGGCATTTTAAGCTGTAGATAAACATAACATGACCTCGCCATGAACTTAGCATAAGCCGGTCGCCCAAACAAAGCGTGATACAGACTTTTGATTTTTACGACCTCAAAAGGCAATGTTTTTGATCTTGAATCATGATCATCTCCAAAAGCCACCTCTAAGGCTATCTTGCCCACTGGATATGCAGACTTACCAGGCACCACACCATGGAGAATGGTGTTTGACGGTTTAAGATTCTTATCTGTCAACCCCATACGACGGAAGGTATCATAATATAGAATGTTGATACTACTTCCCCCATCCATGAGTACCTTAGTGAACTTATATCCCCCAACTTGAGGGGCCACCACTAAGGCCAGATGACCCGAACTGTCAACCCGGGGCGGGTGATCCTCTCTACTCCACAAAATGGGTTGCTCAAACCAGCGCAAATACTAAGGCACCGCCGGTTCAACAGAGTTTACTACCCTCTTGTGAAGCTTCTGATCATGCTTACACAAGCTAGTGGTGAAGACATGATATTGCCCACTATTTAACTACTTAGGATTGCTCTGATAACCCGACTGTTGCTACTACTGGTTCCCCTGATGGTTGTAACCTCCCTGGTTGCCCTAATTCCCTTGATTGCTGTGTCCGATTTGATTGCTCTGAAATCCTGAACCGGAGTTGCCACCTCCGTAACCCGGCCTGTGGAAACCACCTCGTGAACCGCCGGGCGGGCCATTATCGTACTGAAACGTATTGGAGTTCTTGAAATCTCGCATGATATAACAATCCTTCCAAAGATGTGATGCTGGCTTCTCCTTTAATTCATGCTTTGGACAGGGTTGATTTAATAGGCGCTCCAAATTGGGGCCTGAATCTCCGCCTCTCTGAGGCTGCTTGCCCTTACGGTGCTGACCATTCTCCTGAGCATTGGTGTTAGCCACAAAGTCCAAACTGTTGTCGGCCTTAAGCTTACCATTGTTCCCATGGCCTGCCAGATTATGCTGCCGACCCTTGGTGTTGCCGTTCTTTTTTCCCTTTCCCTGGTTTGTCCTCCTCTAAGTCAGGGTCTTTGGTATTATCTGAATCGGCGTATTTAACCAAAGTGGCCATAAGCATTGACATATCATTGCAGTGATATTTGAGCCTTCCTAACTTCTGTTTGAGCGGCAGAAAACGGCAATTGCCCTCCAACGTTAGTACTGCGGTATCTGCATTGATACGATCCGATGGATGCAAAATAGTTGAGACCCACTTTACCCAATGGGTCATGGACTCCCCATCCTCTTGGACACAAGCGGCCAGATCCACAATTGACATGGGCTGCTTACAAGTATCTTTGAAGTTCTGGATAAACCGGTGCTTCAATTCGACCCATGATCCGACAAAGTTAGTTGGTAAGCTCTTCAACCAAGTACGAGTTGTTCCTTCCAACATCATGGTGAAGTATTTAGCACATACTGCTTCATCCACATCCAACATCTCCATTTCCATCTCGTAGCTTTCAAACCACGCCTCTGGTTGCAGATCGGCGGTGTAATTGGGTACCTTACAAGGTCCTTTGAAATCCTTGGGCAGTCTCACATTACGCAAAGCAGGGGTAAGACATGGCACCCCTAAGGAACTAAATACCACACCTGGTTCTACTGAAGCGGCAGGGTGAACCGGAGTAGGTTGACGGGCTCCGTGCAGAGCTGCTAACTCGTCCTCTCGACGTGCGCGACCATAATCCACCACATCCTACGCATTAGCACCTCCCCCTGCCGGGTTCTGCCCTCGCGGTGAGTTTCGGCGACGTGCACTACTTGACACGGCCGGTTCATCCTCAACGTGCCTGCTGTAGCTCCGGCTTGGATGGGGGGTGGAATGAATCCTCTCACGACTGTGTGAATATGCCTGCTGCTGGTTTAGAGCTGTTTGAAGGAGATCTCTGGCCCGTCGTGCCTCAATCGCAACTGGTGATTCGCCATCGGTTGGGAGGGCTGCCAACCGTGAAGCGGCGGCCACATTGTTGTCCAACGGGTTGGAGTAATGCCCGGGAGGTGTTGGAACATACTGTGGCACAATGTTGTTCTGACGAGGCGGGTCCGTCGTGCGCGGCTGAACTGGCGTTTCTGTTCCTGGTGCCTCCGTCCGGTTTAATATTGGCTGGTTAATCGTTCCTACTCCTGGCGTATTGAAGAGATTTCTTGGCTCATAACTCGGCGGGAGATGCGATTGGTATCTTCTTCTCATGACTTCTTCTGAAGCATTCTGATCCAGCCTAAGCCGGTAGGCCTGAGCTTCCAACTCGGCCCGTTCTGTAGCCATCCTAGCGTTCTCTGCTGCTAGGTCCGCTTTAGCCTGAGTTATTTGATCTTTTACCTTTGCGATCTTCGCATTGTGCTGATCCCGGGCTGCTGCATCCACCTCCGTGGCCATCAATGTTGCCAAAGCGTCGAACAAATCAGACAGAACTTGAGCCGGAGGTGGCGCAGAGCTCCCTGCCCCCGCCGGCGTGGCTGTTGCTGAACCGGAGAGCATTGCTGCGGCGGTTGATGAGTGGGGCGCTGATTGTGTACCGGGTATGAAGATAGCGTCCCAGTTTGGCAGATCAGGGGAGTCCGGAATACTGTGGCCCTTGGAACCTCCACTAATCTGGCCATCCTGCAACTGATAGAGCAATTCGGTCTCTCCAGAATACTCATCGTCGAAGCAGACAACGGTTTCTCCATCGGATGCCGGTCCGTCCTCATATTCTGCTCCATGGATGACACCTACGAAAACATGCTTTGCCATCGGCTGAACCGGGGAAGGGCTTGCACGCTGAGCTGTCTCGATGATGTCGGTGCAGGTATCCGGCTCAAGGCCCTGTTCACCAATCTTGCGGATGAAGACGTGAATCCCACCAAAGGGGACCCGGTACCCGTATTCGATTGAATCTGCCTCGGGGCCCCATCCTGCATTGTCGATGTACAGCTTGCCGCGATGACTCTTCGTCATCTGGTCCACAACATATCCCTTGAGTCCATCAAAGCTGCCCTTTAAGAACTCAAAACCATTGTGCGATAGCCCCACGGTGGGCGCCAACTGTCGTGGGTTTGTCACGGCAGATGTCCTTGTGAAAGGACTTAGTCATGGAGCCATCCCAACGGGTTAGCTTAAAGGGGTTAAACCAGACAAGGGGACACGGGGAGTTTATACTAGTTCGGCCCCTTTGATGAAGGTAAAAGCCTACGTCTAGTTGTGATTGGTATTGCTAGGGTTTCGATGACCAGGGAGCGAATCCGCCTTGACTGGCCCTCGAGTTGTTGTTTCCTGCCCTCAAACCGTGGCCGGGTCATCCCTTTATATACACAGGTTGACGCCCGCCGGTTTACAGAGTCCCGAGGCCGGATCATAGAGGTGTCCGGCTCGGTCTCTATTTCTTCTCACTTACAATACAAGTTTACATGATAAAGTCGGTTCACAACTACAGGCTTTAATCCATCTTTGGGCCTTGGGCCTTCTTAAAGCGCCAGTATCTTGCCATCTTCATGGGCTTCAATCTTCATGGAGCTAAGCCGGCCATGCCTAGCTGGTTTACCTCCAGTAACTATATTACAAACACTTTTGCCCTTGCTTTGGACTCGAACTTGCATGATTTGAATGGAACTAACCCGGACTGATGCTGTTTTCAGCAGAATTGCCATGGTGTTATTTATGTGCAGAAACAAAATTTCTCGGAATGACCTGAAACTTCACGGAACGTCTATTTGGAAATAATAAAAAATTCCTTACAAAAGATGAAGACCAGGGGGCCCACACCCTAGCCACGAGGGTGGGGGGCACGCCCCCTACCTTGTGGGCCCCCTGGAGCTCCTCCGACCTCAACTCCAACTCTATGTATTTGCTTTCGTTGAGAAAAAAATCAGATAGAAGGATTCATCATGTTTTACGATACAGAGCCACCGCCAAGCCCTAAAACCTCTCGGGAGGGCTGATCTGGAGTCCGTTCGTGGCTCCGGAGAGGGGAATCCGTCGCCATCGTCATCATCAACCTTCCTCCATCACCAATTTCATGATGCTCACTGCCGTGTGTGAGTAATTCCATCGTAGGCTTGTTGGACGGTGATGGGTTGGATGAGATTTATCATGTAATCGAGTTAGTTTTGTTAGGGTTTGATCCCTAGTATCCACTATGTTCTGAGATTGATGTTGCTATAACTTTGCTATGCTTAATGCTTGTCACTAGGGCCCGAGTGCCATGATTTCAGATCTGAACCTATTATGTTTTCATCAATATATGAGAATTCTTGATCCTATCTTGCAAGTCTATAGTCACCTACTATGTGTTATGATCCGGCAACCCCGAAGTGACAATAATCGGGACCACTCCCGGTGATGACCTTTGTTTGAGGAGTTCATGTATTCACTATGTGTTAATGCTTTGGTCTGGTACTATATTAAAAGGAGGCCTTAATATCCCTTAGTTTCCATTAGGACCCCGCTTCCACGGGAGGGTAGGACAAAAGATGTCATGCAAGTTCTTTTCCATAAGCACGTATGACTATATTCGGAATACATGCCTACATTACATTGATGAATTGGAGCTAGTTCTGTGTCACCCTAGGTTATGAGTGTTACATGATGAACCGCATCCGGCATAATTCTCTATCACCGATCAATTGCCTACGAGCTTTTCATATATTGTTCTCCGCTTATTTACTTTTTCGTTGCTATTGTTACAATCACTACAAAATACCAAAAATATTACTTTTGCTACCGTTACCTTTTGCTACCGTTACCACTACTATCATATTACATTGCTACTAAACACTTTGTTGTAGATATTAAGTTTCTAGGTGTGGTTCAATTGACAACTTAGCTGGTAATACTTGAGAATATTCTTTGGCTCCCCTTGGGTCGAATCAATAAATTTGGGTTGAATACTCTACCCTCGAAAACTGTTGTGATCCCTTATACTTGTGGGTTATCAAGACTATTTTCTGGTGCCGTTGCCGGGGAGCATAGCTCTATTCTTTGAGTCACTTGGGATTTATATCTGCTTATCATTATGAAGAACTTGAGAGATCCAAAAACCAAGATTTATCCCTCAACTATGAGGGGAGGTAAGGAACTGCCATCTAGCTCTGCACTTGATTCACCTTCTATTTTGAGTAAGCTTGCGACACCTAAACCTGCTTCTTCTATTCGTTCTGATATGTCGCATGCTATTGATGATGCCACTTCTACTATACATGATACTTATGATGAAACTACTTCTATGCTTGATACTACTGTGCCACTTGGTGAATTTCTCGGTGAAGAACTTGTTAGGGTTAGAGAGAATGAAAATATTGAAACTGATAATATTGATGAAAGTGATGATGAAGACTCTCCCCCTAATAAATATGAATCGCCTGTTATTCCCGAGGGTTATGTTTTGGAAAAAGAAGCTGCTTTAGCTAGTTTAGCTTGCAAAGATAGATACGAGCTCAAGAGGTTATTAGCTAAATGGAAGCAGCAACCTCTTAATGCTAGAATGAGACCTGACCCTACTTTTTTTACTTCACCTATCTGTGTTACTAATAAGGGTTATGAATTCTCTGTTGATCCTGATATAATTACTTTGGTTGAATCTGATCCTTTTCATGGCTATGAATCTGAAACTGTTGTGGCACATCTTACTAAATTAAATGATATAGCCACCTTGTTCACTAATGATGAGAGAACTCGCTAATTTTATATCCTTCAAATATTTCCATTCTCATTAAAGGGTGATGCTAAGATATGGTTTAATTCTCTTGATCCTGGTTGTGTGCGTAGTCCCCAGGATATGATTTATTACTTCTCTGCTAAATATTTCCCTGCTCATAAGAAACAAGCTGCTTTGAGGCATATATATAATTTTGTGCAAATTGAAGAAGAGAGTCTCCCACAAGCTTGGGGGAGGCTTCTCAAGTTACTTAATTCTTTGCCTGATTATCCTCTTAAGAAAAATGAAATACTTGATATCTTTTATAATGGATTAACCGATGCTTCCAGAGATTACCTGGATAGTTGTGCTGGTTCTGTTTTTAGGGAAAGAACACCGGATGAAGCTGAAATTCTATTGAATAATATGTTGACAAATGAAAATAATTGGACACTTCCTGAGCCTATTCCTAAACCAACTCCAAAGAAGAGAGGTGTTCTATTTCTCAATCATGAATATATGCAAGAGGCAAAGAAATCCATGAAAGAAAAGGGTATTAAAGCTGAAGATGTTAAGAATTTACCTCCTATTGAAGAAATACATGGTCTTAATTTACCGCCTATCAAAGAAATGCATAATTTTAATCTATCTCCTATTGAAGAAATACATGGTCTTGATAACCCGACACAGGTAGTAAAGGTAAATTCTCTCTATAGATATGATAAGGCTGAGATCCCATTTACTAAGTTGGCTAGCCCATGCTTAGATGAGTTTGATAAATTTATGGCTAAGCAAGAAGATTTTAATGCTTATTTTGGTAGAGAATTAAAACACAGTGCTGATATGCTTGAACACTTGGGTGATTATATGGCTAATGTTAAAGGTGAACTTAAACTTATTAGTAAACATGCTTCTATGGTTACCACTCAAGTAGAACAAGTACTTAAAGCTCAAAATGATTTTCTCAGTGAATTGAATAGTAAGAATAATGATTATGCTGTTAGAGTGGCTACTAGAACTGGTAGAATGACTCAGGAACCTCTGTATCCTGAAGGCCGCCCTAAGATAATTGAGCAAGATTCTCAGAGAAATAATATAGATGCACCTAGTCCTTCTAAAAGGAATAAAAAGAAAAATGATAGGACTTTGCATGCTTCTAGTGAACCTATTGCTGAAACACCTGAGAGTCCAAATGATATTTCTATTTCTGATGCTAAAACACAATCTGGTAATGAACCTGAAACTAGTGATAATGTTAATGATAATGTTCATGATGATGCTCAACCTAGTAATGATAATGATATAGAAATTGAACCCGCTGTTGATCTTGATAACCCACAAAGAATCAACGTTATGATAAGAGAGACTTTGTTGCTAGGAAACACGGTAAAGAAAGAGAACCATGGGTTCAAAAATCCATGCATTTTCCTCCCAAACCATCCAAGAAAAAGGATGATGAGGATTTTGAGCGCTTTGCTGAAATGATTAGACCTATCTTTTTGCTTATGCGATTAACTGATATGCTCAAAATGAATCCTTATGCTAAGTATATGAAAGAAATTGTTACTAATAAAAGAAAGATACCGGAAGCTGAAATTTCCACCATGCTTGCTAATTATACTTTTAAGGGTGGAATACCAAAGAAACTTGGAGATCCAGGAGTACCCACTATACCATGCTCCATTAAAAGAAACTATGTTAAAACTGCGTTATGTGATTTTGGAGCCGGTGTTAGTGTTATGCCTCTCTCTTTATATCGTAGACTTGATTTGAATAAGTTGACACCTAATGAAATATCTTTGCAAATGGCTGATAAATCAACTGCTATACCTGTCGGTATTTGTGAGGATGTGCCTGTTGTAGTTGCAAACGTTACTATTTTAACGGACTTTGTTATTCTTGATATTCCCGAGGACGATACACTAGTAGAAAAAGGGCAATTTGTCCCGGTTCATAAGGCCCATCTGTCCCGGTTGTGGAACCGGGACTAAAGGGTCGTTACTAATGCCCTTGGCCTTCAGTCCCGGTTCTTATACGAACCGGGATAGATGGGCCTCCACGTGGCCGCTGTGGCAAGCCCGGGCAGGAGGGCCTTTAATCCCGGTTGGTGGCACCAACCGGGACCAATAGGCATCCACACATCAGCTGTTCAGCGGCTAGGGTTTTTGTTTTTTTCTGAAAGGGGCGGGGGGTGGATTTGGGGGTTTTGTATTGTTAATTAAGGTGTTTCATATATTGTGTTAGGTAGCTAATTAATTCATAGAGAGAAGTGTCCTCTCTTATCTCTGTGCTTGGTCGACGCTGCGTAGTATACATATAGAGAGGCCCTCGACACGCTAGCTAGTAAGAAAATGAAGGAAACCATTAAGTACAGAAGTTCGTCATGCATACCGAGGGAAGTGATCGACCTCTTCTTCTCCGAGAGATTGGTCGAACAAAAAGTTTTCGTATTATCTATCTGACGCAACTGGCTACATACATATACAATATGTAAGATCTGTTACAATCCCCTAGCATCTGAAATCAAGTTCCACATGGTATTCTCCAGCTTTATTGATGACGTGGTCAAGAAAGAATCCCACTAATTCCTCTTGAATTGCTTTCATGTGATCTTCTGGTAGGAGTTCATTCCGCATCTCCCACGTCTAATTTGAAGAAGGGGGTTAATACATATATAGGAATGAAAGTCAACAGAAATGATGGTGTAATAAAATGAAATTGTGAATATTATTGCTTACGCACATCAAATTGTCTTTTAGAGTAGCCCCCCTTATCTTTGCAAGTCACGTTGTAGATGAACTCGTACACGTAGTATCCGCAGAAATCATTCCCTTGTTCCTGCCACAAGCACTTTACGAGAAATAGAGGTCAATCAAACTGATAATGAAGCATTATAAATGGCATTGATGAAAGTAGCTAGAATCAATGGGATCGAGATGCGCAGAACTAGCTAGCTAGTACTACTTACTTTCGGGTATGTCCATCGCAGCTCCCCCGGCAGTCTTGGAGCTTGTGCAGTGAATACTTTCCAAACCATGGGAGACAAAGAAAACAATTACTTGATATCAGGAAATGAAAAAAAAGTTGCCGATATGGTGCGATAATGATTGATTAAACTTACTTCTCGAGCATTTTAGCCGTGTCCGCATAGGTCTTGGGAGATTTTCGTTTCGAGTCTAAGACGGTTATTAGTCCCTGCTCAAGCTTAATCCCCAGGAGAATATAGTGGAAGCTGTGCATGCATGCATAACTCATCAATTACATTACTATAACCTCGCTCAAGTAATAAGGGAAACCGAATATGCACAAGACAGTAACACTCACTCAAAGTTGTAAGGAAAGAGTATTCTATCATTGTTTTGATTTACTATCAATGATTTGAGCAAGTTGGCCTCAACATCATCGGCGTTCTTTTCAACCTCAAATTCATCTATGAGATTTGTGTTAATGAACCCAATATCATACATTTCTGCTTTTCTGCACTCGACGATCTTCAATCTGCATAATATAGTGAGGATAATCATATATACATGCAATGAAAGAGCTGAGCTATATATAGAGACTTAATGATAGAAGTAGTACTTACAGACAGTAGCAAGTGACCGTTAATTTATCGAGGGCCTTTTGATTGAACCACAGGAAGAACTCCTCAAATGGAACAGTCAACAAATCAATTCCAACGAGGTCGTGCTCCTCTTTAACTCTTAGATACAAAGTATTCGTCCCCCAGACGCTCTGCAGGTTTTCATGTACCAATCATGGAATCTTCGCATCATCGTTGTTAGAGATTTTTCATCTTTGACAAGAGGCTTCCCGTAATGGTATTGGTGTTCTTCCACCTCCAAGAAATCATAATGTACATCATCGGGCAGGTAATCTTCAAGATTGCTATAACCGGGCACCATCCCCGGATCATTAGCGACGATATTGCTAGACACCTTGAGTGGGGGGCACGATTGGTCCGCTTGTTCGCTGAGCTGGGCAATTTTTTCCCCAACTCATCGTGATGCTAACCTTCGATCACTGATAGTATTTCCCGACCTCTCCGCTTTGATATATACCTTTGCATTAATGCGCTCATAGTTGTTTTTCAGCGGAGACTTTGGTGGTTTCCTCAGGGCATCGATAGTGCGCTTTGCTTTCACCTGGTCTACCTTCTCCTCCGGAGGTGGATGTATCTTTGCTTTCACCCCTTCAAAGAAGTCATTCACTTCTTTTTCCATGATCTTCATGTTTTCTTCCACGGTCGTCTACTATGGTAACTTACCTAGAGGTTTGAGAGGTGGACTGAATCTGTATTGCCTCCCGCCTTTGGCTGTACTGCTAGACGCCAGAGTAGACGGAGCCGCTGCAACTGTCTTCTTTCGTGCTTGCTTACGAGGCGGAGGAGAAGGACTACGACGCGCCGGAGCAGCCAGGGCGGCGGCGGGTCTCTTCCGCCCTTGCTGGCAAGGCGGAGAAGGAGGAGGCTGGTGGCTGCTCGGGCGCGCCGACACAGGCGGAGAAGGAGGCGGAGTGCCGCCACGCGCCGGAGAAGGAGGAGGCTGGTGGCTGCTCGGGCGCGCTGGCGCAGGCGGAGAAGGAGGCGGAGTGCCGCCACACGCCGGAGAAGGAGGCTGAGTGCCCTGATCACTCACCGGAGGAGGAGGTGGTGGAGGAGGCAGAGTGCCCTGACTCGCCGGAGGTGGAGGAGGAGGCGGAGGCGTCCAGTTCGGAAGGTTGATGAGCTCCTTCCGCCATAGGCATGGAGTCTTCAGACAAGAACCCAGCCGAGTCTCCCCGTCACCCGTAGGGTGGTCAAGCTGGAGGTCCTCAAATCCTTCTCTGATTTCATCCACCATCACCCTAGCATATCCTTCTGGAATCGGCCGGCAGTGAAAAGTTGCGCCAGGTTCAGGAGGTGCAACAGAGCCAACAACCGCCTTGACTTTCAAATCCATCCACTACATCATAAGGTGGCAATTCTAAGACTCCGTGATAGCATCCACGGGGTAGCTAGCAGGAGCCGTGAAGACGCTGCTTCTCCGCTGAGATGGCGGGGTAGCTTCGGGTAGCCTTGAAATGAGGTCATTCTCAGCCTTGTCCCACAACGGCCGGGCTTTCAGGTAGCCACCTGACCCCGTGCGATGGTGATGCTTCTTATTTGCAACATTTTTTTGTTTGTCGCTGACATCTTCGCTGCTCTCTCAGATTTCTTTTTGGTGACAAATGCGGGCCACTGATCTTTGATCTTCTCAAATCGGCCGATGAATTCTGGAGTCTTGTCTTGGTCGACAAACGATGATTTCAGCTCATTCTTCCACCTCCTGAATAGCTCAGCCATCTTCTTAAGAGCATAAGCCTTGATCATTTTCTTTTTAACTGGATTCTCCGGAATTTCCTCTGGCGGGAAGGTGAAATTTTCCTGCAGCGCGGTCCAAATATCAGCTTTCTGCCTATCGCTGACATAAGACACCCGAGATTCTTTTTCCTTAGGCTTCAACCATTGCTCGATGCTGATCGGGATCATGTCCCTAACTAGAACCCCGCACTGAGCATTAAATTTTTCCTTGGTCCGGAGGGGTTCAATCGGTTGGCCAGCATGATCAATTTTGATGGTCGTGCACCTTTCATCCGTGCGCAACTTTCTCTTTGGGCCTCGTCTCGTTACCGAAGTGTTGCTCGATCCGGAGGGCTAGAAAAGAAGAAAAAGAAGAGAGTTAATATGTGTACATAAAAAACAATTAATGCATCAATTTTCTATAGTCAGCACACGCTTAATTAATTAATATATATATATATATACCTGGTCGGACTCCGTTCGGTCACCGGAGCCGTCATCACGGTGTCCTTCCCCCTCCGTTCAGTCATCGGAGCTGTCATCACGGTGTCCTTCCCCCTCCATTCGGTCACCGGAGCCGTCATCACGGTGTCCTTCCTCCTCCATTGTTTGATCATCCTCGTAGCCTGCTTCTTCATCCTATCTTTCCAGACCAATGGTGCATGTGACGTTCAGAAACAACAAGACGGCATCACTTCCGTGTGTGATTATCTCCCCCAACACCGCTTCTAATGCTTCGTCTCGGGGGTGCGGATCCATAGTTTCTGCAAATATTTACAACATGGCAATTATTATTCAAACAAGACAGATGGATATATTAGTGGCAAACATAGAACTAGCTAGCTAAGCACAATAAGGAATCATATTAGTGGCCTGGCCTCGACGCTTCTCTAGTTTGGGGTGGCCTCGACAACGCTTCAAGAGTTTGGGGTGGCCTCAACAACGCTTCAAGGGTTCGGGGTGGCCTCGACGACAACACTCTTTTAACTTGGTAAATTTGGGTGGCCTCAAGAGAGTTTGTCGATCGGGTAGGACGCGGCGGGAGGGGGTAGGAGACCGACATTGTTTCTTCTAGGCTTTGGGTGTCCTCGAGAGTTTTGGTCAAGCGAGAGGGCCGGGGGGTGCTCCCGTGGTATAAGTTATCACGGTGGAGAGGGGGTATATATATCGACCGCCCCTCATGTTGAAGTTATCTGGGAGGGAGTTATATATATCGACAACGACGACATACATACATGGGAAAATAATGTTATCGGGGAGGGGGTATATCGACAACGACATACCCGATAAAAAATAAGAAGACGAAGAAGAAATAAAAAGAGGAGAAGAAGAAAGGAATAGAGGAGAAGATCGAAGAAAAAAAGAAGAAGAAAAAAGAGGAGAATAAGAAAGGAATAGAGGAGAAGAAGAAAAAATAGAAAATATTCTATTTTTTCTTCTTCTCCTCTATTCCCTTCTTCTCCTCCTCTTCTTTTTCTTCTTTTTTCCTCTTCTTATTTATTTCTCCTCTTCTTCCTCTCCTCTTCTTCTCCTTTCTTCCTCTTCTTATTTTCGTTTTTCCTCTCCTTCTTTTTCTTCTTCTTCTTTTCCTAGCTAGATATACAAAACTTTTCTTCCTTTTCCTTATTTTACGTTTTCCTCCACACTAACCTAAAATGCACTAACCTTCTTTTCCCACTCCTTTTTTTCTTCTAAATATGAACATATACATAAATTGACAAAAAACATGCACAAAAACATATACATAAATTTTCGTATACATACACAATTGTTTTACAAATATGCACATATATATGAACATAAACATAAATTGACAAAAAAATACATCTATGAAAAAAATGCTATGAACATGTACGCACATATATACAAATACACACACATATACAAAAAAATACATTTATGAAAAAAATGCTATGAAATAAAAATGCAGGGCAGGGGCGGCGCGCGGCAGGCGGTGTGGGGCGCCAGCGCAGGGCAGGGGCGGCGCGCGGCAGGGCGGCGTGTGGCGCTAGCGCAGGGGAGGGGCGGCGGCACGGTGGCCGCGCATGGCAAGGGCGGCACGCAGCGGCAGCGAAGGGCAGGGGCGGTGGCAGCGCGCGGCGGCGACGGCGGCCAGTACAGGGAGGAGGAGCAGGGGATCGGGGCGGCGCTCACAGCGAGGTGGCGTCAGCGACGAGGAAGGCTTGGGGACGGCAGACGGAGAAGGCGTGCTCGGGGGCATGGGCAGGGGCGCGCGGGCTCGGCGACGACGGCGGCGACGATGAGGCACGGGCGACGGCAACGACGCGGTCGGGGGCGACGGCAGGGGCGGCGGACGACGTCGGGGCAGCCTGGCGGCATCGATGAGCTCGGCGTCGTCAGGAGGCAATTGGCGATGAAACTGCCAAATATTCTAAGTGTGGGATTATATAGTAGAACCTTTGGTTCCGGTTGGTGGCACAAACCGGGATGAATAACCCCCCTTTGGTCCCGGTTCGTGCCACCAACCGGGATCAAAGGTCTCTTTTCAGCAGCCCAAAGGGCGGGAAGTGGTGGCCTTTGGTCCCGGTTCGTGGCACCAATCGGGACTAAAGGGGGGCATTGGTTCCTGTTGGTGCCATGAACCGGAACCAATGCACCCGTTTAGTCTCGGTTTGTGCCATGAACCGGGACCAAAGGCCTTGCACAGCCGGGTGGTGGTGGGAGTTTAGTCCCACCTCGCTAGTCGAGAGGGGCGCGCGGTGGTTTATAAGCCCCACTGCCGCACCCCTCTCGAGCTCCTCTCCATTGCAGGCTTACGGGTCTAATTGTGACTGCTATGCCTGATGGGCCGATTGGGCCTTCTGTGGGCCTGAATCCTGGCCCATTGATGGGTTTCTAGTCATATTCACATCGTGGTGGCCCAGTAGGTGGTAATTTTTTTTATTTTTTTCCCATTTTTTGTTTTATTTTTTGCTTTATTTTTTTATTTTGTTTCTACGTACAACAAAATACTTATTTTTTTTATTTTGTTTCTAATTACTTATTTATTTTATTTTATGATAATTCTTTTTGCTACTAAAGTTTCTAACAAAAAATTTCTTTATGAAAATTCTTTTTGCTTTTAATGATTTTGAACATAAAATACTTTGATAATTTTAGTTGCATCAATTTTATATAATTTTAGTTTCATAAATTTTAGAGGTTGCTTATAATGTTTTGAATAGAAAATACTTTGATAATTTTAGTTTCATAAATTTTATTTATGTTATTAAATTTATTTATGTTATTTTATTTTGTTTCTACATATATATTTAATTACAGTTTATATTATTCTGTTTCAAATTACTTATTTATTTTATTTTATGATAATTCTTTTTACCGAAAGACCCTGAAATTCGTATATATTATGCATTTACTGATTATTTTGAGCTATAAGACCCTGAAATTGAAAAGCACTATAAATGAACTCTAAAAAGGTTGAAAGTTGGCATGGTTTCATCATTTCACCCACATAGCATGTGCAACAAAGTAGAGAGGCTTACGGCAAAAACTGGATGCACTTCATGTACAAAACGGACAATCTCTTTCGAAGTATCAGGGTTTCATACGGAAACTCGTTTGTTACAAAGGGATTTCATTTTTTTGAACTTATTTGAACTCCATACTTTTATGTGTTCAAAATGCACCATTCAAAGCCACATCATCAATTTTCAACCCTTTCTGACTTCATTTGTTATTTTTCATGCATTTACTGATTATTTTGAGCTATAAGACCCTGAAATTGAAAAGCACTACAAATGAACTCTAAAAAGGTTGAAAGTTGGCACGGTATCATCATTTCACCCACATAGCATGTGCAAGAAAGTAGAGAGGCTTACAGCAAAAATTGGATCCACTTCGTGTACAAAACGGACAATCTCTTTCGAAGTATT
The DNA here is from genome assembly GCA_034509565.1 of Triticum monococcum. NCBI lineage: Eukaryota > Viridiplantae > Streptophyta > Magnoliopsida > Poales > Poaceae > Triticum > Triticum monococcum. The sequence goes on along the minus strand of CM067845.1, from coordinate 680,547,584 downwards.
TGGGTTTCATACGGAAACTCATCTGTTACAAAGGGATTTCATTTTTTTAAACTTATTTGAACTCCATACTTTTTCTGTGTTCAAAATGCACCATTCAAAGCCACATCATCAATTTTCAACCCTTTCTGGCTTCATTTGTTATTTTTCATGCATTTACTGATTATTTTGAGCTATAATACCCTGAATTTGAAAAGCACTACAAATGAACTCTGAAAAGGTTGAAAGTTGGTATGGTATCATCATTTCACCCACATAGCATGTGCAACAAAGTAGAGAGGCTTACGACAAAAACTGGATGCACTTTGTGTACAAAACGGACAATCTCTTTCGAAGTATCAGGGTTTCATACGGAAACTCGTTTGTTACAAAGGCATTTCATTTTTTTGAACTCATTTGAACTCCATACTTTTTTTGTGTTAAAAATGAAACATTCAAAGCCACATCATCAATTTTCAACCCTTTCTGACTTCATTTGTTATTTTTCATGCATTTACTGATTATATTGAGCTATAAGACCCTGAAATTCAAAAGCACTACAAATGAACTCTGAAAAGGTTGAAAGTTGGCATGGTATCATCATTTCACCCACATTGCATGTGCAGGAAAGTATAGAGGCTTACGGCAAAAACTGGATGCACTTCGTCTACAAAACGGACAATCTCTTTCGAAGAATCAGGGTTTCATACGGAAACTCGTCTGTTACAAAGGGATTTCATTTTTTTGAACTTATTTGAACTCCATACTTTTTCTGTGTTCAAAATGCACCATTCAAAGCCACATCATCAATTTTCAACCCTTTCTGACTTCATTTGTTATTTTTCATGCATTTAATGATTATTTTGAACTATAAGACCTTGAAATTGAAAAGCACTACAAATGAACTCTGAAAACGTTGAAAGTTGGCATGGTATCATCATTTCACCCACATAGCAGGTGCAAGAAAGTAGAGAGGCTTACGGCAAAAACTGGATGCACTTTGTGTACAAAACGGACAATCTCTTTCGAAGTATTAGGGTTTCATACGGAAACTCGTCTGTTCCAAAGGGATTTCATTTTTTTGAACTCATTTGAACTCCATACTTTTTCTCTGTTAAAAATGAACCATTCAAAGCCACATCATCAATTTTCAACCCTTTCTGACTTCATTTGTTATTTTTCATGCATTTACTAATTATTTTGAGCTATAAGACCCTGTAATTGAAAAGCACTACAAATGAACTCTAAAAAGGTTGAAAGTTGGCACGGTATCATCATTTCACCCACATAGCATGTGCAAGAAAGTAGAGAGGCTTATAGCAAAAATTGGATCCACTTCGTGTACAAAACGGATAATCTCTTTCGAAGTATTTGGGTTTCATACGGAAACTCGTCTGTTACAAAGGGATTTCATTTTTTTGAACTTATTTGAACTCCATACTTTTTCTGTGTTCAAAATGCACCATTCAAAGCCACATCATCAATTTTCAACCCTTTCTGGCTTCATTTGTTATTTTTCATGCATTTACTGATTATTTTGAGCTATAAGACCCTGAATTTGAAAAGCACTACAAATGAACTCTAAAAAGGTTGAAAGTTGGCATGGTATCATCATTTCACCCACATAGCATGTGCAAGAAAGTAGAGAGGCTTATGACAAAAACTGGATGCACTTTGTGTACAAAACGAACAATCTCTTTCGAAGTATCAGGGTTTCATACGGAAACTCGTCTGTTACAAAGGGATTTCATTTTTTTGAACTTATTTGAACTCCATACTTTTTCTGTGTTCAAAATGCACCATTCAAAGCCACATCATCAATTTTCAACCCTTTCTAACTTCATTTGTTATTTTTCATGCATTTACTGATTATTTTGTGCTATAAGACCCTAAAATTGAAAAGCACTACAAATGAACTCTGAAAAGGTTGAAAGTTGGCATGGTAACATCATTTCTCCCACATAGCATGTGCAAGAAATTAGAGAGGCTTACGGCAAAAACTGGATGCACTTCATGTATAAAATGCACCATTCAAAGCCACATCATCAATTTAGTACATATAGCTCTCATGGATAGATAAGTGGCCAAATTAATAGAAGTTCATCATCACATTACAAACAAAGTACATACATAGTTCTCATTGAACAACATATATCTCTCCAGAGCATCTAGTTAAACCATACATTGAAACTATGTGAAACCTTTCAATGCAACAATAAATGCGATCATAATCACAACCAAGGTAAAAATTGATCCAACGGCATAATTATACCAAGCCTCGGTATGAATGGCATATTTTCTAATCTTTCTCATCTTCAACCGCATTGCATCCATCTTGATCTTGTGATCATCGATGACATCCGCAACATGCAACTCCAATATCATCTTCTCCTCCTCAATTTTTTTTCCTTCAAGTAATTGTTTTCTTCTTCAACTAAATTTAACCTCTCAACAATGGGGTCGATTGGAATTTCCAGTTCAACTACCTCCTACATAAATAAATCTATGTCAAGTTGATGGGCATAATTGTCATAAACAATAAATGAACCAAATAGTTATAAAAGATAATATATACCACATCCGAATCATAGCCAGGACGAGGGCCGACGGGGGGCGGATACCAAAACCATCGCACTATATAATAACAAGCAATAATAAAAGTAAGAAAATCCGACAAGTATCTATCTAAAGTAAGATTTTTTTCGTTCAGAAGAAGATAAGAGGCTCACCACAGTCGTGCAGGCGACGAGATCGGCGCGGGCGATCGACGGCGGTGAAGACGGGGACGGGATGTGATAGACCGCTAAACCTAGACAAATCTCGGGGAAAATGGAGCTTGGAGGTCGAGCTTAGAGAGGAGAAAGCTTAGCTAGCATGGCTCGGGCATTTCATCAAACACCTTTTGTGCATACGAGGTGAGCTAGAGCACCCAAATGCCCTCTCCTGGCCGTCCAGAAAAAACAGAGCACTGTGGAGTGCTCTGATGCGGCGACGGGGTATATATAGGCAACTCATTTGTCCCGGTTCGTGGCTGGAACCGGGACTAAAGCCCAGCCTTCTGTCCCGGTTTGAGCCAAGAACCGGGACCAATGTTTGTGGGCCAGGAGCGAGGCCCATTGGACCCGGTTCGTGCCTGGAACCGGGACAAATGGGTCCATACGAACCGAGACCAATGCCCACGAGGCCACGGCCGCCCCCCTGGGCTCACGAACCGGGATGAATGCAGCCATTGGTCCCGGTTCGTGGAAGAACCGGGACTAATGGGCTGGCCAGGCCCGAACGAAAGCCTCTTTTTCTACTAGTGATAGTATGTCTATTATTCTTGGAAGACCCTTTTTGAATACTGCAGGGCTGTTATTGATTGCAACAAAGGCAATGTCACTTTTCATGTCAATGGTAATGAGCATATGGTACACTTTCCGAGGAAACAACCTCAAGTTCATAGTATCAACTTATTGGAAAAATTCCATCGATTATTATTGGAGGTTTTGAATTTCCTCTACCTACTGTCTAAAAGAAATATGATATTCTTATTATTGGGGATGTGCATATCCCCGTTGAGGTAACCTAGTGTAATTCGAAAATTCTCCGGTTCCATGTTATTCGGAATGAGTTTGGTAACAATACTTGATCAACCTTGTTAATGGGTTCCTTTTGATGATCATGAGATGGATGAATTTAGAAAACACAACTCTGTGTACCCTCCTTTTACTTTCTGTTATTTATATTAAATAAAATAAAAATAATATTTTCTGTCTGTTATCTAAATTATCCGTGCAATATAAAAATACCCCGAAAATAAAAGTTCTCCAAATGCCCTGAACTTTAAATATGATTTTTTCTGGAATATTTGAGAATATTTGGCACTGAGAACACAGCACGGGGGGCATCCACCTGGCCACGAGGGTGGAGGGCGCGTCCCCTGCCTCGTGGGCCCACGGTGGCCCTCCTCCACTTATTCCTGCACCCATACACTCCTTCTTCCTCCCACAAACACGATTATCCAGTTCAAACCCGAGTCCAAACTCATTTTGCTGCCATTTTCGATCTCCTTGCTCAAAGCACCTCTCACAAAACTGCTTGGTGGGGATTGTTCCTTGGTATGTGACTCCTCCATTGGTCCAATTAGTTTTTGTTCTAGTGCTTTATTCATTGCAAATTTGTGCTGCCTAGGTGACCCTGTTCTTGAGCTTGCATGTCAAATTTATGTGGTTCCAAGTAGTTTTGAAGCATGATATAGGCTCTAAGCACTTGTAGGAGTAGTTGCTATCAATCTTGTTGAGTTTGGTTTACTTTTATTTGAAGTTACTAAAAATTTCAGAAATTTTTCAGAGGAAGAAATATGTTTAGGAAAATGTACCAAGGTGGCTCTTCAAGGAAACAAGAGCCCAGGCTTGCAATGCGTGATGCTGATGATGAGCCACCAAGGGACGCTCCAGTGCGGCCCTGTGAATGGCCTTCAGAGAACTTTATGGATCGAGCGGGAATTAAGGAAGAATTTAACGCATATTTGCGTAACGCTGATCTTGTGAGCTTCGAGGAAGGAAAGTGCCGCTAGTACCACTATCTCACTAGTTCCTTTTTGAGGAGGTTTGAATTTTCATCTTCACGTAATTCTCCAACTGTTATGTTTGATCTTTATGAAAAATCTTATACTATGGACTTGGAGGATTTTACCACTGCTTGCAAACTTCCACAATGGGGTAGTGCTAGTGAACCCCGCAAATCTGAATTTAGAAAATTTTTTGCTAGTATAACTGTGGGGGAATCTAGAGACATAACACAAGCTACCATAGGGAGCATTCATTTTACTGCTATACATTATTTTGCTCTCTTCATAGGTAGGTGCATAAATGGTAAAGATGAAGCATGTCATATGTGTGTCCCTGACCTCAGTATTCTTAGGAGTGCTGTGTTAGGAGACAAATCTTATAATTTGGGAGCCATTGTTGCACGTAGGTTGCATCATAATAGATTTAATGGAGATTTCTTTGGAGGAATTTATGCAACCCAGTTAGCTGATTTTCTTGGTGTAACCATACGTAATGATGATATTGAATTGCCTCCTGCTTACCTAGACTTTAATGCTATGGTTGACCACCAGTTTGTCGAGCGGAATGAATCACCTCTCCAGTATCGCTTAATCTTTGAGAGATGTCGTGTTGTCTGTATTACTCTCCCTGCTCTTGCCTTCTTTGACTATCAGGCAAAAGGACGACATTTTATTACCAGAGAGGAGGCAGATGAGTACGAGAGGAGGGCGGAGGCAGCTCGCCGCCACGCTGCAGCTCAGGAGGCAATAGCCGATGCATCGCAGTACGACCCCAGCTACAACTATGGATATCCGCCAGGCCATCCGTGGCAAAAAACCAACTTAGGCCAAAAACCTAAGCTTGGGGGAGTACGTACTTCCCACCGACATTACATTCATGTTCACACACACTCATTGCTAGATGTCGGTGCTCATACTTTTTCATTGTAATATCCATGCTAGTTTATTTCCTTTTTATGCTTTCTTCTGGTGTGTTTAGTAAACTTTAAGAAAAACAAAAAAAATACTTGTAGCTTTTAGCTAGTTTTAATTTCCATGCTTGTACTAATAATTAAAAAGAAAACCCAAAAAGATTTCCTGTTCTTCTTTTGCTTGTTGGGAGCTTTCCTGTGTAAATAGTTTTATTTCTTTTCTTTTCTTTGGGGGTCGATAGGAGAAGACCATGATTAAATTGTTGAAGTGGCTCTTATATGCATTATTGTTAATCTAACAAAAGAGCCCATACTGCCTTGTCTTCTCCTGTTTATTGAATGCTTGCAGATTCCAGCTTAGTCCAATGCACGTGCACTATTATTATTATTCACATCATTCGGTCGTGCAAGTGAAAGGCAATTATGACGATATATGATGGACTGACTGAGAAAAGCTGGTATGAACTCAACCTCTCTTGTTTTTGTAAATATGATTAGTTCATCGTTCCTGATTCAGCCTATTATGAATAAACATGTTTGCAATGACAACTAGAGATCATAGTTTCTTGTGCCATGCTTAATTAGCTAGGAGCTTATAATTGTCTACCTTGCGTGCCAACATGCTATTAAAATGGTTTTAATGTGGTATGCTAGGGTGGTATCCTCTTTTGAACGATTCGAGTGGCTTGACTTGGCACATGTTCATGCATGTAGTTGAAACAAAATCAACATAGCCTCTACGATATTTATGTTCATGGTGCATTATATCCTACTCATGCTTGCATTCGGTGTTGATTAATTTTAATGCATGTTCATGACTGTTGTCGCTCTCTAGCTGGTCGCTTCCTAGTCTTTTGCTAGCCTTCACCTGTACTAAGCGGGAATACTGCTTGTGCATCCAATCCCATAAACCCCAAAGTTATTCCATATGAGTCCACCATACCTACCTATATACGGTATCTACCTGTCGTTCCAAGTAAATTTGTATGTGCCAAACTCTAAACCTTCAAATAAATATCCTGTTTTGTATGCTCTAATAGCTCATGTATCAACTAGGGATGTCCGTATCTTCCATCTTAGGTGGGTTATTCTCAAGAGGAGTGGACTCCGCTCCTCACTCACGAGAAAATGGCTGGTCACCGAGATGCCCAGTCCCATGCTTTATGCAAATCAAATCAAAATAATTGCAAACAAAACACCCCCTGGGACTCTTGTTAGTTGGAGGCACTCGTTGTTTTCAACAAGCCATGGATTGATGCTTGTTGGTGGAGGGGGAGTATAAACTTTACCATTCTGTTTGAGAACTGCCTATAATGTGTGTAGAATGGAAGATATCGCCATCTCTTGGTTGTTATGTTGACAATGAAAGTATACCGCTCAAAATATTATTCACCTCCATTTCAAAACCGAGCTCTGGCACCTCTACAAATCCCTGCCTCCCTCTGCGAAGGGCATATTTATTTACTTTTATTTTGAGTCATCATCCTCTTATTGAAAAGCACTAGCTGGAGAGCACAACTGTCATTTGCATTCATTACTGTTAGTTTACATTGAATATGACTTGACCGGATCTCTTTTACCATGAATTACAATGTCTAGTCAGTCCTTGATCTTTAAAGGTGCTCTGCATTTATGTTTTGCGGCCTCAGAAAGGGCTAGCGAAATACCATCTTATTATATCATATTATGATTGTTTTGAGAAAGTGTTGTCATCCAAGATTTATTATTATTGCTCGCTAGTTGATTATGCCATTGATATGAGTAAACATGAGACCTAAGCGTTATTGTGAATATGGTTAGTTCATAATCCTTGCTGAAAACTTGAATATTGGCTTTACATATTTACAACAACAAGAGCAAACAGAGTTTGTAAAAGTTTTTCTTTAGCACTTTCAGTTTGTCAACTGAATTGCTTGAGGACAAGAAAAGGCTTAAGCTTGGGGGAGTTGATACGTCTCCGTCGTATCTACTTTTCCAAACACTTTCGCCCTTGTTTTGGACTCTAACTTGCATGATTTGAATGGAACTAACCCGGACTGACGCTGTTTTCAGCAGAATTGCCATGGTGTTATTTATGTGCAGAAACATAAGTTCTCGGAATGACCTGAAACTTCATGGAACGTTATTTGGAAATAATAAAAAATCCTTGCAAAAGATGAAGACCAGGGGGCCCACACCCTAGCCACGAGGGTGGGGGCGTGCCCCCCTACCTCATGGGCCTCCTGGAGCTCCTCCGACCTCATCTCCAACTCTATATATTTGCTTTCAGGGAGAAAAAAATCAGAGAGAAGGATTCATCACGTTTTACGATACGGAGCCGCCGCCAAGCGCTAAAACCTCTCAGGAGGGATGATCTGGAGTCCGTTCGGGGCTCCGGCGAGGGGAATCCGTCGCCATCGTCATCATCAACCTTCCTCCATCACCAATTTCATGATGCTCACCGCCGTGCGTGAGTAATTCCATCGTAGGCTTGCTAGACGGTGATGGGTTGGATGAGATTTATCATGTAATCGAGTTAGTTTTGTTAGGGTTTGATCCCTAGTATCCACTATGTTCTGAGATTGATGTTGCTATGACTTTTCTATGCTTAATGCTTGTCACTAGGGCCCGAGTGCCATGATTTCAGATCTGAACCTATTATGTTTTCATCAATATATGAGAGTTCTTGATCCTATCTTGCAAGTCTATAGTCACCTACTATGTGTTATGATCCGGGAACCCCGAAGTGACAATAATTGGGACACTCCCGGTGATGACCGTAGTTTGAGGAGTTCATGTATTCACTATGTGTTAATGCTTTGGTCCGGTACTCTATTAAAAGGAGGCCTTAATATCCCTTAGTTTCCATTAGGACCCCGTTGCCATGGTAGGGCAGGACAAAAGATGCCATGCAAGTTCTTTTCCATAAGCACATATGACTATATTCGGAATACATGCCTACATTACATTGATGAATTGGAGCTAGTTCTGTGTCACCCTAGGTTATGACTGTTACATGATGAACCGCATCCGGCATAATTCTCTATCACTGATCCATTGCCTAGGAGCTTTTCATATATTGTTCTCCGCTTATTTACTTTTCCGTTGCCATTGTTACAATCACTACAAAATACTAAAAATATTACTTTTGCTACCGTTACCACTACTATCATATTACTTTGCTACTAAACACTTTGCTGCAGATATTAAGTTTCTAGGTGTGGTTGAATTGACGACTCAGCTGCTAATACTTGAGAATATTCTTTGGCTCCCCTTGTGTCGAATCAATAAATTTGGGTTGAATACTCTACCCTCCAAAACTGTTGTGATCCCCTATACTTGTGGGTTATCAGGGCACCACACATAGCTAAGAGAAATCTTGGTGTTCCTTTGGGGTGCCCCCCGCCCCCGTATATAAAGGGGGGAGGAGGAGGTGGCCCGCCAAGGGGGAGTCCTACTTGGACTCCTAGTCCAAGTAGGATTCGGCTCACCCTCCTTCCAATTAACGGAAAGGGGAAAGGGGAAAGGGAGGAGAGGGAGAAGGAAAGGGGGTCGCGCCCCCAACCCTAGTCCAATTCGATTTGGGCTTGGGGGACCCACCTCTTGTGGCAGCCTCCCTCTCTCTACTATGGCCCAATAGGCCCATTAACTTTCCCGGGGGGGTTCCGGTAGCCTCTCGGTACTCCAAAAAAATCCCCCAACCTTATTGGAACCATTCTGGTGTCCGTATATAACCTTCCAATATATCAATCTTTACATCTCGAACATTTCGAGACTCCTCGTCATGTCTGTGATCTTATCCGGGACTCCGAAGAAACTTCGGTCACCAAAACACAAACTCATAACACGAATCTTCATCGAACGTTAAGCGTGCGGACCCTACGAGTTCGAGAACTATGTAGACATGACCGAGACACATCTCCGCTCAATAACCAATAGCGGAACCTGGATGCTCATATTCGCTCCTACATATTCTACGAAGATTTTTATCGGTCAAACCGCATAACAACATACGTCATTCCCTTTGCATCAGTATGTTACTTCCCCGAGATTCGATCATCGGTATCATCATACCTAGTTCAATCTCGTTACCTGCAAGTCTCTTTACTCGTTCCATAATGCATCATCCTACAACTAACTCATTAGTCACATTGCTTGCAAGGCTTATAGTGATGTGCATTACCGAGAGGGCCCAGAGATACCTCTCCGATACACGGAGTGACAAATCCTATTGTCGATCAATGCCAACTCTACAAACACCATCGGGGATAGCTGTAGAGCATCTTTATAATCACCAAGTTACGTTGTGATGTTTGATAGCACAAAAGGTGTTCCTCCGGTATTTGGGAGTTGCATAATCTAATAGTCACAGGAACATGTATAAGTCATGAAGAAAGCAATATCAGAAAAACTAAATGATCATTATGCTAAGCTAACGAATGGGTCTTGTCCATCACATCATTCTCTAATGATGTGATCCCATTCATCAAATGACAACACATTTCTGTGGTTAGGAAACTTAACCATCTTTGATTAACGAGCTAGTCAAGTAGAGGCATACTAGGGACACTCTGTTTTGTCTATGTATTCACACATATACTAAGTTTCCCCTAGAGGCAATAATAAAGTTGTTATTTATATTTCCTTATATCATGATAAATGTTTATTATTGATGCAAGAATTGTATTAACCGGAAACTTAGTACATGTGTGAATACATAGAAAAAATAGAGTGTCCCTAGTATGCCTCTACTTGACTAGCTCGTTAATCAAAGATGGTTAAGTTTCCTAACCATAGACATGTGTTGTCATTTGATGAACGGGATCACATCATTAGAGAATGATGTGATGGACAAGACACATCCGTTAGCTTAGCATAATGATCGTTTAGTTTTTCCGCTATTGCTTTCTTCATGACTTATACATGTTCCTCTAACTATGAGATTATGCAACTCCAGAATACCGGAGGAACACCTTGTGTGCTATCAAAGGTCACAACAGAACTAGGTGATTATAAAGATGCTCTACAGGTGTCTCCGATGGTGTTTGTGGAGTTGGCATAGATCGAGATTAGGATTTGTCACTCTATGTATCAGAGAGGTATCTCTGGGCCCTCTCGGTAATGCACATCACTATAAGCTGTTCAAGCAATGTGACTAATGAGTTAGTTGCGGGATGATGCATTATGGAACAAGTAAAGAGACTTGCCGGTAATGAGATTGAACTAGGTATGATGATACCGACGGTCGAATCTCAGGCAAGTAACATACCGATGACAAAGGGAATGACGTATGTTGTTTTGCGGTTTGACCGATAAAAATCTTCATAGAATATGTAGGAGCCAATATGAGCATCCAGGTTCCGCTATTGGTTATTGACTGGAGATGTGTCTCGGTCATGTCTACATAGTTCTTGAACCCCATAGGGTCCGCATGCTTAATGTACGATGATGATTTGTATTATGAGTTATGTGATTTGATGAACCGAAGTTTGTTCGGAGTCCCGGATGAGATCACAGACATGACGAGGAGTCTCGAAATGGTCGAGACATAAATATTGATATACTGGAAGGTTACATATGGACACCGGAATGCTTTTGAAAAGGTTCGGGCATTTTCCGGAGTACCGGGGGTTATCGGAACCCCCCACGAGTTAATGGGCCTTCATGGGACCTAGTGGAGAGAGAAGGCGGCAGCCAGGTAGTGGTGCGTGCCCCCCCAAGCCCAAAAAGAATTGGACTTGGGTTGGGGGGCCGGCCCCCCTTTCCTTCTCTCCTCCTCCTCCTTCCCTCCTTCTCCTAGTGAGAATAGGAAGGGGGGCGAATCCTACTTGGACCGGGAGTCCAAGTAGGACTCCCCCCCATGGCATGCCCCCCTTGGGCCGACCACCTCTCCTCCCCTTTTATATACAGAGGAGGGGCACCCCAAAGACACACCAAGTCTTCTCTTAGCCGTGTGTGGTGCCCCCTCCACAGTTACACACCTCGGTCATATCGTAGTAGTGCTTTGGCGAAGCCCTGTGCTGGTAACTTCATCATCGCCATCGCCACGCCGTCGTGCTGACAGAACTCTCCCTCATCCTAAATTGTATCAAGAGATTAAGGGACGTCATCGAGCTGAACGTGTGCTGAACGCAGAGGTGATGTACGTTCGTTGCTTGGATCGATTGGATCGCAAAAACGTTCGACTACATCAACCGCGTTACTAAAACGCTTCCGCTTTCGTTCTACGAGGGTACGTGGACACACTCTCCCCTCTCGTTGCTATGCATCTCCTAGATAGATCTTGCGTGATTGTACGCAATTTTTTTGAAATACTGCATTCCCCAACAGTGGCATCAAAGCCAGGTCTATGCGTAGATGTTATATGCACAAGTAGAACACAATGAGTTGTGGGCAATAATAGTCATACTGCTTACCAACAACGTCTTACTTTGATTCGGCGGTATTGTTGGATGAAGTGGCCCGGACCGACATTACATGACCACGTTCATTAGACTGGTTCTACTGACGAGCTTTGCACACAGCTGGCTGGCGGGTGTCTGTTTCTCCAACTTTAGTTGAATCAAGCTTGACTACGCCCGGTCCTTGTTGAAGGTTAAAACAACACACTTGACAAAAATCATTGTGGTTTTGATGTGTATGTAAGAACGGTTGTTGCTAGAAGCCCGTAGCAGCCACGTAAAACTTGCAACAACAAAGTAGAGGACGTCTAACTTGTTTTTACAAGGCTTGTTGTGATGTGATATGGCCAAGACGTCATGATATATAATTTGTTGTATGAGATGATCATGTTTTGTAAAAGTTATCGGCAACTGACAGGAGCCTTATGGTTGTCACTTTATTGTATGGAATGCAATCGCCATGTAATTGCTTTACTTTATCACTAAGCGGTAGCGATAGTCGTAGAAGCAATAGTTGGCGAGATGACAACGATGCTACGATGGAGATCCAGGTGTCAATCCAATGACGATGGTGATCATGACGGTGCTTTGGAGATGGAGATCAAAGGCACAAGATGATGATGGCCATATCATATCACTTATTTTGATTGCATGTGATGTTTATCTTTTATGCATCTTATTTTGCTTAGTACGGCAGTAGCATTATAAGATGATCTCTCACTAAATTTCAGGGTATAACTGTTCTCCCTAAGTATGCACCGTTGCTACAGTTCGTCGTGCTGAGACACCACGTGATGATCGGGAGTGATAAGTTCTACGTTCACATACAACGGGTGCAAGCTAGTTTTGCACACGCAGAATACTCGAGTTAAACTTGACGACCTAGCATATGCAGATATGGCCTCGGAACACTGAGACTGAAAGGTCGAACGTGAATCATATAGTAGATATGATCAACATAGTGATGTTCACCATTGAAAACTACTCCATCTCACGTGATGATCGGACATGGTTTAGTTGATATGGATCACATGATTATTTAGATGACTAGAGGGATGCCTATCTAAGTGGGAGTTCTTAAGTAATAGGGATATTTAAATTAGTGCCCCTGGTTCCTTAGTTGTGCTCTGATACGTCTCCGTCGTATCTATAATTTTTGATTATTCCATGCCAATATTATACAACTTTCATATACTTTTGGCAACTTTTTATACTATTTTTGGGACTAATATATTGATCCAGTGCCCAGTGACAGTTCCTATTTTTTGCATGTTTTTTGTTTCACAAAAAATCCATATCAAACGGAGTCCAAATAGGATAAAAACTGACGGATATTATTTTTGGAATATATGTGATTTTTGGGAAGAAAAATCCATGTGAAACGATGCCCGAGGGGGCCACGAGGCAGAGGGCGCGCCCCTGACCCTCGTGGACACCTCGTAAGGCGGTTGATGCCCTTCTATCACCACAAGAAAGCTAATATCCGGATAGAGATCGTGTTAAAATTTCATCCCAATTGGAGTTACACATCTTCGGGAATATAAGAAACGGTGAAAGGGTAGAATCTGAGAACGCAGAAACAGAGACAGACAGAGAGACAGATCCAATCTTGGAGGGGCTCTGTCCCCTCCCACGCCATGGAGACCAAGGACCAGAGGGGAAACCCTTCTCCCATCTAGGGAGGAGGTCAAGGAATAAGAATAAGGAGGGGGGCTCTACCTCCCTCGCTTCCGGTGGCACCAGAGTGCCACCGGGGGCCATCATCATCACCGCAATCTTCACCAACAACTTCACCGCCATCATCACCAACTCTTCCCCCCTCTATGCAGCGGTGTAACTCCTATTTTACCCACTGTAATCTCTACTTAAACATGGTGCTCAACGCTATATATTATTTCCCAATGATGTATGGCTATCCTATGATGCTTGAGTAGATCCGTTTTGTCCTATGGGCTAATTGATGATCGTGATTGGTTTGAGTTGCATGTTTTATTATTGGTGATGTCCTATGGTGCTCTCCGTGTCGCGCAAGCGTGAGGTATTCCCGCTGTAGGGTTTGCAATATGTTCATGATTTGCTTATGGTGGGTGGCGTGAGTGACAGAAGCACATACCCGAGTAAGTAGGTTGTTTGTGTATGGGATAAAGAGGACTTGATACTTTAATGCTATGGTTGGGTTTTACCATAATGATCTTTAGTAGTTGCGGATGCTTGCTAGAGTTCCAATCATAAGTGCATATGATCCAAGTAGAGAAAGTATGTTAGCTTATACCTCTCCCTCAAATAAAATTGCAATAATGATTACCGGTCTAGTTATCGATTCCCTAGGGACAAATAACTTTCTCGTAACAAAAAGCTCTTTACTAAAACTAACTTAGTTGTGTCTTCATCTAAACAGCCCCTACTTTTTATTTACGCATTCTTTATTATCTTGCAAACCTATCCAACAACACCTACAAAGTACTTCTAGTTTCATACTTGTTCTAGGTAAAGCGAACGTCAAGCGTGCGTAGAGTTGTATCGGTGGTTGATAGAACTTGAGGGAATATTTGTTCTGCCTTTAGCTCCTCATTAGGTTCGACACTCTTACTTATCGAAAGAGGCTACAATTGATCCCCTATACTTGTGGGTTATCAAGACCTTTTTCTGGCGTCGTTACCGGGGAGCAATAGCGTGGGGGTGAATATTCTCGTGTGTGCTTGTTTGCTTTGTCACTAAGTAATTTTTATTTGCTGTTCTTAGTTGTTCTTTATCTTTAGTTATGGATATGGAACACAAAATACCAAAAAAATTAGGTGTACTTGCTGCTCATGGAGATGAGGAACCTCCTAAAACCCTCGATGCTCGTTATGTGACAGATATTATGTACTACTTTGATAATCCAGAGAAAACCCCATTCAATTTGGTAATGGGAGACACGTTGGATCAATGTGAATACTTTAGGGATTATCGCTTGACTCAAAAATGGAAACTATTATGGGATCAAATTTATATGTTGAAATGGTATGCTAGGCAACTATGCTTGAGATATGATTATACTTGTTGCTCTAGGATGAAGGCTCCACACCTTCCCTTTTTATGCAAATTTAATGATAATGAAACTTTGGCTTCTTATGCTAGAGGTATATATGACTATTATGATGTGGAACAAATAGAAGAATTTGTTGCTTTTATGGGTGCTTATGAGATTGAATCTATGTTCAATGAATATGAAAATCTTTATGATGTTGTCTACAGACCTGAAAAATTAGCTATCCTTAAATATTGTTATGAGAATTATGAATACAATTCCGATATTCATGCGTTTATTGAGAAAGTCTCCGCTGTCCCATAAGAGACTAATATTTTGCAAGAATCTATGGAAAAAGAAATTGATGAAATTGTGAGCTCATTGGATGAAAAAGATGAGGAGGGGAGTGAAGAACAAAAGGAGGAAGAGCGCACTCATCACCCGTGCCCACCTTATAATGAGAGTAACTCTCCAACTCATACATTGTTTAATTTCCCTTCATGCTTACCGAAGGATGAATGCTATTATAATTGCTATTATCACGTTGATTCCTTTGAAATATCCCTTTTTGATGATGCTTGCTATGCTTGTGGCCAAGATGCCAATATGAATTATGCTTATGGAGATGAACTTGCTATAGTTCCTTATGTTAAACATGAAATTGTTGCTATTGCACCCACACATGATAGTCCTATTATCTTTTTTAATTCTCCGAATTACACTATATCAGAGAAGTTTGTGCTTATTAAGGATTATATTGATGGGTTGCCTTTTACTACTACACATGATGATTTTGATAGATATAATATGCATGTGCTTGCTTCTCCTACTTGCAATTATTATGAGAGAGCAACTATATCTCCACCTCTCTATGTTTCCAATATGATAAAATTGCAAGAAACTGTTTATACTATATGTTGGCCTTTACTATGTGTGCATGAATTGTTCTTTTATGACATGCCGATGCATAGGAAGAGAGTTAGACTTCGTTGTTACATGATATATGTTACTTTGTGCTCACTACTAAATTACAAATCATTGTTAATTAAAATTGGCTTTGATATACCTTGGGATCCGGGTGGATTCACTACTTGAGCACTATATGCCTAGCTTAATGGCTTTAAAGAAAGCATTGCCGGGGAGACAACCCGGAAGTTTTAGAGAGTCATTTATTTCTGCTGAGTGCTTTTATATAGTTTAAAAACAAAAAAAATAAAGAGGGGAACCCGAAACTTTTCAAAAAGAAAAGCGAAAGTGAGAAAGACAAGCATTGTTGAAGTGGGAGCTAGCCTTGAACTTTGTTCATGCTCACGGAAACTTTGTGAATCTTGATTACAGAAAATTTTAAACAAAAATAATTATCCCCTTGTACAATTCCATTGTATTATAAAAATAATGTGCCAAGGTTTGCCTTTAGGATGTTTACAATGCGTGTAGGTTTGTACGGTGCAGGACACAAACTTTGGCTGTAGTGCACGATTTTACATTTTTTACTGGAACGTCAAATTGTTCTGATTCTTTTTGAAATGTCTTTATATACGAATTTTTTATTTTTAATAATTTTTGTAGAATTTGTAAAGTATCATAAGTATGGTGAATGTTCAGATTATTACAGACTGTTCTATTTTAGACAGATTCTGTTTTTGATGCATAGTTTGCTTGTTTTGATGAAACTATCGATTTATATCAGTGGATTAAGCCATGGAAAAGTTATATTACAGTAGCTACAATGCCAAAACAAAATATGAATTGGTTTGAAACAGTACTTAGAGTAGTGATTTGCTTTATTATACTAACGGATCTTACCGAGTTTTCTGTTGAAGTTTTGTGTGGATGAAGTGTTCGAAGATCGAGGAGGTCTCGATGTGAGAAGAAGGAAGAGAGGCAAGAGCTCAAACTTGGGGATACCCAAAGCACCCCAAGTAAATATTCAAGGAGACTCAAGTGTATAAGCTTGGGGATGCCCCAGAAGGCATCACCTCTTTCTTCAACAAGTATCGGTGTGTTTTCGGATTCGTTTCGTTCATGCGATATGTGCAAATCTTGGAGCGTCTTTTGCATTTAGTTTTCAATTTTATTTTATGCACCATGCTGGTATGAGATAGTCCTTGGTTTATTTATAGAATGCTATATGCACTTCACTTATATCTTTTGAGTATGGCTTTATAGAATGCTTCATGTGCTTCACTTATATCATTTGAAGTTTGAATTGCCTGTTTCTCTTCACATAGAAAACCGCCATTTGTAGAATGCTATTTTGCTTCACGTATATTTGTTAGAGCATGGGCATATCTTTTGTAGAAATAATTAAACTCTCTTGCTTCACTTATATCTATTTATAGAGATGACAAGAACTGGTCATTCACATGGTTAGTCATAAAATGCTACATAAAACTTGTAGATCACTGAATATGATATGTTTGATTCCTTGCAATAGTTTTGCGATATAAAGATGGTGATATTAGAGTAATGCTAGTGGGTAGATGTGGATTAGTAGAAATCTTGTGTTGAGGTTTGTGATTCCCGTAGCATGCACGTATGGTGAACCATTATGTAACGAAGTTGGAGCATGATTTATTTATTGATTGTCTTCCTTATGAGTGGCGGTCGGGGACGAGCGATGGTCTTTTCCGACCAATATACCCCCCTAGGAGCATGCGCGTAGTACTTTGTTTCGATGACTAATAGATTTTTGCAATAAGTATGTGAGTTCTTTATGACTAATGTTGACTCCATGGATTGTACGCACTCTCACCCTTCCACCATTGCTAGCCTCTCTAGTATCGCGCAACTTTCGCCGGTACCTTAAACCCACCATATACCTTCCTCAAAACAGCCACCATACCTACCTATCATGGCATTAACATAGCCATTCCGAGATATATTGCCATGCAATTTCCATCATCATCATATACATGACTTGGGCATTCATTGTCATATTGCTTTGCATGATCGTAAGATAGCTAGCATGATGTTTTCATGGCTTGTCCATTTTTTGATTTCATTGCTATGCTAGATCATTGCACATCCCGGTACACCGCCGGAGGCATTCATGTAGAGTCATCTTTGTTCTAGTATCGAGTTGTAAGTAAATAAAAGTGTGAGGATCATCATTATTAGAGCATTGCCCCAGTGAGGAAAGGATGATGGAGACTATGATTCCCCCACAAGTCAGGATGAGACC
Source organism: Triticum monococcum (assembly GCA_034509565.1). Lineage (NCBI taxonomy): Eukaryota > Viridiplantae > Streptophyta > Magnoliopsida > Poales > Poaceae > Triticum > Triticum monococcum. The sequence goes on along the minus strand of CM067845.1, from coordinate 680,529,571 downwards.
CTGGACGAAAAAAAAGAAAGAGAAAGGCCAAAAAAAGAGAAGGCAAAAAAATGAAAAAATGAGAGAAAAAGAGAGAAGGGGCAATGTTACTATCCTTTTACCACACTCGTGCTTCAAAGTAGCACCATGTTCTTCATATAGAGAGTCTCTTGAGCTATCACTTTCATATACTAGTGGGATTTTTCATTATAGAACTTGGCTTGTATATTTCGATGATGGGCTTCCTCAAATGCCCGAGGTCTTCATGAGCAAGCAAGTTGGATGCACACCCACTTAGTTTCCAGTTTGTGCTTTCATACACGTATAGCTCTTAGTGCATCTGTTTCATGGCAATCCCTACTCACTCACATTGATATCTATTGATGGGCATCTCCATAGCCCGTTGATACGCCTAGTTGATGTGAGACTATCTTCTCCTTTTTGTCTTCTCCACAACCACCATTCTATTCCACCTATAGTGCTATGTCCATGGCTCACGCTCATGTATTGCGTGAAAGTTGAAAAGGTTTGAGAACATCAAAAGTATGAAACAATTGCTTGGCTTGTCATCAGGGTTATGCATGATTTAAATATTTTGTGTGGTGAAGATGGAGCATAGCCAGACCATATGATTTTGTAGGGATAACTTTCTTCGGCCATGTTATTTTAAAAAGACATGATTGCTTTATTAGTATGCTTGAAGTATTATTATCTTAATGTCAAATGATCGACTATTGCTTTGAATCACTCGTATCTTAATATTCAAGCCATGATTAGATATGTCATCAAGATTATGCTAGGAAGCATTCCACATCAAAAATTATCTTTTTTTATCATTTACCTACTCGAGGACGAGCGGGAATTAAGCTTGCGGATGCTGATATGTCTCCATCGTATCTATAATTTTTGATTGTTCCATACCAATATTATACAACGTTCATATACTTTTGGCAATTTTTTATACTATTTTTGGGACTAACATATTGATCGAGTGCCTAATGCAGTTCCTGTTTGTTGCATGTTTTTTGTTTCGCAGAAAATCCATATCAAACGGAGTCCAAACGGGATAAAAACTGATGGTGATTTTGTTTTGGAATATATGTGATTTTTGGGAAGAAAAATTCACGCGAGACGATGCCCGAGGGGGCCACGAGGCAGGGGGCGCCCCTGACCCTCGTGGCCACCCTGTAAGGTGTTTGATGCCATTCTTTCGCCGCAAGAAAGCTAATATCCGGATAGAGATCGTGTTAAAATTTCAGCCCAATCGGAGTTACAGATCTCCGGGAATATACGAAACAGTGAAAGGCTAGAATCTGAGAACGCAGAAACAGAGAGAGATAGAGAGACAGAGAGACAGATCCAATCTCGGAGGGGCTCTCACCCCTCCCACACCATGGAGACCAAGGACTAGAGGGGAAACCCTTCTCCCATCTAGGGAGGAGGTCAAGGAAAAAGAAGAAGAAGAAGAAGAAGAAGAAGAAGAAGGAGGGGGGCTCTCTCTCCCTCACTTCCGGTGGCACCGGAGTGCCACCAGGGGCCATCATCATCACCGCAATCTTCACCAACAACTTCACTTCCATCATCACCAACTCTTCCCCCCTCTATGCAGAGGTGTAACCCCTCTTTTACCTGCTGTATTCTCTACTTAAACATGGTGCTCAACGCTATATATTATTTCCCAATGATGTATGGCTATCCTATGATGTTTGAGTAGATCCGTTTTGTCCTATGGGTTAATTGATGATCGTGATTGGTTGGAGTTGCATGTTTTATCATTGGTGTTGTCCTATGGTGCTCTCCGTGTCGCGCAAGCGTGAGGGATTCCCGCTGTAGGTTTTGCAATATGTTCATGATTTGCTTATGGTGGGTGGCGTGAGTGACAGAAGCACAAACCCGAGTAAGTAGGTTGTTTGCGTATGGGATAAAGAGGATTTGATACTTTAATGCTATGGTTGGGTTTTACAGATGCTTGCTAGAGTTCCAATCATAAGTGCATATGATCCAAGTAGAGAAAGTATGTTAGCTTATGCATGTCCCTCAAATAAAATTGCAATAATGATTACCGGTCTAGTTATCGATTGCCTAGGGACAAATAACTTTCTCATAACAAAAAGCTCTTTACTAAAACTAACTTAGTTGTGTCTTCATCTAAACAGCCCCTACTTTTTATTTATGCGTTCTTTATTATCTTGCAAACCTATCCAACAACACCTACAAAGTACTTCCAGCTTCATACTTGTTCTAGGTAAAGCGAACGTCAAGCGTGCGTAGAGTTGTATCGGTGGTCGATAGAACTTGAGGGAATATTTGTTCTACCTTTAGATCCTTGTTGGGTTCGACACTCTTACTTATGGAAAGAGGCTACAATTGATCTCCTATACTTGTGGGTTATCATGCTCACTTTTCCCCACGCTCCAAACTTTTGCTCACTTTTCCCCTCTTCCTTAGCTGAAACTCTCACAAATGCTCATAGCGGGCGTTTGCCGTCTTGACCGTCCATTGACCGTTAATTGCTGATGAGTGGGGCCGAGTCTTTGTCTGACCATTGCTTGCTAACGGGTGGGACTGCAAGGAGACATGTATTGGGCAGCTTTTCTGAATCCGAAATAGATCTAGACAGGCCGCACCGCACCGCGCCACCCCGCCCCCTCCGCCGGCGTCGTGTCGCGTCCACCGCAGTTGTTTCCTCCACCCTATGCCCCGATTCCGTTCGTCGGTGACACCGCGTCTCCACGAGATATAACCCACCTCCCCATCTGGGATTACATAGCGATGTTGAGTGAGGACGCTCGGAAAGCAGTCGATCATGGAGAGGATTGGGTCGAATCTGCGGCAGATAATTCATGGATTAAACCTGGGTAAGCATGATTTCCTCTCAAATTGACATTCTAAGTCGTATTGTAGGCCATATTTGACTTCTGTTTGCTTGAATCGTTCGAATTTGTGCTCGATTTTACCTGGCTAACTAAAGCCTTTGTTTCAACAAAATAGGATTGATCCCGCGCTGGCTTTCCGGCTGGCGATTACAATGGAAACTAGTGTGCTGCGTGGTACTAAACCGCATTTGATTTCATCATTTTTCTATCCCAAAGTGGTAGAAACTAGCATATCTTTCAAAGATTTGCGAGCTAAGCTCCGAAACACCTATCCCTGGAGTGTTGTCAATGCTGTTGAAGTGAATTACTTTAGCAGTGACGAGCAAAGATTTCTCCCACTAACTTGCGATGATCATATGCCGTTGCTTTTTGCTAGGATTGCTGGCTGTTGATTCGGTAAACTCAAAATCGATGTGCTTTAGCCACGCGTAGAGCGAGCGAAGGGGAAGGGAGTTCAGACATCATCTGTCTGTGCTAATAGCCAGCACCCTGGTACTCCTTGTAGGTCGACACCAAGTAAAGCAAGTGGTTCATGGAGCCACAACATGCCTGCTGCCAATTCTGGTTTCGATTCAGCTGCTGCTTCTCGTGTACCTTCTGTAGTTGGTGTAGAAGAAGATGCAAAACCTGACGAGGCAGTGCCTACAAATGATGATGAAGACGAGATGATGTTTCCTGAACTGGTCGATGTAGCCAGTCAGCAAGCAGTGGATGATGAATATACGGAGGAACCCATCAGCCAAGCTAGGTTTGATGACACTGGCGATGAAGAGAAGGTGGAGAACATGGATAGCTTAATTGAGGATGAATACGATGGTGATGACATGCCAACAATTGAGTGGAACAGGGAAAAACCTGAGCTTAGTGTAGGTACCATTTTCCAATCAATGGCGGACTGTCGGAATGTAGTGACAATATGGTGCATTATATCTGAAAACACCTATAAGATTAAAAGGAGTGAGCCAGCAAGGTTCACAGTTTTTTGTCCATATCTGTAGGATCGAAAGTATGTCTAGAGGGGGGGTGATTAGACTACTTGACCAATTAAAAACTTAGCCTTTTCCCAATTTTAGTTCTATGCAGATTTTAGCTATCTTAGAGCAAGTCAAGCAATCATCACACAATTCAAGCAAGCATGCAAAGAGTTTATTGGCAGCGGAAAGTAAAGCATGCAACCTGCAAGAATGTAAAGCGAAAGGTTTGGAGGATTCAAACGCAATTGGAGACACGGATGTTTTCCCGTGGTTCGGATAGGTGGTGCTATCCTACATCCACATTGATGGAGACTTCAACCCACGGAGGGTAACGGTTGGGCGAGTCCACGGAGGGCTCCACCCACGAAGGGTCCACGAAGAAGCAACCTTGTCTATTCCACCATGGCCATCGCCCACGAAGGACTTGCCTCACTAGTGGTAGATCTTCACGAAGTAGGCGATCTCCTTGCCCTTACAAACTCCTTGGTTCAACTCCACAATCTTGTCAGAGGCTCCCAAGTGACACCTAGCCAATCTAGGAGACACCACTCTCCAAGAAATAACAAATGGTGTGTTGATGATGAACTCCTTGCTCTTGTACTTCAAATGATAGTCTCCCCAACACTCAACTCTCTCTCATAGGATTTGGATCTAGTGGAAAGAAGATTTGAGTGGAAAGCAACTTGGGGAAGTCTAGAGATCAAGATTCATATGGTAGGAATGGAATATCTTGGTCTCAACACATGAGTAGGTGGTTCTTTCTCAGAACATATGAGTAGGAATGATGTATGTGTTCTGATGGCTCTCTCTTCGAATGAAGAGGTGGTGGAGGGGTATATATAGCCTCCACACAAAATCCAACCGTTACACACAATCTACCAATCTCGGTGGGACCGAATCAGAAACTCGGTCTGACCGAAATGGTAAACCTAGTGACCTTTAGGAATTTCGGTGGGACTGAGATGCAACTCGGTAGGACCGATTCGGTTAGGGTTTGGGCATAATGTAATCTCGGTGAGACCGATCGCACAAACTCGGTGAGACCAAGTTCGGCGATTAGCTAACCAGAGAGTTGGTCAGGCAAACTCGGTGGGACCGACTTGCTCTTTCGGTGAGACCGAAACGTTACAAGAAGGAAACATAGAGTTTACCTTGCATTCTCGGTGGGACCGATTCGCTCTTTCGGTGAGACCAAAAAGTTATGAAAGGGAAACAGAGAGTTTGCAAGCCCATCTCGATGAGACCGAGAACCTTATCGGTAGGACCGAATTGCTAGGGTTTGGCAGTGGCAAATGACAAGTGAAACTCGGTGGCGCCGGATTGACAGAATCGGTATGACCGAGTTTGGCTTAGGGTTTAGGTCATTTGTGGATATGGAAAAGGTGGTTGAGGATTTTGGAGCATATCACTAAGCACATAAAGCAAGAGGCTCATTAAGCAACACCTCATCCCACCTTGATAGTATTGGCTTTTCCTAAAGACTCAATGTGATCTTGGATCACTAAAATAAAAAATGAGGAGTCTTGAACTTTTGAGCTTGAGCCAATTCTTTGTCCTTAGCATTTTGAGCGTTCCACTTTCACATCCATGCCATGCCAATCATTGAGCTTTCCTGAAATAATCATCTTGGAATAGCATTAGCTCAATGAGCTATATGTTGTTATGAATTACCAAAACCACCTAGGGATAGTTGCACTTTCAATCTCCCCCTTTTTGGTAATTGATGACAACATATAGATCAAAGCTTCGACAAATGATAATAAGCATGAAATATATCGTCGCTTTGAGAAGTATGTGACAAATAAGAGCTCCCCCTAAATTTGTGCATATTTAAAATTTGCTTTGGACTGCAAATGCACATGGAGTTAGAATCATGGCTTACTCTTCCATGTCACATACATCTTGGTGGAGCGCTCAAAAATGATAAGATTGAAGTACATGCACTCATCACCAAGAATAGTGAATGATCACAAACGATAGATAGAATGATAATATTTAAGCAAGCATTAAGCAAACATTAAGTGTAGCTTATGATCAAACACTTGATCATCGATGTCTCACGAACAATGACATAGTATCTCACACACAAGCAAACAAAGTTCGAAAAAACCACCAAATAAAGCAAGAGAGAAAAGCAACACTCTCTCTCTTGAAGCGTATGATCTATACATCTTCTCCCCCTTTGGCAACAAGTTACCAAAAAGTTCCTAGAAAATGCATAGGGCTAAGTCGACGCTCAGGCTTGATCTTCAGGTGGTGGTGGAGTCCGGAGCACGCCAAGGACGAAGCCTTCAGTAGAAGTGGTCGGAGTCGAGGCTGAAGTGGATGCTGGAGCTGGTGGAACTGAGGCTGTAGCTGGTGCAGATGTTGTGGCTCTGGTGTCAGCAACTGGCAGTGCAGACGACCTCGGACCTCGTGGCACCCTGGCAAACGCATCAGTTGTGGTCCTGCCTCTCCTCTCATTCATGTCCTCCTGAAGCTGCTCCACGGCGGTCTGTATTTCTGTCACCTTGATGTCCATGTCATAGAATCTCTGTTCCATGATCCTTTCTAGGCTCGCCTGGTTCTGAGTCAGGGTGACAAGTCCTTGCTCAATACGCAGGGTGGACGCTATCAGGTAACCGAGTTGCTCCTGTTTGGTCTTCAAGAAGTAATCAGATGCCTCTGCTTGAGTAGGCATCCTGGCAGCTTTTTCCTTCCTCGCCTTCTCCTTCTGGGCTTGTGCATGGGCAGAAGAGGGTTCATTCTCAGTCATAACCACTTGGTTATCCTCAAAATCTGGGCGGATGGGCAGGTGTTCCTTATCCAATAAATACACGCCCGTGCCCATCTTGGAGTTGATGAGCTCCTGAATCTGTGGGGCATACCCACAACTCCTCTTCTGGTCTGCAGCTGTCCTCTTGATTGTTTCCACAATGAGACTCATGACCTTGAATTTCTGAGGCACATCAAATACATGAAGCAAGTTGATCGCGTGACCTCTGATCATCTTGTGATCTCCAGATTTGGGCAGAAGGGTGTGCCTAAGGATCCAGTTGATCATAGGCAATCCTGAGAGCAGATAGTGCACAGAGCCAAACTTGAACGTGTCGAGCGCTTCATTCGGGATCTCCTTGTAGATGTTGGACATGGAGTTGTGATCCATCTTTTTCTTGGCATAGATGTCCAAGTCATCAGCTTGCTCCTCTGGGGCATTGATCAACTTCGCCCATTCTTCCACAGTGGATTGGTACCTTGTACCCTCAGACATCCATGTGATCCTGCCATCCGGATAAAAGTGTGATGTGGACTAGAATTGTAAGATCAGCTCCTCGTTCCACTTTGTGAGCTTCTGCCCAACAAAGTCTGCAACTCCACAAGCACTAAAGCTGTCAAATACACCGGGGTAGTGCTCTTCATTGTCCTTGATGTAGGTCCAGTCGACCCATCTCATGTCACAAATGATTGGCTTCTTGTTAAGCAAAATAGTCTCATAGAAATCTTGTTGCTCCTTGGTATGGAATCTGTAATCCACGGCAGTCCTTCTCCTAGAAGCATACGGATCTTCTTCTCTCCATTTCCTCAGCCCTGAATCCCTCCTGAGCTTCATATCCTCAGCCACAGGATGAGCATCGTTGTGGTCAGGGATCTTGGGCTTGAGCTTCCTAAGGACACTCTCTTCCTCTTCTTTGATTGCTTCAGGCATTGGGGCCTTGTTCTTTTCTGCAGCTGGGATGCTTCGTGTGTTTCTCTTGGGTGCACTCTTAGGCTTAGATGCAGCCTTAGGTGCATCCTTGGGCTTGGATGCAGCTGTTCCTGACCTTATAGCATCTCCCATGAGTTTGGCTGCCTTGGGTGCTGGTGCAGCAACCTCTTCTTCTTCCTCCTCCTCATCAACCATGATGGAGGCCTTTCCAAGCACTCTTGCTACAGTCTTTTTCACCCTCTCTTTCCTTTTCTTGCCCTCAGCAGCAACGGGCTCAGTGGGAGCAGGCTTCACAGTTGAAGCCCTAGCCTTTGACATGGGCTGCCTGCCTGCTGGCCTTTTGATCTTCAGCCCTGGCTTGGTTCCTTGAGCTGGTTCAGCTCTCTTTGATGTGGCCTCTTCCTCTGCCACATAGTCTTCATCCTCAGAATCAGACGTTCTCTTCTTCCTTTGACGTGTGGCAGCCTTGGGCAGATTGCTGGGGGTGCTCCTGCTGCCATCATCAGAAGAGCTTGAGGGGCTAGTGCCCTCACTCATCACAACTTGCTGCTCAGACACATTCTGGCTGTCACTTTGATTAGACATGTTGCAAACTGACTGCTGACCCTGTGAATAGATTATGGATAAGATAGAGTGGATGAGCATCACAAAAAGCAGAGATTTTTGCAAAAGATTAATTCAAAAACTTAGTTTTAGTTTTCCATAGAAAGCATCTCGGATCTACCGATTTTCAAACTCAGTGACACCGAAGCATTTTGGCACTAGAACTGGTGAACTCGGTCAGACCGAGTCACAGTTCGGTGGCACCGAGACTGCTAGGATTTCACAGAATTCCAAAATCGGTCGAACCGATAAGTTATTCTCGGTCAGACCGAGTTTCACTTGTGCAATGGCAAAAGCTAGATCGGTGGGACCGAGTTTTTCAACTCGGTGGGTCCGAGATAGTTTCGGCAGAAACCTAACCCTAAAATTTTCGAATTAAACCTATTCTACGAGATCATTGACTGGATAGGAGTGTTTCAATCGTGGCAAGAATCATAATGATCACAATGTGCTAGGAATCGGAGTGGAGAATAGCACAAAGATCAAGTCCATACCCTAGTTCAGCGGAGACTCGCTACAACGGCAACGGCGGGGCAGAAATCCGTTGACGGCAGCGGAGACCAGCGACTGGAGGCTGCTGGCGACGAGAAGACGATCCGGAGACCACGAAGGCAGAGCAGGCTATCGCATGGGCGAAGAGGTTTCGGAGAAATTACCAAAATTTTGCCCGTCACTATATATAGCCCGACCCTGTCGGTGTGACCGAGTGGAACAACTCGGTGGCACCGAGATGCAAAACTGTGTGCAGTTATTGCAACTCGGTGTGACCGAAAAGTTCAAATCGGTTGCACCGAGATCGAAAACCTAGATCAACTTAATGAACTCGGTAGGACCGAAAATGGAGTATCGGTCAGACCAATATTCATAAAGAGGTTTTGGAAGTTTAAGTCTATGACGAATTGGGGACTCCGAGCGCTCCTCACACAGAGTGGTTCGAATCTGACTTGATCAAGTTTTGTGATGCAGCATGAATAGAGTTTGAGACGAGAAAAGCATAGATATCTAGAGGAGGTTCTTAGGCATTCTTGTCCATCCACTTGGCAAAATAAGAAAGCCAAACAATCAAAACAACAAGTGGATGTCCTCGAATGAGTAAAATATGCAACCAACATGCTCACACAATAAGATGGCAAATGACATATGTGGCAAAGCATGCACAACCAATTCTAGCATCTATCAAGCAATTTGCGATGACTAGGTCATCTATATATATGAGTATATTGACTTAGGAGTCAAGTGAGAACACTTGATCGTAGGTCATACTCATCGTTTAAGCTCAAGTGGGGTTACCACTTTTACATAAAGCATTGTTGTATTCACATCTTTAGAGTTGCTTTAGCTCAAGTCTTAGAGTAAAGCTCCCCCTAGATGTGATATCCCCCCTAAGAGGGATGAACTAACCTTGGGTTTTGTCGATGATGACTTCATGTAGATGTTGAAGATGTGGATGCTCAATGTTGATGTAGATCACTTGGAGCTATCCATTTGAGTGAATTGCACTTTCAATACCTACATGGGTTAGTCCCACAAGGAACAAACAAGGATATCCATAGACATAGAGTGATGCACACACAAGATGATGTCCATGAAAACTTTAGATTACCTTGTCCCTTGTCTTACCAACAAGAGGGTTTGTGACTCCTTGAACTAGTGCAAGATGTGGAAGTTGATTGCACTTGTTCTTGCCAAAATGATAAGAGTGAAGTATGTTGGCGGAGTCACCCTCAAGAACTCTCTAGTTCTTCTTCTTTTGGATCCACACCATCTTGATGGGAATCCTTGGAGTTGTAGTCGTACTTGATGTAGTGGAACTTGAAGTAGTCTTGGGAATCCACTTGACTAAGGTCTTAGGAGCTTCTTCAAATGCATCAATCTCCTCTTGAAGCTTGTCCTTGCCTTTTTGCTTGTAGTCTTGTGGTGGAAGATCATCTTGAGCTTGTGTCCCCTTGAAAGAAGTGTCATACTTCTCTTGTTGAGGAACAAACTTTGTCTTGGGGTATTGATCTTCTTCCCATTCAACTCCATTGGCATTGAACTTTCGTTCAAAACCAACACCTTCATTCTTCCGGTGCATTCCTTGCTTGCGCACAATTTCCTCGAATTGCTTACTTCCGGCAAGGCTCTTGTAAACACCTTTCTCTATAATTCCCTTCAATAAGCTATTTTCTTGCTCAAGTGTAACTTGGCTAAGAGAATCATTAGTGAAATCAAGAGAACTACTAGAAGCAACAATATTGGATTTAGCATGATCATTGTTACTACTAGAGGAAGAATCTTTCTTATTCTTGTTACTAGTCTTGACTTGAGGCATGTAAGTGGATAATAGTAAACGCTTGGCAATGTAAGAAGAACTATTCTTGTGGAGATCATCATTGATTGCTTTTAAGAACTCATGCTCTTGCTCAAGATTGAGCTTTTCAAAGCGTAATTTCTCATGAGCTCTTAAAAGTTCTCGATGATCTTCGAAGATAGTTTCATGAGCTAACTTAAGAGTGTTTAGTTCTTTAGTTAGAGCCTCAATCTTCTCCTTATCATTGTCATTCGTTTTAGCATGATTAATTGATGTTTCATCATAGTACTCATCACTAGAGTTGTCAACAAGCAAATCATCATCACCTAACAAGTCATCTTCATCACTATTAAAATCAACGTACTCGGGGTGTGTTACCTTAGGACCTTTGGCCATGAAGCATCTGACAATTCCTTCATTTGGTGAGTCAAATATGTCGTAGGAGTTGGTTGACACAAGTGCTAGACCGGCAACACCTTCATCTTGAGTATCTTCGAAGTCGGAGTGATAACTTCTCTCGGAGTGGCTGTCGGAGTCAGAGTCGGATACCCATTCACCAACATGCTTGATGTCTTCGTTTTGTATAGCTCCTTGATGATTTTTCCTTCCTTTCCGAGTCCTTGCTTCTCCGTTAGTATCTTCGTTCATAACGATCATCTCTACTCCTTCTCTCTCTTGGTGGAGATTCTTTGCTTCTTCTTTTTGGAGAATCTTCTCTTCTCTTGTAGGGAGCCGTACACTCATTGGAATAGTGTCCGGGTCTTCCACAATTATAGCAGTTTCACTCTCGACTAGAAGATCTTTTGTCATTGTAGGACCTTGACTTGAAGCTTCTATATTTGCTTCTACTCTTGTAGAACTTGTTGAAGTTCTTCACCATTAAGCTAATTCTTCATTGAAGTTTTGTTTCTCACTTGATGATGCGGGGGCTTCACATGACGCTTTGTAGGCACCACTTGATTTATTGTGAAGTTCCTCTTTATCCTTGAGTGACATCTCATTAGCAACAATCCTTCCAATTACTTCCGTTGGCTTGAGATCTTTGTAGTTGGGCATCATTTGGATTAATGTGCACACAGTATCATATTTCCCATCCAAGGCTCTTAGGATCTTCTTGATGATGAATCTATCGGTCATCTCTTCACTTCCTAAGCCGGCAATCTCATTTGTGATGAGAGCAAGCCTAGAGTACATTTCAGCAACACCTTCACCATCCTTCATCTTGAACTTGTCAAGTTGACTTTGGAGCACATCCAACTTGGATTCCTTGACGGAGTCGGTACCTTCATGCATATCAATCAAAGTATCCCAAATTTCCTTTGCATTCTCAAGGCGGCTGATTTTGTTGAATTCTTCGGGGCACAATCCGTTGAAGAGAATATCACATGCTTGAGCATTGTATTGCAACATCTTCAACTCATCCGCGGTAGCTTCACGGTTTGGTTCCCTCCCATCGAAGAACTCACCTTGCAAGCCAACACAAACAATAGCCCATACGGCGGGGTTATGTCCAAGAATATGCATTTTCATTTTATGCTTCCAACTAGCAAAATTAGTGCCATCAAAGTAAGGACCTCTACGGTGATAATTTCCCTTGCTAGACGCCATACTCTCCTAGGTTGTGAAACCAAGGCTATGACCACCAAAAGCTATGGAGATCAAGGCAAATGGAGACCAAAGCTCTGATACCACTTGTAGGATCGAAAGTATGTCTAGAGGGGGGGGTGATTAGACTACTTGACCAATTAAAAACTTAGCCTTTTCCCAATTTTAGTTCTTGGCAGATTTTAGCTATCTTAGAGCAAGTTAAGCAATCATCACACAATTCAAGCAAGCATGCAAAGAGTTTATTGGCAGCGGAAAGTAAAGCATGCAACTTGCAAGAATGTAAAGGGAAGGGTTTGGAGGATTCAAACGCAATTGGAGACACGGATGTTTTCCCGTTGTTCGGATAGGTGGTGCTATCCTACATCCACGTTGATGGAGACTTCAACCCACGGAGGGTAATGGTTGCGCGAGTCCACGGAGGGCTCCACCCACGAAGGGTCCACAAAGAAGCAACCTTGTCTATTCCACCATGGCCATCGCCCACGAAGGACTTGCCTCACTAGCGGTAGATCTTCACGAAGTAGGCGATCTCCTTGCCCTTACAAACTCCTTGGTTCAACTCCATAATCTTGTCGGAGGCTCCCAAGTGACACCTGGCCAATCTAGGAGACACCACTCTCCAAGAAGTAACAAATGGTGTGTTGATGATGAACTCCTTGCTCTTGTGCTTCTAATGATAGTCTCCCCAACACTCAACTCTCTCTCATAGGATTTGGATCTGGTGGAAAGAAGATTTGAGTGTAAAGCAACTTGGGGAAGTCTAGAGATCAAGATTCATATGGTAGGAATGGAATATCTTGGTCTCAACACATGAGTACGTGGTTCTTTCTCAGAACATATGAGTAGGAATGATGTATGTGTTCTGATGGCTCTCTCTTCGAATGAAGAGGTGGTGGAGGGGTATATATAGCCTCCACACAAAATCCAACCGTTACACACATCCTACCAATCTCGGTGGGACCGAATCAGAAAACTCAGTCTGACCGAAATGGTAAACCTAGTGACCGTTAGGAATTTCGGTGGGACTGAGATGCAACTCGGTAGGACCGATTCGGTTAGGGTTTGGGCATAACGTAATCTCGGTGAGACCGATCGCACAAACTCGGTGAGACCGAGTTCGGCGATTAGCTAACCAGAGAGTTGGTCAGGCAAACTCGGTGGGACCGACTTGCTCTTTCGGTGAGACCGAAACGTTACAAGAAGGAAACATAGAGTTTACCTTGCATTCTCAGTGGGACCGATTCGCTCTTTCGGTGAGACCGAAAAGTTACGAAAGGGAAACAGAGAGTTTGCAAGCCCATCTCGGTGAGACCGAGAACCTTATCGGTAGGACCGAATTGCTAGGGTTTGGCAGTGGCAAATGACAAGTGAAACTCGGTGGCGCCGGATTGACAGAATCAGTATGACCGAGTTTGGCTTAGGGTTTAGGTCATTTGTGGATATGGAAAAGGTGGTTGAGGATTTTGGAGCATATCACTAAGCACATAAAGCAAGAGGCTCATTAAGCAACACCTCATCCCTCCTTGATAGTATTGGCTTTTCCTAAAGACTCAATGTGATCTTGGATCACTAAAATAAAAAATGAGGAGTCTTGAAATTTTGAGCTTGAGCCAATTCTTTGTCCTTAGCATTTTGAGGGTTCCACTTTCACATCCATGCCATGCCAATCATTGAGCTTTCCTGAAATAATCATCTTGGAATAGCATTAGCTCAATGAGCTATATGTTGTTATGAATTACCAAAACCACCTAGGGATAGTTGCACTTTCAATATCCTAGGTGTAGGTGGAAGTTGCATGCATCTCGTATGAGAAAGAGCAAATATATTAAGGTAATCCATGTTCAGTTAGTAATTTAGTTTCAGATCATTGAGTAAGGTTTCTTAACTATTTTTTACCCATTTATTTTGTTTCAGATAAAGAAAAACCCACACAAGGACAATTGTCCACCTGGAGGGGGAGGGGGAAGGCCAAAACCAAGCTAGCAAAAACTAGGTGGGTGGCAGATGCTATATTGGATTGGCCGAGAGAAGAACCTGGACTTGGTCCAACAGCACTCAATGGGAAGCTTTTTGAGAAGTTCAAGATCGAAATTCCTTACATGAGAATTTTCAATGTTAGGTAAAAGGCTCTTGACAAAATTAATGGTCAATGGAATGACAGTTTTCAGGTGCTTTACACTTTCAAAGCTGAAGTGGAGATGGCAAGTCCAGGGAGTGTTGTAGAGATTGACAAGCATACAGTTCCATTCAAAATAAAAGGGAAGTCATTTGAGAAGGAGTGCTTCAGAAGGGCTTTTGTTTGTTTCAAGGCTTGCTGGCAGGGGTTTCTAGATGGTTGCAGGCCCTATTTGGCTGTAGATGCTACACATTTGCCTAGAAGATGGAGAGGCCAGCTAGTAGCAGCTTCTGCAGTTGATGGAGGCTATTCCCAATTGCATGTGGTGTGGTGGAGGCAGAGTCTGAGGAAAGTTGGGTCTGGTTTCTGCAGCAGTTGCGCAGCATTATAGGCACACCCCCAGGTTTAGCTATACACACAGATGCTTGCAGGGGTTTAGAGAGTGCAGTAGAAATTGTATTCCCTAGAGTGGAGCATAGGGAATGTATGCGACACCTAGCGCATAATTTCAAAAAGAAGTTCAAAGGTAAAGTTTATGATGAGAACTTATGGCCAGCATCATACACATGCAGCAAAAGGAAGCATGAACACCATTTGAGAGTGTTGTATGCTCAAAATCCTCTTGTGAAGGAGTACATGGATGCACATCATGGCAAGGTGTGGTCAAGAAGCAAATTCAACGAAATCTGCAAAGTAGATTATGTGACCAGTAACCTTGCAGAATGCTTCAATTCAAAGTTCAAGTCAGTGAAAGGGCTCTTGTTGTGGCAAGCATTTGACAAGATGAGGCAGATGATCATGATAAAGATGGCTCTTCACAGAAGAATCACAGAAACACAATATGTTGGTCATCAAATGCTCCCATCACTGATTTAAGGCATTGCACTTGAAGGCAAGAGGACTGAAGATGAAACGTATTCGATGTGGTACATATGAGGGAGAGGTTACCTATACTGACACTAAAAATAGGGTATGGAGGTATCCTGTGAACCTAAGTACTAGAGAATGTACTTGTAGGCAATGGCAGATCCATGGGAAGCCATGCATACATGCCCTACATCTGATGACCGTTATCGGGGGTGCAGATGGTGAAGTTGATCAATATTGCTCTGAGTATTTCTCTGTTGCCAAATTTATGGCTTCTTATGCTGACAATGTGCATGCACTCTTGGGGAAAGATCATTGGAACATAGTAGATCCAGGGTTCAAACTCCACGCTCCTGTCATTACTAGACCACCAGGAAGACCAAGGAACTAGAGGATTAAAGCAGGTGAGGAAGGTCGTCTACCAAAGAAGCGTGCTTGCAAAAAATATGGAGTTCTGGGGCATATTGCTAGGCTTTGTAACAATGCAGTGGATGCATCATTTGGAGAGGAGGAAAGATGGACAGCAGCCAATGCAGAGGAGAATGCAGCAGCAATGGAGACTAAAGATGCAGAGGAGAATGCAGCAGCAATGGAGACTGAAGATGCAGTGGAGAATGCAGCAACAAATGAAGTAGTGGAGAATGTTGCAGCAAATGAAGCATCTTGGTATGTGTTTGCATTTGTTCTCTTTTTTGCCTATGGCTTATAATTTTATTTACCAGCTCTAGGGAGAAAAGGCCAAGAGATGAAGAAGCAGAAGATTTTGAAACCATGGCCTTTGATGGTTTTGAAGCTATAAGAGAGGAAGAGGAGGGGGTAATTTTTCCAATAGTGCCTTTAAAGATTACTGAACCCATAGGTCACCGTCAAATGGCCATCAAGTGCTCGGCGAGTGGAACTACTCCATCAGCACCTCCACAGAAAAAACTCCAAGTAAAGATCAAAAGGAACAACAGTCTAAAAGAAAAGAGCATCTCAACTAGGGAAACCAGGAGCAAGACGGTGAAGCCAGCTGCAAACACAAGGAGCAAGTCGAAAATTTGAATTAAGTTGTTGGGAAATGTTTGTGTTGTCAATTTGAGGGCGAGTTGATCGCTTAAAACTTGGTAGATTTGTATTAAGATATTGGCATCTTAAAACTTGGCAGATTTGAGCTACTGTGGAAACTTATCAGTTGTAATAATGTTGCTTCTACTTTGGTTTCTTATTTGAGTCAGAATTCAAATTTCCATCAAAATTTGAATTTAAATCAATATTTGAATTTGGGCCAAAATTTGGATTTGAGCCAAAGTTGAAGTTGAACATTGGAGGTTCATTGCTCTGTGCGGTGTATTTGATCGAGCATTTGAACTCCAATATTCGTAGGTGAACAGTCCGAATCAGAAATGTGCTAGAAATGAGCTCGAATGCTAGGGTAAACAACCCTATTTGAAATCAAGTTTTTTTGACCTTGTCTAAATGAGGCATATATATTTTTATTAACACGTGTTCCATATATATAGGGTAAAAACGAAGTCTCACTATTTGTTGCTTAATATTCATATTACTATATTTTTTTTGAAAAAATATGCTTTTAATTCAAAACTATCAAATAACACATTTTAGAAATGAAAATGAAAAGGTAAGTTCAGATCCTTCTTATTCACTCCAAGATGAAGCTATGGAGATTTTTCTGATTTTTTGAATTATTTTGATTTTTTTTTCAAACCCTAGACCCTCTCTCCCTATTCTACGAACTCTGAACATGTTCATAGGTGATAGCTCATTTGTGTGAAGTCTTTTTTCATGAAAATGACCTACACCAAGTTTATATTTTTTTTCTCATAACCTTGTCACATATGACGGCTATGTGCGCAAGAATTACAACATTTTGATTTTTTTGAATTTTTTAAAAACATTTGAACTTGATTTCGACAGATCACTTCAAAAATGATTTTTCAAAAAAAAAACGCCCCTATACCGATTTTATATTTTTTTTATGCTAACTAGGTCTCATAAATGGACGAACTACATTTTTTTTATATTTTGCGATTTTTTCTAGTTTAGTTATGGACATTTGAAATCTGGTCAAACCCTAATAACCCGTTGACTGGCTCATAACCCCACAGAAATGCTCCAAACCCTAGCGTCGAACATCCGCCGTCGGATCCTACCAAGCGCCAAACACCACCCGTCAGATGTGGGGGCAGGCATGCGCGATCCGTGCGACACTAGTTTAGCATCCTGATTGGCTACTTCACTGTCCTTCTCGGGTTTTTACTGTAACATCCCAAATTTTCAATTTGGAATGTTATACACTAGATCATCATGCATATCATATTTTCTTGCATTTTGGTCGATCCTAGAAATTTCACGCAACTCAAGGACCCTCGGATAGAGTTGGAGATTTCGTCATTTTCATATTTGAGTTCTTCTCAAATTTTGAAAAAAAAGGATCATTGGATTTGTCGGAGTTTATTTTCCTTTTATTTGAATTAGGGAAAAATGCGTGTTTCAAAAATTTGCATTCTAGGCCCCAAGAAAAGTTCATTTTGTTCGACTCATTTTAGGAGTCGGGGAAAATTTACTTTGGGAGTTTTTGAGTTCGTTTAGATTTTTCTTTTCCTCGTTTTTCTGCGCGCGTAACTGTTTTTAAAAAAATTCCGCGCAGCGCCTCGCGTGGGCCAAGGCCAGCCGCAAGGCCAGGCCGGCCTCTCGCGCGCGCGCGCCTAGCGCAGCCAGCGCCGCCGCCCCAACCAGAGTCCTAGTAGGACTCTAGGCCCCCCTCCTCTTTCTTGCCCCCTCCCCAAGTCTCCTCTCCCCTCCCCCCTTAAATACCCCCACACCCCCCTTTTTCCCACACCAAGCCGCGCCTCACCCCGCGCACCAAGCCGCGCCCCACCCCGCGCCCCTCGCCCGCTCCACCCTAGCGCCGCCGCCGCCCAACGCCGCCACCGCCGCCTTACGACGCCGCCGCTGCCGTACGCCGCCCCTCGCCGGAGCCCTCGCCGAGGTAGCTCCGCGCCGCGCCTCTCTTTCTCCCCTCGGTTCGGTTTTTCTTATAACAGTTCTGGTTTTGTTTTCTTTCATTTGTTTCGATTATCTTTCGAAACCCTAGAGCGGTTTCGTTTTCTTTTCCGGTTTAGTTGCCTAGAGACCGTTCGCCGGACCGTTCGTCCTAACGAACGTGATCACCGGTTATTCTCGGCTAACGAACATCCGTTCATTTAACCGTTCTTCTCTTTCTTTTCGTCGGATTTATTCTGCGATCGCGATCTCAGATCCGATCTTCGTTCTAGTTTATCTTCTCGCTCGTTTATCGGAATCAGGTGATTCAAGCGCCTGGGGTTTCGTTTCGAAACCGCCGTTCCGACTAATGAACTTAAACAAGTTTTTGCTACAGTAAAATTTGACCTAGTTCCAACTTGCTAGAACCGAGTTGTTTTCTTCCGCCGTTTGTTTTCCGTTGCTTTGTTCGGTTCTTTCTTTCTTTGCAACCGGAGTTCTTAAGTTGAACTTTCTGGTTCGATCTCTTGTTCGAGTTTTACCTGTGCATTAGATGAGTACTTATTGTATGCTTGTTGTTTGTCTGCGATAGATTACCCGGATTGCGCCGCCTGTTACTTCGAATCTCTAGGACTCGCGGATCATCAGCAAGGCAAGTAACACTTTGATCATACCTTTTCTACAACCCAGTTTTATTGCATTAGATCAATCCTCACACGTTGCATGATTAGGATCTAATTAAATTGTGGGATGGGAAGTAGATGAGGTAGTACCTATTACCTGTTTATTATGAAACCTTTGGGAGTTACTTCTACGTTTGCTTATTATGCCATGCTATGCTAGTAGACGTGGATTGGGTGAGTGATATCCATGACAGATGTGAGTATGATAATTTTAAGGGTTTATCTAAGGTGGCAACTTAAACACACATCTGGGTGGATTGAGGCACCTGATGTCTATCTGGACTTGCCTGTTTTCTTTTGGACCGCCACCCAGGCTCAAAGGGATCATAAGATCTTTCATGCTAGAAACTTCCGTGTGCAGCCACAAGCCAATATGGGCTCTGGCATAGTTGACTAAGTCGTGTGAACTCTTACAGGGTAGACTAGTAGATGTAGGGGAAAGTAGGTGTACCGGTCTATCCATCGTAAGGTGCTAGCGCTTCTGAAAGACTGTGTCTCGGTCATCCGTTTCTCAAACACCGTGTAGTGCGAGAAGCCCAACGGAGGCGATCGAGTCTTGTGGGGAAAAGTGCGCAAACCTCTGCAGAGTGTAATAAACTAATCATGATTAGCCGTGTCCCCGGTTATGGACATCTTGAGTATCTAGTACTTGAATATCATGTGAATCTCATCATGTTACCTCTAATTAATATTGTTGGGTTTTAATTGTTCACTTAATTGGGATCGGAATGCTATCAACCATTCTCGATGTTCAACTACCATAATAGTTAAATAAATTTATTCCTTTGTAGTAGGGAAAAACTGGCTTTACGCAAAACAGTAACCATAGAGCTTTCCACCAGCCAAATATGCATATAGTATAGCTGTTTCATTCCATTAATCTCTATGTGTTACCTTGGCAGCATATTCCATGTGCTGACCCGTTTTCGGGCTGCAACTTTCATGTTGCAGAGTTTTCAGACGACGAGTAAGGTGCTTTTAGGTCGTGGTTCTATACTCAGTGATGCCACTGGAGTTGATGGACCCATTTACCTTCCAAGTCTTCCGCTGTTATCGTTATTAGATGGCCTTAAGCCATATTTATTGTAATAAGTTCTCTTTTGAGATACCGATGTAATAAGTGTGTGATTGCCACTCTACTATAAATCCTTTGAAGTACTATATGGTGTCAGCATTACTGATCCAGGGATGACACCGGAGCATAGAGACTTGATCCATTCGGGTCGGGTTGCTACAGAGATGGTATCAGAGCACACGCTGACTGTAGGACACGACCACTAAGTTAAAGCCATAGATCACTATTCTCTCCTCATTTTCTAACTCCTCATCTTTTCTACTCTTTTAGGATGAAGGATGCGAAGATTAAGTACGCTCAACCGGATGAAGGCACACCTTTTGGATTTCACTTGAAGGAAGTCACCAAGTATCTGAACATTGGATTACCAAGTTTCACGGGAACCTTCAACGCCACTCTAACTGAAGAGGAGCGCTGGAAGATTAAAGCTCACGTTCCGGGAAGGATATTCACGCCAATCACGAAGCCCATAGATAGTGTTTTCAATGCACCAACCTGGAGTCTGGGAAAGAGCATGGCAGCCCATATCACCATAGGACGCATTGGAGAAGTTTATGAAGAAGACCTCAAGGACACTATCTACCAGATTTGCGGACGCCGAGATGAACAATGGGAGTTAGTCAGCACCAAGAAGGATAGATCCATTGCATCATTTATCCAGGAGTTAAACCAGCACATTCGACGCCACGAGAACCAGATGTGCAATGATATGATAGAGTTGAAGAATGCGAACGCAAGGATCATCGAGTTAGAAGGAGAACTGAAGGCTACACGCAAGGACTACATGGACGAGATCGTAGCTCTAGCAAGACACAACGTCGATCTTAAACAGGAGATTGAAGAACTCAAGAGGGAGTTAGCATCCAGGAAGGAAGACATGTACGTCGCATGTCCAGACAACTACATCATTCTCGACGATACCGATTCAGATCCAAGTGAACCCGACTTTGAAGACGAAGCTGGAGCGGACATCATGGAGTCTTCCACCGGTTCAAATTTCTAGATGACCACCAAATATTAGTAGTATTTCCCCCCATGTATACACTATAGTTCGAGCACTTTTCGATAGTTCTAGACCGTTGTAAGCCCTTGTTTGAATTGAATGAAGTGAATTTTGTGTGCATTTGCTCATGTGCATTGGGGTAGTGTTTTCTCTTTAGACCTCACTCTATTCTTAAATCTCGTCTTTTCTAAACCCTTAGATGCCTCCGAGACATGACAATGGATTTCCACCGGAGCTCACTCAGTTGATCCAGCAGCAGAATCAATTGATGCAATTGTTAGTCTAGAATCAGCAGAACAACAACAACAACAACAACCCACCTCCACCACCGCCACCTGTTGACCACTTAGCCCGTTTCCTTAGGCTGAATCCGCCGGTGTTTTCTAGTAGCACCGAGCCGATAGTAGCAGACGATTGGCTCCGCAAGATAGGAAGGGAGTTGACCACTGCAGGATGCACAGATGGTGAGAAAGTGAAGTTTGCCGCACATCAGCTTGACGGACCCGCAGCAGCATGGTGGGAGAATTTCACAGCCACCTTCCCAGTTGACACTGTCACATGGGATCAGTTTCAACAAGCTTTCCGCACTGCACATGTTTCAGCAGGAGCTATGGCCATGAAGAAGCGTGAGTTTCGCAACTTACGCCAAGGAGGAAGGACAGTTGGCCAGTACGTTGATGACTTCAGCAAGTTAGCACGTTATGCCCCAGATGACGTTGCTATGGATGCAACCAAGCAGGAGAAGTTTCTGGAAGGATTGAATGATGAGTTAAGCATGCAGTTGATGGTAGCAAGTTTTAACAACTACCAGGAGTTGGTAGATCGTGCCATCATGATTGAACGGAAGCAACAGCAGATTGAGAACCGCAAGAGGAAGTATGGACAGGGGAAGTATAACTCTGGAGCCCAGCAGAAGCCCTGTTTTACCCCTAAATCGGGATTTCAGTTTCAGCATACCCATGGAGGAGGTAGTTCACACAACCACAATGGCCACAAGAATGGTAATGGGAATGGAGGAAGCAACGGCCAGAACCGTACCACCCCATCAACCCCAGCCAAGAGAGATCTGAGTCAAGTCACCTGTTTCAAGTGTTCCAAGACCGGACATAATGCCAATGAATGTCCTGAAGGCCAGAATGGAAATGGCAATGGAAGCTTAGGGAAGAAGCCGAACCCTTTCAATAGGGGACAGGTGAACCACATTAACATGGAGGAGGTAGAAGATTAGCCTGATGCAGTAACCGGTAAGTTTTTGGTTAAGTCATTTACCACCCTCGTTCTTTTCGATACTGGTGTATCACATTCATACATATCAAGGGGATTTGTGGAAAAATATAACCTGCCCACTAGGATTCTTAAAACTCCTATGCTAGTAAGCTCGCCAGGAGCAGAGTACATGGCCAGTCAAGGATGCTTTCAAGTGCCATTAAGCATAGGAAGGCATGTTTCCCCAACAGATTTAATTATTCTAGAATCCCAAGGTCTGGATGTAATTTTCGGTATTGATTGGCTGTCGATGTATGGAGGAAACATCGATTGTGCTAGTAAGTCAATTTTTCTTACAACGCCAGAAGGAAGAAGGATCAAGTATGTATCCCGGCATGTGCCAAATAGGACACAAGTAAATTGCTTAACGAGAGTTGTGAAGGAGGAAGTACCAGTGGTAAAGGATTTTCCTGATGTATTTCCTAAAGAGTTGCCAGGCATGCCCCCGGATAGAGACATTGAGTTTTTGATTGAGTTATTGCCAGGTATAGGCCCAATATCAAAGAGACCATACCGGATGCCAGCAAAGGATTTGGTAGAAATTAAGAATCAGATTAAGGAGTTACTGGAGAAAGGTTACATACGCCCAAGTTCTTCGCCTTGGGGATCACCCGTACTTCTAGTGGAGAAGAAGGATGGATCATTACGGATGGTTGTTGATTACCGTGGATTGAATGAAGTAACCATCACGAACAAGTACCCACTGCCAATGATTAATGATCTGTTTGATCGTTTGCAAGGAGCTAAAGTGTTTTCCAAGATCGATTTGCGATCAGGGTACCACCAGTTGAAGATTCAAGAGCAGGACATACCTAAGACGGCTTTTACCACGAGATATGGACTGTATGAGTATACCGTTATGTCATTTGGATTGACTAACGCGCCTGCCTATTTTATGAACCTGATGAACAAAGTGTTTATGGAGTTTTTGGATAAGTTCATCGTAGTGTTCATTGATGATATCCTGGTTTATTCAAGGAATGAAGAAGAGCATAAGGAACATTTGCGTTTGGTTTTGGAGAAACTAAGGGAACTTCAGTTATATGCCAAATTTAGCAAATGTGAGTTTTGGTTGAAGGATGTAGGATTCCTCGGACACGTTATATCCGGAGAAGGGATAGCAGTTGACCCCACAAAGGTTGAGACTGTAACCGAATGGGAAGTACCAACGACAGTTGGAGAGATCCGGAGTTTTCTTGGACTCGCAGGATATTGCTGGAGGTTCATTGAGAACTTTTCAAAGATTGCGAAGCCTATGACGGAGTTGTTGAAGAAGGATACCAAGTTCAATTGGACTGAGGATTATGAGGCTAGTTTCCAGGAGTTGAAGAAACGATTGGTTACCTCACCAGTGTTGATTTTGCCAGATCGGACCAAGGATTATGAGGTGTGTTGCGACGCTTCACGTCGAGGACTTGGAGCAGTGCTTATGCAGGAAGGGAGAGTTGTTTCGTATGCTTCACGACAACTGAAGCCTCATGAATTGAATTACGCCACACATGATTTGGAGTTAGCAGCCGTAGTGCATGCATTGAAGACATGGAGACATTTCCTCATTGGAAATCATTGCGAGGTGTACACGGATCACAAGAGTTTGAAGTACATTTTCACGCAGAAGGAGTTGAATCTCAGACAAAGGAGATGGTTGGAGCTCATCAAGGATTATGATATGAGATTGCATTACCATCTCGGTAAAGCCAATGTAGTAGCTGACGCATTGAGCCGCAAGAGCCACGTCAATACGTTAATAACGGAGGAAATACCCAAGGAGTTATTAGAAAACCTTCATGAACTAAGTTTAGAAATAGTTCCGAAAGGCTATGTAGCAGCATTGGAGATTCAGTCAACATTGATGGATAAAATCAGAGAAGCTCAGAAATCTGACAAGGAAATTGCTGCTATAAAGGAGAAGCTAAGTAAGGGAAAAGCAAAGGGATTTCGTGAGGATGAGCATGATACCCTATGGTTTGAGGACCGTGTTTATGTGCCCAATGACCCGGAGATCAGGAAGTTGATTTTACAAGAGGCACATGATTCACCATATTCGATTCACCCAGGAAATACCAAAATGTATTTGGATTTGAAGGAGACATTCTGGTGGACCGGAATGAAGAAGGATATTGCAGCATATGTGGCAGTTTGTGACGTATGTCATAGAGTAAAGGCAGAGCATCAGAAGCCAGCCGGATTGTTACAACCATTGCTGATACCCGAATGGAAGTGGGATAAGATAGGCATGGACTTCATCACCGGACTACCCAGGACGAAGGCAGGATATGACTCGATATGGGTAGTAGTTGATCGTTTGACGAAGGTAGCACATTTCATTCCAGTCAAGACCACTTACACCAGTGCTAAGTTGGAAAAGATATACATGACTAGGATCATTTGTTTGCATGGAGTTCCAAGGAGTATTGTATCAGATAGAGGAACCCAATTTACCTCAAAGTTTTGGAATCAGTTGCATGAAACTTTGGGAACCAGGCTAGAGTTCAGCACCGCTTTTCATCCGCAGACAGGTGGACAGACCGAGAGAGTCAATCAGATTTTGGAAGATATGCTGAGAGCTTGTCCACTAGATTATGGATCTAGTTTGGACGATAACTTGCCGTATGCAGAGTTTTCTTATAACAACAGTTACCAAACCAGTTTGAAGATGGCACCTTTCGAAGCTTTATACGGAAGGAGGTGCAGGACACCGTTGTCATGGGACGAAGTTGGAGACCGTCAGTTGTTTGGACCAGATTTGATTAAGGAGTCTAAACGGAAAGTTAAGTTGATACGCGATAGGCTCAAGGTAGCCCAATCCAGGCAGAAGAGCTACGCAGATTCTAAACGCAAGGAGACAGCTTACGAAAACGGAGACAGGGTGTATCTCCGAGTATCCCCACTATGAGGAATTAAGCGCTTTGGAGTTAAGGGAAAATTAGCATCGCGTTTCGTTGGACCGTATAAGATCTTGCAACGTATGGGAGAAGTCGCTTATAAGTTGGAATTACCAGAGGGACTGTCAGGAGTTCATGATGTATTCCATGTTTCTCAGCTGAAGAAATGTCACACCGAGATGGCGGAGGTACCACTAAGAGATACAGTGCCGCTTGAAGTGATTCAGTTGAAGGACGACTTAACGTATGAGGAGAAACCAATCAAGATTCTCGAGTTTGCCAGCAGAGTTACCCGCAGCAAGGTTATCAAGTTTTGTAAAGTTCAGTGGAACCACCACTCCGAGGATGAAGCCACCTGGGAGAGAGAAGAAGATTTGCTCAAGGACCACCCTCACCTATTTTCTAGCCAACCCGAATCTCGAGGGCGAGATTCATCTTAAGGGGGGTAGGTTTGTAACATCCCAAATTTTCAATTTGGAATGTTATACACTAGATCATCATGCATATCATATTTTCTTGCATTTTGGTCGATCCTAGAAATTTCACGCAACTCAAGGACCCTCGGAGAGAGTTGGAGATTTCGTCATTTTCATATTTGAGTTCTTCTCAAATTTTGAAAAAAAGGATCATTGGATTTGTCGGAGTTTATTTGCCTTTTATTTGAATTAGGGAAAAATGCGCGTTTCAAAAATTTGCATTCTAGGCCCCAAGAAAAGTTCATTTTGTTCGACTCATTTTAGGAGTCGGGGAAAATTTACTTTGGGAGTTTTTGAGTTCATTTAGATTTTTTTTCCTCGTTTTTCTGCGCGCGTAACCGTTTTAAAAAAAATTCCGCGCAGCGCCTCGCCTGGGGCGAGGCTAGCCGCAAGGCCAAGCCGGCCTCTCGCGCGCGCGCGCCTAGCGCAGCCAGCGCCGCCGCCCCAAGCGGAGTCCTAGTAGGACTCTAGGCCCCCCTCCTCTGTCTTGCCCCCTCCCCCAAGTCTCCTCTCCCCTCCCTTCTTAAATACCCCCACACCCCCCCTTTTTCCCACACCAAGCCGCGCCTCACCCCGCGTACCAAGCCGCGCCCCACCCCGCGCCACCGCCGCCCTAGCGCCGCCGCCGCCTTACGTCGCCGCCGCCGCCCTATGCCGCCCCTCGCCGGAGCCCTCGCCGAGGTAGCCCCGCGCCGCGCCTCTCTTTCTCCCCTCGGTTCGGTTTTTCTTATAACCGTTCCGGTTTTTGTTTTCTTTTGTTTGTTTCGATTTTCTTTCGAAACCCTAGAGCGGTTTCGGTTTCTTTTCCGGTTTAGTTGCCTAGAGACCGTTCGTCCTAACGAACGTGATCACCGGTTATTCTTGGCTAACGAACATCCGTTCGTTTAACCGTTCTTCTCTTTCTTTTCGTTGGATTTATTCTGCGATCGCGATCTCAGATCCGATCTTCATTCTATTTTATCTTCTCGCTCATTTATCGGAATCAGGTGATTCAAGCGCCTGGAGTTTCGTTTCGAAACCGCCGTTCCGACTAATCAACTTAAACAAGTTTTTCCTATGGTTAAATTTGACCTAGTTCCAACTTGCTAGAACCGAGTTGTTTTCTTCCGCCATTTGTTTTCCGTTGCTTTGTTCGGTTCTTTCTTTCTTTGCAACCTGAGTTCTTAAGTTGAACTTTCTGGTTCGATCTCTTGTTCGAGTTTTACCTGTGCATTAGATGAGTACTTATTGTATGCTTGTTGTTTGTCTGCGATAGATTACCCGGATTGCGCCGCCTGTTACTTCGAATCTCTAGGACTCGCGGATCATCAGCAAGGCAAGTAACACTTTGATCATACCTTTTCTACAACCCAGTTTTATTGCATTAGATCAATCCTCACACGTTGCATGATTAGGATCTAATTAAATTGTGGGATGGGAAGTAGATGAGGTAGTACCTATTACCTGTTTATTATGAAACCTTTGGGAGTTACTTCTACGTTTGCTTATTATGCCATGCTATGCTAGTAGACGTGGATTGGGTGAGTGATATCCATGACAGATGTGAGTATGATAATTTTAAGGGTTTATATAAGGTGGCAACTTAAACACACATCTGGGTGGATTGAGGCACCTGATGTCTATCAAGACTTGCCTGTTTTCTTTTGAACCGCCACCCAGGCTCAAAGGGATCATAAGATCTTTCATGCTAGAAACTTCCGTGTGCAGCCACAAGCCAATATGGGCTCTGCATAGTTGACTAAGTCGTGTGAACTCTTACAGGGTAGACTAGTAGATGTAGGGGAAAGTAGGTGTACCGGTCTATCCATCGTAAGGTGCTAGCGCTTCTGAAAGACTGTGTCTCGGTCATCCGTTTCTCAAACACCGTGTAGTGCGAGAAGCCCAACGGAGGCGATCGAGTCTTGTGGGGAAAAGTGCGCAAACCTCTGCAGAGTGTAATAAACTAATCATGATTAGCCGTGTCCCCGGTTATGGACATCTTAAGTATCTAGTACTTGAACATCGTGTGAATCTCATCATGTTACCTCTAATTAATATTGTTGGGTTTTAATTGTTCACTTAATTGGGATCGGAATGCTGTCAACCATTCTCGATGTTCAACTACCATAATAGTTAAATAAATTTATTCCTTTGCAGTAGGGAAAAACTGGCTTTACGCAAAACAGTAACCATAGAGCTTTCCACCAGCCAAATATGCATATAGTATAGCTGTTTCATTCCATTACTCTCTATGTGTTACCTTGCCAGCATATTCCATGTGCTGACCCGTTTTCGGGCTGCAACTTTCATGTTGCAGACTTTTCAGATGACGAGTAAGGTGCTTTTAGGTCGTGGTTCTATACTCAGTGATGCCGTTGTAGTTGATGGACCCATTTACCTTCCAAGTCTTCCACTGTTATCGTTATTAGATGGCCTTAAGCCATATTTATTGTAATAAGTTCTCTTTTGAGATACCAATGTAATAAGTGTGTGATTGCCACTCTGCTATAAATCCTTTGAAGTACTGTGTGGTGTCAGCATTACTGATCCAGGGATGACACCGGAGCACAGAGACTTGATCCATTTGGGTCGGGTCGCTACATTTACGATCTGCCCACTTTACATATGAAATTGTATTTTTCGCACATGACCACCACATGTCAGTGTTATGAGTTGGTTCAAAGATTCAAGCTACAAAATACAATGTGGCGAATCGTCAATATAGCTTCTTGCTACCTCTTGAGCTTGCGTTGGATTTCCCCGAAGAGGAAGGGATGATGTAGCAGAGTAGCGTAAGTATTTCCCTCAGTTTTTGAGAACCAAGGTATCAATCCAGTAGGAGGCCGCACTCAAGTCCCTCGTACCTGCACAAAACGATAGTTACTCGCAACCAACGCGATTAGGGGTTGTCAATCCCTTCACGGTCACTTACGAGAGTGAGATCTGATAGATACAATATTTTTGGTATTTTTGGTATAAAGATGCAAAGTGAAAATTAAAAGGCAAAGCAAAACAAAATTAAAGTGATGGAGATTGATATGATGAGAATAGACCCGGGGGCCATAGATTTCACTAGTGGCTTCTCTCAAGAGCATAAGTATTCTACGGTGGGTGAACAAATTATTGTTGAGCAATTGACAGAATTGAGCATAGTTATGAGAATATCTAGGCATGATCATGTATATAGGCATCACGTCCGTGACAAGTAGACCAAAACGATTCTCCATCTACTACTATTACTCCACTCATCCACCGCTATCCAGCATGCATCTAGATTATTAAGTTAAAAACAGAGTAACGCTTTAAGCAAGATGACATGATGTAGAGAGATAAATTCATGCAATATGAAATAAACCCCATCTTGTTATCCTCGATGGAAACGATGCAATACGTGCCTTGCTGCCCCTTCTGTCACTGGAAAAGGACACCGCAAGATCGAACCCAAAGCTGAGCACTTCTCCCATGGCAAGAACTACCAATCTAGTTGGCCAAACCAAACGGATAATTCGAAGAGACTTGCAAAGATAACCAATCATACATAAAAGAATTCAGAGAAGATTCAAATATTATTCATAGATAGACTTGATCATAAACCCACAATTCATCGGTCTCAACAAACACACCGCAAAAAGAAGATTACATCGAATAGATCTCCACGAGAGAGGGGGAGAACTTTGTATTGAGATCCAAAAAGAGAGAAGAAGCCATATAGCTACTAACTATGGACCCGAAGGTCTGAGGTAAACTACTCACACTTCATTGGAGGGGCTATGATGATGTAGAAGCCCTCCGTGATAACGGCCCTCTCCGGCGGAGCTCCGGAACAGGACCCAAGATGGGATCTCGTGGATACAGAAAGTTGCGGCGGTGGAATTAGGTTTTTGGCTCCTCTTCTAATCGTTTGGGGGTACATAGGTATATATAGGAGGAAGAAGTACGTCGGTGGAGCTCCAAGGGGCCCACGAGGCAGGGGGCGCGCCCTAGGGGGGGGGGCGTGCCCCCCACCCTCGTGACCGCCTCTCTGATGGCTTGGCATAGGGTCCAAGTCTCCTGGATCACGTTCGATGAGAAAATCACGTTCCCGAAGGTTTCATTCCGTTTGAACTCCGTTTGATATTCCGTTTCTTTGAAACACTGAAATAGGCAAAAAAACAGCAATTCTAGGCTAGGCCTCCGGTTAATAGGATAGTCCCAAAAATAATATAAAAGTGGAAAATAAAGCCCAATATAGTCCAAAACAGTAGAGAATATAGCATGGAGCAATCAAAAATTATAGATACATTGGAGACGTATCACTTCCCCTTCTCCTCTTCTCCATCTGACAGACAAAGGCATCGAGCAGATCTCGAGCAGTTCCTCTGTTTCTTTCCCCATCCTCTCGTTCTTCTTCCTCTCGAGAAATTCCTCTATTTCTTCCTCTCCGGTGATATGTCGACCTCCTCGTCACCCCCCCCCCCCCCCGTTCCACGTGGCCGGTGTATGGTCCAGTGCCGATGACTCGATGCACTGACTGCCCACGGACTGCGCCACTGAAGCGGTTGACTTCGAAGGAGGAGAAGAACGGGAAATTTGGGCACGAGTTTGTCAAATGCCAGAGCAAGCCGGAGGGGCAGGTTAGATCTGAGTTTTCCTCGCATCCTTTATCTCTAATTTCTCAAAAAATCTATCAGATTTGGGATTTAGGTTACGTGATTTCGTTTTCAGATCGTGAAGAAATGCCACCATTTCGAGTGGATGGATGATAACATCCAGAGGCTTCAAGGGTTGGGCTTGCTGGATTCGAGGGGGAATGCGATCCGCGAGTTCAATCTGCCACATGACAGTGCCGCTCCGGCAGCAGCAGCGCGTCCGGAATACCCGACGGTGGTAGATGTTGAACTAAAGACGGAGTTGAAGAAGATGAACAAGAACTTCAAGTAGCTGATTGAGTTGAAGAAGCAATCCAATCTGATAGCTTTAGGAATACTTGCTCTAGGAATTTTTTACTTGATGGCCATCTCTTGTTAGAGATGTTTGTCTACAGTTGTTGCCACTATTTAGCAATCCAAGTCTGTTTATCTCAAATGTAACTCTGTTTAGTGCAACTGTCGATCTCTGAATGTATGCAGTTTACTGTTATGTTTCGACACTTTCAGATTCGGCAGAAGACAACTACCAGTTCAGTGACAGGATTATTTTGTTAGCTAATAACCTCGAGTGTTGGATCATACCCTAGCTCGTGAGATGACAGTAAGCAGTACTTGAGCAGCACAAGGGATATACATCAAGTTCATCTCTTCTCTCTTGCACTTGCCATGCTTTTGTCCTCGAGTTCATCAGTTCTGCTAGAAAAGAAACCTAGTTCGTGGGCCCAAAGAGAATCAAACTACAATAGGCCCGCAAAGGATAAATGAGGCCCAGAAACAAGCGATGTTTCTTTTTTGTTTAGGAACGATTGCTTTGTCCTTTTTTGTTTCTGATTGATTTTTTCATTAATTTGATTGTCCAATCTCTTCTATTTCATTGAGGAATTTTTTTGGCTTTCCTTTATGGGTCCCTTCATTTTTTTGATTTGATTTCTCTTCACCGTATGTGCTTTTGTTTTGCTTGCTCACAACCTAGCTTATTTTGGCAGTGAAGTAATTTTAGAATCAAAGTATTTGCAAACCGCAGTATTATTATGCCTAGCGAACCAATACTTCAGTATTGGAAAAAGGGGTCCAACCCTCTTTTTTATATACTTCAAAAATAGTGTAGCTTTCTAGATATTAAAGTATATAAAACTACACTTTTGACTAAAGCCAAACATCTCAAAGTATTTGATACTTCAGTATTTATGGAAATGAAAGTATTCTTGGAATACCTAAAAAATACAGAGCTCCCAAACCAAAGTCGTGTACAATATGTTCTTATTTTTAGAAGGCATCTATAAACACATCATTTTTAGTTAGTTTGGTTAATTTTTCCCACGTCAATTAGCCGTGTCTAAACTTGGGAGAAACAAAATACAAACATAAAAAAGCATTAATATAACACACATAACTTAACTTAGATAGGGTTGCTAGGGCAACACAAGTTCTTACATATAACACGACACCGATAGATAATTAACCTTACATAGATAGGGTAGCTAGCTCGGGCAACACACACACCAAACTCACACTACATAGTAGATAGGGTAGCTAGGGCAACACCGCCATGTCTTCACCGTCGTCTTCACCTTAACAGCCGGCTTCACCGTCTTCTTTGCTGCCGGCTTCAGTACTGCTCCTCCTCAAGGCCGTTCTCGCCGAGGTAGTACGGGAGGCTGTGCATGCGGTTATGAGCGGGGAAGACGCTATCAAAGTCGGTGAAGATGTTATAGGTGGTGAATGCGATGAACTCGCACCCACACCAATACACCTTGCCGAGCAGGTAGTAGGCATCGAACCTGTTGGTGAAGTGGACGACGAGCCCTATCACTGGAGCGTTGGCGTGGGGACGCTGCTCCACGAGGTTGAACATGGGTGGCGAGCCTGCCGGGAGGTGGTGGAAGCCCACACAGAGGAACCCCCGTGCAAGCTCAGTGCTACCCCTCCAGCGTGAGAACGCCCACACATGGAGCAATGCCTCGATGACGACATTGGCGGGGTACGGCCATTCCGGTACAGTGGGCGGCTCTTGGAACGTCGATGAGTTGTATTGCATCTAACTCGCTTCGCTGAGTGTTTGTTTTTGCTTTTGGGGTAAGAAGAGAAGGGGGCGCAGATGGATCTGTAGAAGAAGAGGCAATGAAGGGCAGTTTAAATAGCCGGGGGAGACGAAGAGGGTACACGCGGAAACGGCATAGATCGTGACTCAGTGCGTGCGTAAACCGATGCGATCATCAATGTGTGAACGTGAATCAATGAGAGCGTGCTCTGCGTTGGCGGCTGCCTGCCTACCCCTTCTGCATGCTCTGCGTTGGCGGCTGCCTGCCTCCCACAACTGAATCGAGCGGTTGCCGTGCGGCGTGAACCAATGCATCGACATATGGACGCAAGCGTGCAGCCTTCCACTTCTGCCACCGGCACGTATGCCTGCGACGCGTGAAACGACGCTACAGAGCGACTGAATCCACCGGCAACCATGTGTCACGGATCGATGCGTGTGTGTCGGCATGTGTATGCAATTAGGTCTAGGTCACTAGATGCGTGTGTGGCGGCGTTTGCACGCATAGCAGGCTACATCGATGCCAAAGTCGGGCATGCATAGCAGGTTGCATCCATTGATAGCAGGCTTTTTTAATTTATTACCAACAAACTAACGGGCCCGTCCTATGAACACAAACACGGCCCAACCAGCAAAGCCACGGCCACAGTCAACAGAGTCCAACGTGGCCCCACAAGTCAGTTAACGGCCAAGATGGCAAACGTCTGCTATGAACATTTGTGAGAGTTTCAGCTAAGGGAGTGGGGAAAAGTGAGCAAAAGTTTGGAGTGTGGGGAAACCTGAGCACAACTAAGGAATTGGGGGCACAGATGGAATAAGCCCTAAGTAATATGATTAATTGAACTTTAATTTATCATGAACTTAGTCCTGATAGTTTTTGCATATCTATATTGCAGATCAATAGCTCGAGTATAGCTCCCCTATTTTATTTTTGATATGTTCCTAGAGAAAAATAAGTTGAAAGATGATAGAAGAAATGATGCGGACTAGGTCCATGATCTGAGGATTACCCTCATTGTTGCACAGAAGAATTATGTCCTTGATGCACCGCTAGGTGACACACCTATTATAGGAGCAGATGCAGACGTTATGAGCGTTCGGCAAACTCGGCTTGATGACTACTGATGTCTACTACACAACCTTCTTGTTGTAGACGTTGTTGGGCCTCCAAGTGCAGAGGTTTGTAGGACAGTAGCAAATTTCCCTCAAGTGGATGACCTAAGGTTTATCAATCCCTGGGAGGCGTAGGATGAAGATGGTCTCTCTCAAGCAACCCTGCAACCAAATAACAAAGAGTCTCTTGTGTCCCCAACACACCCAATACAATGGTAAATTGTATAGGTGCACTAGTTCGGCGAAGAGATGGTGATACAAGTGCAATATGGATAGTAGATAAAGTTTTTTGTAATCTCAAAATATAAAAACAGCAAGGTAACGAATGATAAAAGTGAGCGTAAACGGTATTGCAATGTGTTGAAACAAGGCCTAGGGTTCATACTTTCACTAGTGCAAGTCCTCTCAACAATAATAACATAATTGGATCTTATAACTATCCCTCAACATGCAACAAAGAGTCACTCCAAAGCCACTAATAGCGAAGAACAAACGAAGAGATTATTGTAGGGTACGAAACCACCTCAAAGTTATTCTTTCCAATCAATCCGTTGGGCTATTCCTATAAGTGTCACAAACAGCCCTAGAGTTCATACTAGAATAACACCTTAAGACACAAATCAACCAAAACCCTAATGTAACCTAGATACTCCAATGTCACCTCAAGTATCCGTGGGTATGATTATACGATATGCATCACACAATCTCAGATTCATCTATTCAACCAACACAAAGAACTTCAAAGAGTGCCCCAAATTTTCTACCAGAGAGTCAAGACGAAAACGGGTGCCAACCCCTATGCATAGATTCCCAAGGTCACGGAACCCGCAAGTTGCTCACCAAAACATACATCAAGTGGATCAATAGAATACCCCATTGTCACCACGGGTATCCCAAGCAAGACATACATCAAGTGTTCTCAAATCCTTAAAGACTCAATCTGATAAGATAGCTTCAAAGGGAAAACTCAATCCATAACAAGAGAGTAGAGGATGAGAAACATCATAAGATCCAACTATAATAGCAAAGCACGCGATACATCAAGATCGTACCACCTCAAGAACACGAGGGAGAGAGAGAGAGATCAAACACATAGCTACTAGTACATACCCTCAACCCCGAGGGAGAGCTACTCCCTCCTCGTCATGGAGAGCACCGGGATGATGAAGATGGCCACCGGACAGGTATTCCCCCCCTCCGGCAGGGTGCCGGAATGGGTCTAGATTGGTTTTCGGTGGCTATGGAGGCTTCTGGTGGCGGAACTCCTGATCTATTGTGCTCCCTGAAGTTTTTAGGGTATATGGGTATATATGGGAGGAAGAAGTATGTCGGTGGATCTCCGGGCTGGCCACGAGGCAGGGGGCGCGCCCAAGGGGGGTGGGCGCGCCCCCACCCTTGTGGGCAGCCCGGGAATCTCCTGGTCCAACTCCGATACTCCGTGGGCTTCTTCTGGTCCAAAAATAAGTTCCGTGAAGTTTCACGTCAATTGGACTCTGTTTGATTTTCCTTTTCTGCGATACTCTAAAACAAGGAAAAAAATAGAAACTGGCACTGGGCTCTGGGTTAATAGGTTAGTACCAAAATAATATAAAAGTGTATAATAAATCCCATAAACATCCAAAATAGATAATATAATAGCATGGAACAATCAAAAATTATAGATTTGTTGGAGACGTATCAACTACTTGATAGTTTAGTGCTCCATGCTTTACGGCTTAGAACCGGGACTTCAAAAACGTTTTGAACACCAAGGAACATATAAGATGTTCCAAGAGCTGAAATTGATATTTCAGACTCATGCCCGAGTCGAGAGGTATGAGACCTCTGACAAGTATTTTGCCTACAAGATGGAGGAGAGTAGCTCAACCAGTGAGCATGTGCTCAGAATGTCTGAGTACTACAATCGCTTGAATCAAGTGGGAGTTAATTTTCCAGATAAGATAGTGATTGACAGTGTTCTCTAGTGACTATCACCAAGTTACTGGAACTTCGTGATGAACTATAATATGCAAGGGGTGACGAAAACGATTCCCCGAGCTCTTCGCGATGCTAAAATCGGCGAAGGTAGAAATCAAGAAAAGCATCAAGTGTTGATGGTTGGCAAGACCACTAGTTTCAAATAAAAGGGCAAGGGAAAGAAAGGGAACTTCAAGAAGAATGGCAAGCAAGTTGTCACTCCCATGAAGAAGCCCAAAGTTAGACCCAAGCCTGAAACTAAGTGCTTCTACTGCAAAGGAAATGGTCACTGGAAGCAGAACTGCCCCAAATACTTGGCGGATAAGAAGGATGGAAAAGTGAACAAAAGTATATATGATATACATGTTATATATGTGTACTTTACTAGTGTTCATAGTAGCCCCTGGGTATTTTATACTGGTTCAGTTTCTATGATTAGGAACTTGGAATAGGAGTTACAAAATGAACAGAGACCAGTTGAGGGCGAGGTAATGATGTGAGTTGGAAGTGATTCCAAGGTTGATAAGATCACCATCGCATACTCCCTCTACCTCTGGGACCAGTATTGGACCTAAATAAATGTTATTTGGTGTTTGCATTGAGCATGAATATGATTGTTTCATGTTTATTGTGATACAGTTATTCATTTAAGTCTAGAATAATTGTTGTTCTATTTACATGAATAACACCTTCTATGGTCTTACATCCAATGTAAATGGTTTACTGAATCTCAGCCGCAGTGATACACATATTCATAATATTGATGCCAAAAGATGCAAAGTTAATAATGATAGTGCAACATATTTGTGGCACTGCAGTTTAGGTCATATTGGTGTAAAGCACATGAAGAAACTCCATGCGGATGGATTTTTTTGGAATCACTTGATTATGAATCATTTAATGCTTGCCAGCCATGCCTCATGGGCAAGATGACTAAGACTCCGTTCTCAGAAACAATGGAGCGAACAACTGACTTATTGGAAATAATACATACCGATGTATGCGGCCCGATGAGTGTTGAGGCTCGCGGCAGGTATCGTTATTTTCTGACCTTCACAGATGATTTGAGAAGATATGAGTATATCTACATTATGAGACACAAGTCTGAAACTTTTGAAAAGATCAAAGAATTTCAGAGTGAAGTGGAGAATCATCGTAACAAGAAAATAAAGTTTCTACGATCCGATCGCAGAGGCAAATATTTGAGTTACGAGTTTGGCCTTCATTTAAAACAATGAGGAATAGTTTCACAACTCATGCCACTTGGAACACCACAGAGTAATGGTGTGTCCGAACGTCGTAACCATACTTTATTAGATATGGTGCGATTTATGATGTCTCTTATCGATGTACCACTATCATTTTGGGTTGTGCATTAGAGACAGCTGCATTCACGTTAAATAGGGCACCATCTAAATCCGTTGAGACGACAACAAATGAACTGTGGTTTGGCAAGAAACCCAAGTTGTCGTTTCTTAAAGTTTGGGGTTGCGATGCTTATGTGAAAAAGCTTCAACCTGATAAGCTCGAACCCAAATCGGAGAAATGTGTCTTCATAGGATACCCAAAGGAGATAGTTGGGTACACCTTCTATCACAGATCTGAAGGCAAGATATTCGTTGCTAACAATGGATCCTTTCTAGAGAAGAAATTTCTCTCGAAAGAAGCAAGTGGGAGGAAAGTAGAACTTGATGAGGTAATTGTACCTTCTCCCTTATTGGAAAGTAGTTCATCACAGAAATCAGTTCCAGTGATTCCTACACCAATCAGTGAGGAAGCTAATGATGATGATCATGAAACTTCTGATCAAGTTACTACTGAACCTGGTAGGTCAACCAGAGTAAGGTCCGCACCAGAGCGGTACGGTAATCCTGTGCTGGAAGTGATGTTACTTGACCATGACGAACCTACGAACTATGAGGAAGCGATAATGAGGTCAGATTCCACAAAATGGCTTGAGGCCATGAAATCTGAGATGGGATCCATGTATGAGAACAAAGTATGGACTTCGGTTGACTTGCCCGATGATTGGTGATGTTGGGGAACGTAGTAATTTCAAAAAAAAATCCTACGCACACGCAAGATCATGGTGATGCACAGCAACAAGAGGGGAGAGTGTTGTCTACGTACCCACGTAGACCGACTGCGGAAGCGTTGACACAATGTAGAGGAAGTAGTCGTACGTCTTCCCGATCCGACCGATCCAAGCATCGTTACTCCGGCACCTCCGAGTTCTTAGCACACGTACAGCTCGATGACGCTCCCCGGGCTCCGATCCAGCAAAGGGGATGAGTTCCGTTAGCACAACGGCATGGTGACGATAATGATGTTCTACCGATGCAGGGCTTCGCCTAAGCACTACAACGATATGATCGAGGTGGAATATGGTGGCAGGGGGCACCGCACACGGCTAAGGAACGATCACGTGGATCAACTTGTGTGTCTAGAGGTGCCCCCCTGCCCTCGTATATAAAGGAGCAAGGGGAGGAGGCGTCCGGCCATGGTGTGGCGCGCCAAGGGGAGTCCTACTCCCACCGGGAGTAGGACTCCTAGTTGGACTAGGAGAGAGATGGGGGAAATAGGAGGAAGAGAGGAAGGAAAGGGGGGCGCCGCCCCCTTTCCCTTGTCCTATTCGGACTAGGAAGGGGAGGGGCGCGCGGCCACCTCTTGCCTCCTCTCCTCTTCTCCCTTAAGGCCCATGTTGGCCCAATAACCCCCGGGGGGTTCCGGTAACCCCCCGGTACTCTGGTAAAATGCCGATTTCACCCGGAACAATTCCGATGTCCAAATATAGGCTTCCAATATATTAATCTTTATGTCTCGACCATTTTGAGACTCCTCGTCATGTCCGTGATCACATCCGGGACTCCGAACTAACTTTGGTACATCAAAATGCATAAACTCATAATAACTGTCATCGTAACGTTAAGCGTGCGGACCCTATGGTTCGAGAACAATGTAGACATGACTGAGACAGATCTCCGGTCAATAACCAATAGCGGGACCTGGATGCCCATATTGGCTCCTACATATTCTACGAAGATCTTTATCGGTCAGACCGCATAACAACATACGTTGTTCCCTTTGTCATCGGTATGTTACTTGCCCGAGATTCGATCGTCGGTATCCAATACCTAGTTCAATCTCGTTACCGGCAAGTCTCTTTACTCGTTCCGTAATACATCATCTCGCAACTAACTCATTAGTTGCAATGCTTGCAAGGCTTATGTGATGTGCATTACCGAGAGGGTCCAGAGATACCTCTCCGACAATCGGAGTGACAAATCCTAATCTCGAAATACGCCAACCCAACATCTACCTTTGGAGACACCTGTAGAGCTCCTTTATAATCACCCAGTTACGTTGTGATGTTTGGTAGCACACAAAGTGTTCCTCCGGTAAACGGGAGTTGCATAATCTCATAGTCATAGGAACATGTATAAGTCATGAAGAAAGCAATAGCAACATACTAAACGATCGGGTGCTAAGCTAATGAAATGGGTCATGTCAATCAGATCATTCAACTAATGATGTGACCTCGTTAATCAAATAACAACACCTTGTTCATGGTTAGGAAACATAACCATCTTTGATTAACGAGCTAGTCAAGTAGAGGCATACTAGTGACACTAAGTTTGTCTATGTATTCACATATGTATTATGTTTCCGGTTAATACAATTCTAGCATGAATAATAAACATTTATTATGATATAAGGAAATAAATAATAACTTTATTATTGCCTCTAGGGCATATTTCCTTCAGTCTCCCACTTGCACTAGAGTCAATAATCTAGATTACACAGTAATGATTCTAACACCCATGGAGCCTTGGTGCTGATCATGTTTTGCTTGTGGAAGAGGCTTAGTCAACGGGTCTGCAACACTCAGATCCGTATGTATCTTGCAAATCTCTATGTCTCCCACCTGGACTAGATCCTGGATGGAATTGAAGCGTCTCTTGATGTGCTTGGTCCTCTTGTGAAATCTGGATTCCTTTGCCAAGGCAATTGCACCAGTATTGTCACAAAAGATTTTCATTGGACCCGATGCACTAGGTATGACACCTAGATCGGATATGAACTCCTTCATCCAGACTCCTTCGTTCGCTGCTTCCGAAGCAGCTATGTACTCCGCTTCACATGTAGATCCCGCTACGACGCTTTGTTTAGAACTGCACCAACTGACAGCTCCACCATTTAATGTAAACACGTATCCGGTTTGCGATTTAGAATCGTCCGGATCAGTGTCAAAGCTTGCATCAACATAACCTTTTACGGTGAGCTCTTTGTCACCTCCATATAGGAGAAACATATCCTTAGTCCTTTTCAGGTATTTCGGGATGTTCTTGACCGTTGTCTAGTGATCCACTCCTGGATTACTTTGGTACCTCCCTGCTAAACTTATAGCAAGGCAGACATCAGGTCTGGTACACAACATTGCATACATGATAGAGCCTATGGCTGAAGCATAGGGAACATCTTTCATTTTCTCTCTATCTTCTGCAGTGGTCGGGCATTGAGTCTGACTCAACTTCACACCTTGTAACACAGGCAAGAACCCTTTCTTTGCTTGATCCATTTTGAACTTCTTCAAAATCTTGTCAAGGTATGTGCTTTGTGAAAGTCCAATTAAGCATCTTGGTCTATCTCTATAGATCTTTATGCCTAATATGTAAGCAGCTTCACCGAGGTCTTTCATTGAAAAACTCTTATTCAAGTATCCCTTTATGCTATCCAGAAATTCTATATCATTTCCAATCAACAATATGTCATCCACATATAATATCAGAAATGCTAACTAGCATCCTATACTAAGCATTAGGATTGCAGGTAAAGGTAACAACAGTAGTAGCAAGGACAGGCTATGCATCAGGATAGGATTAACGGAAAGCTGTAACATGCTACACTACTCTAATGCAAGCAGTATAGAGGAGAGTAGGCGATATTTGGTGATCAAGGGGGGGGGGGCTTGCATGGTTGCTCTAGCAAGAGAGAGGGGTCGTCAACACCGTAGTCGTACTGGGTAGCAGCGGCATCGGTCTTAGTGTCTAGCGAGAGAAGAGGGGGAAAACAATAAATATTAAGCAAACATATGTGTGATGATGTATGACATGTCAAATAGCGGTGCTAGGGGTGCCCTAACGCGGTATGGGGTGGTACCGGTGAAGGGGGGAAACATCCGGGAAGATATTCCCGGTGTGCCGCGTTTTTGGACAGATAAACCGGAGGGGAAAGTTGCATGTTCGCTATGCTAGGGATGCATGGTGGACGAACGGGCTGCGTATCCGGATTTGTCTCGTCGTTCTGAGCAACTTTTATGTACAAAGTTTTTCATTCGAGCTACAGTTTATTTTATATTAATTTACAAAGTTTTAAATGACATTTTTGAATTTCTAGATTTAATTTAATCAAAATAAAATTCAAAATACTTTTCTTACACAGCCAGACCCAGCCACAGTCAATGACATGTGGGGACAGTCATCTGAATCAGTAGGTCAACTGTTGACCAGTTGACTGGTCAACAGAGTCAACTGGGACCCATGTGTCATTGACTGGGGTTGTCCAGATAGCAGCTTGACCAGTCAACTAGGCCCTTTGGGACCCCCCCTATCAGTGTCATAGATCAAATTAGACTTATTTTAATTATTTAGTTAAACGAAAGGGGCCCACACGTCATACACCGGAGTTAAATTAATTTAGTTAACTTCTTAGTTAGTGGGGTGGGGCCTAGATGTTAGTGGGGGTTAGCATGGGGGGTTAGCATCTAACCCAAACAAGGGTCGACCATGGCCTCAGCAGGCAGAGCACACGGGGCGACCATGACCCACGGCCGGCAGCGGCAGGCCGCCGAAACCTCAACGTGGGGCTGCGTGGGCGGGCCCAGCAGGCGGCGGAGCAGAGCCACCGATGGCAGCAACGAGCGCGGTGGGGCGAGCGGTGGACGCGGGCAGGGGAGAAGCAGCGGACGTGGGTGCGGGCAGCAAACAGCAGTGGCGAGCGGCGGCGGGTAGGGGCGCGTGCGTGGGCTCGTCCAGCGGCCACGGGCGCGTGCAAGAAAAGCAGAGAGCGGCCAGGGCACGGTGAGTGCGGGGCGCAGGGGGGGGGCTCGTGCTACCTGGAGCGCGAGCTCTGGCACGCGGCTGCGTCGATGCGAGCAGGGGAGCCCGGGGGTGCGGCGACGCGGGGCAGGACGCGCCCAGGGCGGCGACGCGCGATGGGGGGCGAGGCGCAGGTCGCGGGTGGCGCGATGCGCAAGTGCGGCGCGACGGCAGCCACGGGATCCAGCGGGCGAGCACGGTGACGGCGGCGCACGCATAGAGGAGGAGAGGGAGGAAGAGGGAGGCGGTGGCTCACATAGGAGCGGGAGGGGCATGGCAACAGGCTCGGGAAGGTGGCGGCAGGGTCACCGGCGATGGGCGACGGCAGAGGGCGGCGCCGTTCTGGGAAGCAGCCGGCGTCGGGGAGGTGGGCCGACGCGGTGGTGGTGGTGGCCGAGGCGGACGGGGACGACCGGCGAAGGAGAGGCAGGGACGGGGATTCCGGCGGGAGGGGGGTTGGGGAAGCAGCGAGCGACAGCATCGGGGCGGCTCCAGGACGGCGTGGCGGCACACGAGGGCGAGGTGGAGGTGTCGAGCACGGTCCCGATTGGATCGGGGGAGAGGGGGAGTGGGCGTGCGAGTGGGGGGTGTTGGTAGTGGCAAGGGTTGCGGGGGTGAGGGGATAAGGAGAGGAGTGGGGTTTGGGCCGACCTGTTGTTGGGCTGGCCGGCTGTGTGGCTAGTTGGACCACCTGGCCGAGGGGAGAGGGGGGTTCTCCCTTTTTTTGTTTCTTTTGTTTTATTTTTCCTGTTAAACAGTTTTTTTCTATTTTATTTACTCTTTTCTGTTTATTTTACTTTCTGTTATATTAGTTTCTTTAAAATATGAAGTTAGCACCTAAATTAGCATCAACAAATTAGGCCACTGCCAAACCTAGTTTGGACACAAAATCAATTAGTTTAATATTTTTATATTTTCAAAAGCAATTAAGTTATTATTTTAGCCACTGTTTTAATTAGTTTAGGGCATTTAAACACTTTGTAAAAGATTGGTTCGACCACCAAAACTAGTTAGGGACTATCGCCACATGATGAACATTTTAGTTTTAATGTTTGAAAACTTTTATTGTTTTCTTGATTTTGAATTTGAATTCGAACCGGTTTCGAACTAATGCGGGTTTATCAATAGTAACCGAGGTGACGTGGCATCATTAGCAGGGAATTACTGTAGTCGAATTATCTGGGCGTCACAACCGAGGACCGCGGACTCAGCGCAAAACGCCGCGCCAATCCGGTAAGTTTTTATATCTCTCAGGGTATTTATTTGCCCTGGTTTAGTTATATGCAGGATCTAAGCTTCTATGCCATTAACTGGACTGGATAGAGACAGCGGAGCAGCTTGATTGCCCAGCCCCCCCTGCCCGAAGATCCTGCAGGCACTCTCCTAATGGAGATGGTAACTCCGGCACCTTACAAGGTGCCGGTGAAGAAGACCAAGAAGAAAGCCGCGGGGACCCGAAAGGGTCTCCGGCGCAAGGTTGTATCGGACTCATCTTCCGATGACTCCGACGTGCACTCCTCCCATGAAGACGAGGAGGAGGAAGAGGAAAATCCCTCCCCCCCAAGTCGGGGAGACAAGAAAAGGAAGGCCGTCCCAACCGGGGAGGCCGAAGGGTCCATGAAGGGAATGACCCTCCCTCCGGACTGTGCCACGACGGCCGCCGACTGCGGCGACGAGTGGCTGCCCAGTGTCAAGCCCCTGGCGAAATCGTAAGTGTTCGGGCACCATAGTACTTCGTGGTATGTTTTATTACACTGCCTCTCCTCATGCCGAACATGATTATGCAGTCCGTCCCGAGCTCATCTCGACGTACCCTCGTCGAGCGGCTCTCTGGACTCGTCAGATATGAACAACGGTTCTCTCCCGACCGCTACCACCCCTCGCCCTACAGACAACGCCGAGGTGTTGTCCCAAAAGGCACCGAGCCAAGGGGAGGTGGTTCTGGGGGTGCCTCGAGACAACTTCCCGGACCCTGGGTACCAAGGGAGCGAGGTCCCTACGAGCTCCGAGTTCGGCCCCCAGCCGGACACTGCGCTGGAACCTTCGATGGTTCCGGACTTCGGCAGGCGGTCCCCCGTTAAGGGGGGCTGTTGAGGACATAACCACTAAGGGTAAACCGCCTAGGAGGGGCCGGTTCACCTTCACCTATACTGAAGCCCAAGGAAACCCAGAAGATGGCGCTTTACGGATGAGGCTTAGAGGCCAGAGCCCGCAGGCGGTTTTAGGGCCCATGGTAGTAAACCGCCATGATTGTATAAACTTGCATTTTAAGATAGAAAAGAGGAGACCGAGGCGGACACTTGTATGAGCCAGCCTCGGGACTCTGTACACCGGCCGGGGTCCTCCTGAGTATATAAAGGGGTGACCCGGCGGTGGTTCAGGGACAGAGAACAACAACTCGAGAGCCAGACAAAGCGGATTCGCTCCTTGGCCTTCGAAACCTTAGCAATACCAATCACAACTAGACATAGGCTTTTACCTTCATTGAAGGGGCCGAACTAGTATAAACTCTCGTGTC
Source organism: Triticum monococcum (assembly GCA_034509565.1). Lineage (NCBI taxonomy): Eukaryota > Viridiplantae > Streptophyta > Magnoliopsida > Poales > Poaceae > Triticum > Triticum monococcum. Next base: position 680,485,867 of record CM067845.1, on the reverse strand, counting down.
CCCTTGTCTGGTTTAACCCCTTCAAGCTAACCCGTAGCGATGGCTCTGCGACTAAGTCCTTTCTCAAGGACATCTGCCGTGACAATTCCACGACAGTTGGCGCCCACCGTGGGGCTATCGCACGGTGGTTTTGAGTTCTTGAAGGGCAGCTTTGATGGACTCAAGGGATACGCCATGGGCCGCATGACGAAGAGTCACCGTGGAAAGCTCTACATCGACAATGCAGGATGGGGTCCCGAGGCCGATTCAATCGAGTACGGGTACCGGGTCCCCTTTGGTGGGATTCACGTCTTCATCGGCAAGATCGGCGAACCGGCCCCCGAGCTAGACATCTGCACCGACATCATCAAAACGGCTCGGCGTGCAAGTTCTTCACCGGTTCAGCCTGAGGCCAGGCATGTTTTCGTAGGCGTCGTCCATGGATCGGGGTACGAGGAGGAACCGGTCTCCGATGGAGAAACCGTAGTCCGCAGTGGTGACGAGTCTTCTAGCGAAACCGAATCGCTTTACCAGTTGCAGGACGGCCGGATTGAGGGAGGATCCGAGGGCAACAGTATTCCGTATTCCCCCGGTCTGCCAAACCGGGCCACCATCTTCACGGCCGGAACACGATCGGCGCCTCATTCATCTACCGCCGCAGCAGTGCTCTCCGGTTCAACGACGGCCACACCAGCAGGGGCAGGAGGCTCGGCGGCGCCTCCGGCCCAAGTCTTGTCTGATTTGTTCGACGCTCTAGCGGCACTGATGTCTGCGGAGGTAGATGCAGCAGCCAGGGATCAACACGATGCGGAGATTCTAAAGGTGAAAGATCAGATAGCCCAGGCTAAAGCGGACCTGGTAGCAGAGAATGCCAGGATGGCTACAGAGCGGGCCGAGTTGGAAGCACAGGCTTATCGGATTAGACTGGATCAGAATGCTTCGGAAGAGGTCATGAGAAGAAGGTACCGATCATGCCTCCCATCGGTTTATGAGCCACAGAATCTTTTCAACACACCAGGTGCAGGAGCTGGTAACCAACCCACGCTAAACCGGGCGGGGGCGCCGGGAGCAGGAGCGCCGGTTCAGCCACGCGCAACAGACCTGCCTCGCCAGAACAACGTTGTACCATCAACGCCGCCCGGGCATTATTCCATCCCGTTGGATAATATTGTGTCCGCCGCTTCGCGTCTGGCGGCCCTCCCAACCGACGGCGAGTCACCAGTTGCAGTGGAAGCGCGTCGGGCCAGGGATCTCCTTCAGACAATACTAAATCAACAGCAAGCATATTCACACAGCCGTGAGAGGATTCATCCAACTCCCCGTCCAAGCCGGAGTTATAGCAGACACGTGGAAGACGAACCGGCCGTGTCCAGTAGCGCACGCCACCGAAATTCGCCACGGGGGAACAACCCGGCCGGGAGAGGTGCTAATGCGCAAGATGTTGTGGACCACGGCCGCGCACGACGAGAGGCCGAGTTGACAGCTCAACACGAAGCACGACAACATACTCCGGTTCACCCCACTGCCTTCGTGGAGCCAGGGATGATGTTTAGTTCCCTAGGGGTACCATGTTTAACTCCCGCATTGCATAATGTGTGATTGCCCAAGGATTTCAAGGGACCTCGTAAGGAAGCAAATTACACCGCCGATTTGCAGCCAGAGGCGTGGGTGGAGAGCTATGAGATGGCAATGGAGATGTTAGATGTGGACGAGGCGGTATGTGCTAAATATTTCACCATGATGTTGGAAGGAACAGCTCGCACTTGGTTGAAGAGCTTGCCGACCAACTCTATCGGTTCGTGGGCCGAATTAAAGCGCTGGTTTATCCAGAACTTCAAGGATACGTGTAAGCAGCCGATGTCAATTGTAGATCTGGTCGCTTGTGTCCAAGAGGAAGGGGAGTCCATGACCCATTGGGTCAAACGGGTCTCGGTGATTTTGCATTCATCAGATCGTATCAATGCAGACACCACAGTGTTAATGTTAGAGGGCAATTGCCGTTTCAAGCTGTAGAAACAGAAGTTGGGGAGGCTCAAACGTCACTGCAACGACATGTCGACACTCATGTCCGCTTTGGTTAAGTATGTCGATTCAGATAATACCAAGGATCCGGATTCAGAGGAGGACAAACCGGAGAAGGGAAAGAAGAACGGTGGTGCAAAAGGGCAGCACCACAACCAAGGAGGCCATGGGAATAATGGTAAGCGTAAAGCGGATAGTTCAGATTTGGTGGCTAACACAAATATGCAGCGTCGCAAAGGTAAACCACCCCAGCGCGGTGGAGGGATGAATCTGGAGCGTTTGTTAAACCAACCCTGCCCGAAGCATGGAACCAAGGAGGCCCCTTCCACACATCTTTGGAAGGATTGTCATATAATGAGGGAGTTCAAAAATTCTGATCTATACCGGTATGATCAGGATCCACCGAGAGGTTCAGGCCCAGGTTTCCATGGGGGTGGCGGTTCAAGCTTTGGATTTCAGAACAACCAGGGCCATCAGAACAACCATGGTAATAACCAGCAGAATAACCAAGGGAATCAGCAACAGTCAGGTTACCAGAGTCACCCCAAGCAGTTGAACAGCGGACAGTATCATGTGTTGAAAGTGCAACTATCCCTAGGTGGTTTTGGTAATTCATAACAACATATAGCTCATTGAGCTAATGCTATTCCAAGATGATTATTTTAGGAAAGCTCAATGATTGGCATGGCATGGATGGTGAAAGTGGAACCCTCAAAATGCTAAGGACAAAGGATTGGCTCAAGCTCAAAAGCTCAAGACTCTTCATTTTATATTTTAGTGATCCAAGATCACATTGAGTCTTTAGGAAAAGCCAATACTATCAAGGAGGGATGAGGTGTTGCTTAATGAGCCTCTTGCTTCATGTGCTTAGTGATATGCTCCAAAAACCCTCAACTACTTTCCCATATCCACATTTGACCTAAACCCTAAGCCAAACTCGGCCCTACCGATTCTTTCAACCCGGCGTCACCGAGTTTCACTTGTCATAGCCATTGCCAAACCCGAGCAAATCGGTTCTACCGATAGGGATCTCGGTCTCACCAAGATGGGATTGCAAACTCTCTGTTTCCCTTTCGTAACTTTTCGGTCTCACCGAAAGAGCGGATGGTCCCACCGAGATTGCAATGTAAATTTAGTGTTTCCTTTTTGTAACTTTTCGGTCTGACCGAAAGAGCAAATCGGTCCCACCGAGTTTGCCTGACCAACTCTCTGGTTAGCTTATTACCAAAATCGGTCTCACCGAGTTTGTGTAATTGGTCTCACCGAGATTACGTTATGCCCTAACCCTAACAAAATCGGTCCTACCAAGTTGCATGTCAGTCCCACCGAAAATCTCTAACGGTCACTAGGTTTACTATTTCGGTCTGACCGAGTTTGTTGATTCGGTCCCACCGAGATTGGTAAATTGTGTGTAATGGTTGGATTTTGTGTGGAGGCTATATATACCCCTCCACCTCCTCTTCACTAGTGGAGAGAGCCATCAGAACACATCTACACTTCCAACTCATATGTTCTGAGAGAGAACCACCTACTCATGTGTTGAGACCAAGATATTCCATTCCTACCATATGAATCTTCATCTCTAGCCTTCCCCAAGTTGCTTTCCACTCAAATCTTCTTTCCGCCAGATCCAAATCCTATGAGAGAGAGTTGAGTGTTGGGGAGACTATCATTTGAAGCACAAGAGCAAGTTGTTCATCATCAACACACCATTTGTTACTTCTTGGAGAGTGGTGTCTCCTAGATTGGCTAGGTGTCACTTGGGAGCCTCCGACAAGATTGTGGAGTTGAACCAAGGAGTTTGTAAGGGCAAGGAGATCGCCTACTTCATGAAGATCTACCGCTAGTGAGGCAAGTCCTTCGTGGGCGATGGCCATGGTGGGATAGACAAGGTTGCTTCTTCGTGGACCCTTCGTGGGTGGAGCCCTCCGTGGACTCGCGCAACCGTTACCCTTCGTGGGTTGAAGTCTCCATCAACGTGGATGTAGGATAGCACCACCTATCCAAACCACGGGAAAAACATCCTTGTCTCCAATTGCGTTTGAATTCTCCAAACCCTTCCCTTTACATTCTTGCAAGTTGCATGCTTTACTTTCCGCTGCCAATATACTGTTTGCACGCTTGCTTGAATTGTGCGATGATTGATTGACTTGTCCTAAAATAGCTAAAATCTGCCAAGAACTAAAATTGGGAAAAGGTTAAGTTTTTATTTGGTCAAGTAGTCTAATCACCCCCCCCCCTCTAGACATACTTTCGATCCTACAAGTGGTATCAGAGCTTTGGTCTCCATTTGCTTTGATTTCCATAGCTTTTGGTGGTCATAGCCTTGGTTTCACAACCTAGGAGAGTATGGCGTCTAGCGAGGGAAATTATCACCGTAGAGGTCCTTACTTTGATGGTACTAATTTTGCAAGTTGGAAGCATAAAATGAAAATGCATATTCTTGGACATAACCCCGCCGTTTGGGCTATTGTGTGTGTTGGTTTGCAAGGTGACTTCTTTGATGGGAGAGAACCAAACCGTGAAGCTACCGCGGATGAGTTGAAGATGTTGCAATACAATGCTCAAGCTTGTGATATTCTCTTCAACAGATTGTGCCCCGAAGAATTCAACAAAATCAGCCGTCTTGAGAATGCAAAGGAAATTTGGGACACTTTAATTGATATGCACAAAGGTACCGACTCCGTCAAGGAATCCAAATTGGATGTGCTTCAAAGTCAACTTGACAAGTTCAAAATGAAGGATGGTGAAGGTGTCGCTGAAATGTACTCTAGGCTTGCTCTCATCACAATGAGATTGCCGGCTTAGGAAGTGAAGAGATGACCGATAGATTCATCATCAAGAAGATTCTAAGAGCCTTGGATGGAAAATATGATACCGTGTGCACATTGATCCAAATGATGCCCAATTACAAAGATCTCAAGCCAACGGAGGTAATTGGAAGAATTGTTGCTCATGAGATGTCACTTAAGGATAAAGAGGAACTTCACAACAAATCAAGTGGTGCCTACAAAGCCTCATGTGAAGCCCCTACATCATCAAGTGAGAAACAAATCTTCAATGAAGAATTGAGCTTAATGGTGAAGAACTTCAACAAGTTCTACAAGAGTAGAAGCAAAGATAGAAGCTCCAAGTCAAGGTCCTACAATGACAAAAGATCTTCTAGTCGAGAGCGAAACTGCTACAATTGTGGAAGACCCGGACACTATTCCAATGAGTGTACGGCTCCCTACAAGAGAAGAGAAGACTCTCCAAAAAGAAGAAGCAAAAGAGAAGAATCACCACCAAGAGAGAGAAGGAGTAGAGATGATCGTTATGAACGAAGATACTCATGGAGAAGCAAGGATTCGGAAAGGAAGGAAAATCATCAAGGAGCTACACAAAACGAAGACACCAAGCTCATGTTGGTGAATGGGTATCCGGCTCCGACTCCGACGACCACTCCGAGAGAAGTTATCACTCTGATTCCGAATATACTCAAGATGAAGGTGTTGCCGGTCTAGCACTTGTGTCAACCAACTCCTACGACATATTTGACTCACGAAATGAAGGAATTGGAAGATGCTTCATGGCCAAAAGTCCTAAGGTAACACACCCCGACTATGTTGATTTTAATAGTGATGAAGATTACTTGTTAGGTGATGATGATTTGCTTGTTGACAACTCTAGTGATGAATACTATGATGAAACGTCAATTAATCATGCTAATCAAGATAAAACGAATGACAATGATAAGGAGAAGATTGAGGCTCTAACTAAAGAACTAAACACTCTTAAGTTAGCTCATGAAACTATCTTCGAAGATCATCGAGAACTTTTAAGAGCTCATGAGAAGTTACGCTTTGAAAAGCTCAATCTTGGGCAAGAGCATGAGTTTTTAAAGGCAATCAATGATGATCTCCGCAAGAAAAGTTCTTCTTACATTGCCAAGCATTTACTCTTATCCACTTACATGCCTCAAGTCAAGTCTAGTAACAAGAACAAGAAAGATTCTTCCTCTAGTAGTAACAATGATCATGCTAAATCCAATATTGTTGCTTCTAGTAGTTCTCTTGATTCCACTAATGATTCTCTTAGCCAAGTTACACTTTTGAAGGCGCTCGTTTGATAGAGGCTCAGTGCTCGAAGAATATTATGTTCTAGTGACATGTATTCCCATTGTAAAAACAATGTTTTACTGAATTATCAAGGCTGTATTTATACTTTTGCTTGAAAGTACTATGATGCCTCCTGTGCGGCCGTTTATGTATGTCGGGGGTGTCTGATCCCTCGCACACCTATGGGGATCGGCGGACCGAGCCCCTTTCGGTTCGGCAGGGGGCGGTGGATGCACAAAGAGCAGATCGAGGCGAAACACACGAGCGAGACGATCGGTTTACCCAGGTTCGAGCCGCACGGATGCGTAAAACCCTACTCCTCCTTTGGTGGTTGTATTGAGTTCTTGCTCGGGAGCGGCGGGTGCTATAGTACGCTCAAGCAGCTGGCGAGACCGAGCGTGAGAATGGCTGCCTTCCCCTTCTCTGTTGCGCATGGGCCTCCTTTTATATGTCTAAGGGGTCACCGACACGTGGCAACAAAGGTGAGGGTAAAAATGTAAAAGGGGTGGTAGTTGGATCCACCGCCTGGTACAGTCATGTCCTACCTAACCCTGACGGCAGGGGACAAAGGCATTAAATGCCTGTCTATGTCGCTTAGACGGGGTGGAAAGGGACCGTCAGGGGCGCCACCGTTTGCCACGATGGCTCCTTGTCAGCGCTTGCTTGCCACCGCATGCCCCCGGCTGCACAGCCTCCCGCCACGTACGCCAGGAATGGTCCCAGGGCGACACGTTGGTGGGTGAGCTGGAGCGCGGGCTGCGGGGTAGTAGCTTGCCGCGGCAAGCGCCTTGCCGCGGATGTAGTCTTGTCGCGTCCGGGAGCCTGTCGCTCACCGGGCCTTGTCGGGGCGCGCGGTGCGCCGCAGCGAGCTTCTTGAGATGCTTTGGTTGGTCCTCCCGGCAAGCTCCTCTTGCCGGGGTCTCGTCTCCTTCCCGGCAAGCTCCTTTTGCCGGGGCCTTGTCTCCTTCCGACAAGCTCCTCTTGCCGGGGCCTTGTTTTGCTCTTGGATACTTTGTTCTTGAATGGCTCCTAAAGGAACCATGGAGGGTCTTGGCGGTCACCCGGCAAGCCTTGCCGCGGGTCGCTGCGACTGCCCGTGCACAAGGTCGGGATACTAAGGTACCCCTACTTTAGTACACCGACAGGAGCCCCCGGGCCTGGGCCATACACGGTGCCGAGCGCTGTTGGGCCAGGCCCAAAACAGTGCACGGGCATTCGCGGCCTAGGTCACGCCATAACCCACTCCGCACCCACCGCGCCCTCCCCAAACGGCACGCGTCGAACGTGGCGCCGTGCGTGACGTGGGCGGCATGCGCGGGGCCGCGCCCTACGCGCATGCGTCACGTCGTGGTAAAAGGGGACGGTTGGCGCGCCCCTCCCCGTAAACGGAGGGAGGCGTGGAGGCGTGGTGGGCGGAATCGTGGGTAGTTGTTTATTCGTGGCGGCGAAACGTCTGCCCCCCCCCTTCTCCTCCCTCTTTATAAGCAGAGGAAACAGGGGTACGGCGCCGTCCGCCCGTTGCTGCTTCCAATCTCAAAACCTCCGCCGCTCCCCGCCTCCTCAGAGCAACAAGAGAGCAGCGCCCTGCTCCCCCCATTGCCACCTGCACCACCACCACCGTCAGCCTCCTCCACCACCTTCGCCATGGCTCCGAAGGGCGACAAGGGGAAAGCGGCGAAGTCGACCAAGGCGCAGCGGCTCGCGATGATGCGGAAGGAGCGGGCCATCTTCCCTCCCAAGCTTGGCACGAAGGCGTTGCGGGAGCGGTATTACCTGTTCTGGTCGGCGGAGACGCGAGCTCACCCGCGGACCAGGGTGCTCCCGGCTGAAGCCCACACGAAGGCTCCGGACGGGTAC